>CM036184.1:3725925-4274292 GCA_020631735.1 Saccharum officinarum | reverse complement strand
TGTGTTATATTTGTTGAGTTCGACATGGACTCACCCTTGCTATTTCCACCATAACAGATAAAGATATAGAGGAAGATTATCGTAATGAGTACTAGTCTTGGTGTCAACCAGTCAACCGTGTCCCTGTCGGAGTTTCCGCTGAAGATTACTATTAGTATTATTATCTATCGTTCAAGACTATGTCTTAAATACTTATTCATTATGTAATAAGCACTGTGATGATACTTTGTAATTTGTCAACTTATGTGTGCGACTATTTCTGGGGCGCACATGAGTCTTTATGCATCCTATTTTTGTCCTTAAAAATAGGTGTGACAGATTGGTATCGAGCCGTGTTGACTGTAAGACGCGAGCTTAGTTAGAATGGTCGTTAATAGCATCCATACTTCACTTAATTCATGCTTCCTCTTTTCACCTTGTTAATTACTAAAGTTTATGCTTCCTCTACTTTATTCTATTGCGAAAATACATTGATTCTATCTAATCTATGTCTAAATCTTGTAGATGCCTCCTCATCCCCGTCTGTCAGCTGCACAGTACGTTGCCCGTTTCAAACCTCAGAGCCGTATGAAGATGGTGATCAAGAGCTATCTGATGCTGAATCAAAGAGTTGGTGATACACCAATGGAGATTGTAGTTATGGGTGGACTACGAAGCTTCATATCATGGTTCCTAAAGCTGATGCTTTCTTCCATGACATGTTGACAAGAACCGGACAACTACTACTACGACTGGGAAGCTACGTTGGAGTATCGCAGTGCAGAGTATAGTCATCCATGGATGGATTCCTATTGGGAAACGGAGTTATGGGTTAAGAAAAGGGATCCTACCACTAAGGAACCTAAGGTGGAGTCAAAGTTCATTACCAGAGTGAGCCGGGCAACCGTGGAGACAAGCATGGAGGATGTCGCTTTCAATGCATTTGTTTACTACCATGGTCTACGCTCGGACAAACGTTAAAGGGTGCACTCCGGCATTTTCCTTGTTTCCTACATGACAAGGGTATTGGACCCGTGCCGCTTGTAGATGATTCCTCCTTGACTTTACAAGCTACGGTGGGATTAGCTCGTGAATTGGCTCTCCATGAGGTGGATTTGAAGGATGAGTTGCTGAAGGAAAAAGAACTTAAGGAGCAAGCTTATAAGGAGATTGACCAATTAAGGCGGAGTTAGGTCATCCCAAGATTTATGAGAAGCTTAATTAGGAAATAGGAAAAATCCCTATGTAATAGGAACGATAGTAGTTGCGAGTTAATTTTAAGTTTGGATTGTTTTAAGAGTCAGTTTGTGGTGTGAACAATTATATGATTGATGGATTGTTATTATGATAATGTGTGATTTGGATCTTTGTAATGTGTGCTAGAGTTTTGTAGACATGCCTACAAGTTCCATGGTTAAGAATATTAAGTTTGATCAAAATATATTAGTTGAATATGAGGTTAACTTAGTTCTGTCCTTTGCTGATTTTTGGATCAGTCTGGGATGTTTTAGAAATAACTTAAAATCTATTCACGAGAAATTTAAGAAATTTTACTGGGAATAATTAGACTTCTATATCTTTCCAACCCCAGAAGAATCACTTTAATATCTATTATGAGCTAAGAGATATACCTGTTCTAAGTTGGAGTTACTGCACAGTCTGGAATTCTGAAACAGTTTCGGTTAAGTTCAGTTTTTGGCCAATTTATTGACAGAATCAGAAAAAGTGTTGTGAATAAAAGTTGTAGATAATTTTGTAAGCTTTCCAACCATGTAAAGATCATCTGAATTGGACGTCTGTAGCTCGAGATATGACAGTTTTACTGAGTTGCTGAAATTGGAGTTCGCCCAGAAAAATCAGATTTTGCTTATCTATTGAATTACTTCCTGGAACTGCACCTATAGCCAAACGGCCATATAGGATGGGAGTAGATGAATTAGAAGAACTTAAGAAACAAATTAAAGAATTACAAGATAAAGGTTTTATTCGACCTAGTTCATCACCTCGGGGAGCACTAGTTATTTTTGTTGATAAGAAAGATGGCGGTCAGAGGATGTGTGTTGATTACCGGTCACTAAATGAGGTAACTATCAAGAATAAGTACCCTTTGCCCAGGATTGATGACTTGTTTGATCAGTTGAGAGGTGCTTGTGTGTTCTCTAAGATTGATTTACGTTCTGGTTATCATTAGTTGAAGATTCGTGCTTCTGATATTCCAAAGACAACTTTTACTACAAGGTATGGATTGTATGAGTATACTGTTATGTCATTTGGATTGACCAATGCACCTGCATACTTTATGTACATGATGAATAAGGTGTTCATGGAATATTTGGATAAGTTTGTGGTAGTGTTCATTGATGATATACTGGTATTTTCCAAGACAGAGGTAGAGCATGCTGAACATTTGAGGTTGGTATTACAGAAGCTTAGAGAGCATAAACTGTATGCGAAGCGAAGTAAATGTGAGTTTTGGTTGAAGGAAGTTTCTTTCCTTGGTCATATTGTTTCTAATGGAGGGATATCAGTGGATCCAGGTAAAGTAAAGGATGTATTAAATTGGAAACCACCTATTGATGTTAGCGAGATTCGTAGTTTCTTGGGATTAGCTGGATATTACAGACGGTTCATTGAAGGGTTTTCTAAACTTGCTAAACCTATGACATCTCTGTTAGAGAAGAATGCCAAGTTTGTGTGGTCAGATAAATGTCAAGCTAGTTTTGAGGAATTGAAGAAGAGGTTGACTACAGTGCCTGTTTTGGTTTTGCCAGATTTGAGTAAGAAGTTTTCTATTTATTGTGATGCTTCTCGTCAAGGTTTGGGATGTGTTCTTATGCAAGAAGGCAGAGTTGTGGCTTATGCATCTAGGCAGTTGAGAAAGCATGAGTTGAATTATCCTACACATGATTTGGAGTTAGCAGCTGTAGTTCATGCTTTAAAGATTTGGAGACATTATTTGATTGGACATAAGAGTGATATATACACTGATCATAAGAGTTTGAAGTATATTTTCACTCAGTCAGATCTGAATTTGAGGCAACGCAGATGGTTAGAGTTGATTAAGGATTATGATATTGAGATACACTATCATCCTGGTAAGGCTAATGTAGTAGCTGATGCTCTTAGTAGGAAAAGTTATGCCAATGAGATACGAACATTGTCTATGACTAGTGAGTTATGTGTTGAATTTGAATATTTGAATTTGGGAATTGTTACTAATACAATGGAATTAGTGATAGAGCCTACTTTAGAGCAAGAAATCTACAAGGGTCAGTTGAAGGATGAGAAACTAAAGAAGATAGCGGAAGATATAGTGATTGGTAAGTCACTAGGCTTTCGGATGGATGATAATGGAATTTTGTGGTTTGGAAAGAGGCTGTGTGTACCTGAGGATCAAACTATTAGACAGGCAATTCTTCGCGAAGCTCATGAGTCAGCTTATTCTATTCATCCTGGTAGTACTAAGATGTATTTGGATCTAAAACAGAAATATTGGTGGGTTGGATTAAAGTGAGATGTGGCTGAGTATGTGGCATTGTGTGACACTTGTCAGAGGGTGAAAACAGAGCATCAGAGACCTGCTGGATTGTTGCAACCAATGAAGATTCCTGAATGGAAGTGGGAGGAAGTTGGTATGGACTTTATAGTGGGGTTACCTCGTACTCAGAAAGGTTATGACTCTATTTGGGTGATAGTAGATCGGTTAACTAAAGTTGCTCATTTTATACCAGTTAAGACTACTTACCATGGACCAAAATTGGCAGAGTTGTATATAGAGAGAATAGTCTATTTGCATGGAGTACCAAAGAAGATTGTATCTGATCGAGGATCGCAGTTTACGTCACATTTTTGGAAAGCTGTGCATGAATCATTGGGAACAAAATTGAATTTTAGTACAGCATATCATCCACAGACAGATGGGCAGACTGAAAGAACCAACCAGGTATTAGAGGATATATTGAGAGCTTGTGCATTGCAATATGGAACTAGTTGGGATAAGAGTTTGCCTTATGCAGAATTTTCTTACAATAATAGTTATCAACAGAGTCTTAAGATGGCACCGTTTGAAGCTTTGTATGGACGTAAGTGTAGAACTCCATTGTTTTGGGATCAGACAGGTGAATCTCAAGTGTTTGGTACAGATGTTCTTAGAAACGCAGAAGATCAAGTGCGAGTGATTCGTGAGAATTTGAGAGTAGCACAGTCTCGTCAGAAGAGTTATGCTGACAATAGAAGAAGAGATTTAGTTTTTGAGGTAGGTGATTATGTCTATTTGAAGGTGTCACCTATGAGAAGTGTGAAGAGGTTTAACATGAAAGGTAAACTAGCACCAAGGTATGTTGGACCATTTAAAGTTATTACTAGACGTGGGGAAGTTGCTTATCAATTAGAGTTGCCTGAGAATTTATCTGGAGTACATGATATGTTTCATGTTTCACAACTTAAGAAGTGTTTGCGTGTGTCTGAGGAGCAGATACCTTTAGAAGAATTGACTGTTAAGGAGGATCTTATATATGAAGAGTTTCCGATTAAGATTTTAGAGACTGCTGAGAGAGTTACTCGAAGTCGGGTTATTAAAATGTGCAAGGTGCAGTGGAATCGATATTCAGAGGCAGAGGCAACTTGGGAAAGAGATGATGAATTGAGGAAATCATATCCGCAGTTGTTTGAGTAAGCAGTTCAATCTCGAGGACGAGATTCTTTTAAGGGGGGTAGAATTTGTAACACCCAAAAATTCTAAACTTTAGGAATAATGAATTTCAAATAGTTTAGATAACAATTAATGGCAAATTAAAATTTTAAAAACTATTTGGTGATGCATTCATGCTGTTGCATTTATTTTATTTTGTGGTGTGGTTATATTTGTTTTATTTTAATTGATTTGGTTTTGGAAAATATATATATAGAAGTGAATAAATGAAAGAAAGAAAAAAGAAGAAGAAGAAACCACTTACCTTCCCCCTGGAAGCCAACGGCCCGACGGCCAGCACCGCAGCAGCCGTCTCCGCATTCCAACCCATCAGTGACGAGCGGCCCATCTCGGCGTCTTGGCCCGGCTCGGCACAGCGGCCGTCTTAGCGCAGCAGCCCAGCTCGGCCCGAGTCCAGCGGCAGCGCCTTCCCCTTCCCTCTCTTGGTGGCTGACCGGTGGGTCCCCGATGTCAGCCGTCTTCTTCCTCGTAACCGGACCGGAGTCGAGTTCGTTTCCAACCGAGCTACAACCGAATCTTGTAATACGGGTATGTTAACCGAAATCAGCGATTGAGGCTATAAATAGGACGCCTAGGTCCTCTAGTTTCCGTTTTTCATCTAAAATTGTGAGTTCCACCGCAAAACGTCGAGTTCTAGGGTTGGGTTCGGTTGAGTACGACGGACGTTGGGGAGGAGTGCCTTCGGGTGATTTGGAGGTCTAATTCGTCGCGTTGGTGAGTCCGCACTTGTCTCCTCTACCCTCTTGTGATCTTCTTTTGGTTGGAGGTGCTTAGAAGAGAGCTTTTGAAGCTCACCGTCGGCCGACAATGGCGCCGCCGCTCCCTTGTTGCCGCACGCCGTGTTCAGTCTACCATAGCGGGTTTTTATTGTTTAGTTGAGTTCGCACGGAGCTTATCCACCGTTTGGGTCAAATCTTGAGTCGAGCGGTGGTCTAGAGGGGGTGATCCGCCATCTCCGGCGAGAAGGAGCCCACCGGGCGGACTTGAAGGTGGAGGCCGGGCCTTCTACTGTAGTGTTGCAGATGATTGCGAGCCGTCCAAATCGAGATCAACGGCCCAGATTAGAACTTACCCCTTCGCGGGTAAATTTGTTAAAGAGACCCTCAGCTTTTTAGTTATCAACCCGCGGTCCGTAGCGTAAAACTGAAAGTACGTTTTCGTGTTTGGAAAGCGTATTCTCTCCCGGTTAAGTCAAAAATACGTTTTCAGATAATTACAGTTTTGCCACTAGAATTGTTTTGGTCATAAAATCTTCATTTTAACTCCGATTTGATCCGTTCAAGTTGCGTTAGGTTCGTATTTGTGAGCTCTACATGTTAGTGTAGTTGTACAGTTAGTTTTGATAATTTATTTTTCAAGTTTATAATTAAGTATTTATTTATCTATAGGAAATCTTAGAAAATTCATAACTTTCACGTTTTAACTCTGAATTTGGTGATCTTTACATCTGTGTGATCGTAGAAACGTGTAGAAGAGTTTTATAAACTTTTATTACTGTTTTGTTACTGTTGGTGTACTGTTCTAATTGTATCTCTTTGTTTGCTTCGTGTATGTTTGATTGGATGCATGTGTGTTGTTGATTGATGATCGAGTATAGAAGGTGAGCAGTATCTGGATGATCAGGAGTATTACTTTGAGCCAAGTCAGCAGTATCACTTGGAAAGCTTTGATCAAGGCAAGTATAACACAGGACTATCCTTGTTACCTATACATTGAATTGTCATACATATGCATGTGCTTACCTTGACAACCTTAGAGATTATAACTTAGTGATTGTTATCTTGATTCCTTGTCAACCTTGGGAATGCATATGGGTAGCTACTGCTAGTGCTTAAACTAAGAACAATGATCTTGTAATTTGATTAATGGATTAAGCAATCAACTATTAAGATGATTTTATTACTGTTAAAAGGGGGCTAGAGCATGTGTATTATTTTGATGCTCTGGTTTCTCTCCATAAGGACTTATCTGTAAGTGATAACCGGGATATACAGTACAGCTATGAGGGCTATATGGCTCTGGCTTTAGTTGATCAAGAGACCTTTTCTAGCTTGTTAGTGGTTACCTTAAATGGCGTAAGAAAGGCTTGCCACGTTGGGTGTAGTGCGAGCCCCTGGCCTAGTGTGTATAGGCTGCGGTTGTTGTGCCACAGGGAAGGGGGGTTCTACATCTGTCTGTCGAGTGAATCTAATGGCCCTAACTTGTTAGACGAACTTTTGAGTGGCTTTATATAGTTCTCGGGTGTTTGGGCTTGATCTCCCCACTCATTTGGAAATCATGACTCACAGTGAAAGTGTACACCTCTGCGCAGAGTTAAAAACTGGTATACTAGCCGTGCTCACGGATACGAGCGGTCTTGGGGATTCTTATGGAATAGTTGATCATAACTGCTATATCATGTTTAATTATTGTTGATTATTATTTGCTCATGTTAATGCTATTCGTTATCATTATTACAATTGATCATTGGTTCTTTAATGGGAAGCGGTTTATCTTGATGCTACTCAATTACTAATATATGATTAAAAGCTAAACGCAGTTAAACAGTGTCTAGCCTTTTTGAGCCTCATGAACCCTGTGTTATATTTGTTGAGTTCGACATGGACTCACCCTTGCTATTTCCACCATAACAGATGAAGATATAGAGGAAGATTATCGTAATGAGTACTAGTCTTGGTGTCAACCAGTCAACCGTGTCCCTGTGTGGAGTTTCCGCTGAAGATTTACTATTAGTTATTATTATCTATCGTTCAAGACTATGTCTTAAATACTTATTCGTTATGTAATAAGCACTGTGATGATACTTTGTAATTTGTCAACTTATGTGTGCGACTGTTTCCTGGGGCGCACATGAGTCTTTTATGCATCCTATTTTTGTCCTTAAAAATGGGTGTGACAGCTGGCTGCCGAAGGTCTATTCTGGTGTGGAGACGTGTTCTGGCAAGCCTTGCATGTTTTTACCACTTCTTCTGCGTCTTTTATGTGTGTTGGCCAATAGAAGACTTGCCTAATTGCTTTGGCTGATAGTGCACGTGGTCCTATATGAGACCCGCATATTCCTGAATGTATTTCTTGCAAAAGCTCTTTGCCTTCGGCTTCTGTTATGCATTTTAGGAGTGGTTGGACGACTCCTTTCTTGTACAAGATTTCGTCGATCAATGTATAATTTCTTGCTCTGGCCGCCATTCTCACTGAGCTTGACTCATCTTTTGGATTGTAGGAACCATTGATTTGGCCTATTATCAGCTACCTCCAATCTTCTTCTTGCGTGAGCATGAGTTCTTTGAACGCTTTCATGACTTGGAAAAAGGTGCCTTCTGGTAGTGGCAGATTGTTTGCTGCTGCCTTCGCGAGCTCATCTGTTTGTGTATTTTCCGATCTTGGGATGTACTTGAGTATGAACCCTTGGAACCTTCGCTCCATTGCTCTGACCACCGCTAAGTATTTGGCTAGCTCTGGTTCTCGTGATGTATATTCTTTTTCCACATGTCTTGCTACAACCTGGGAGTCTGTCTTGACTAGTAATCCTTGTGCACTTAGTGCTTTAGCTTTGTTGAGACCGAGTAGCAGACCTTCGTACTCTGCTATGTTGTTAGTTGCTTTGAACTCTAACCTTGCTGCGTATTTGGTACGTGTGCCGGAGGGTGATATGAGCACGGCGGAGACTCTTGCTCCTTGATTTCCCTATGCTCCATCAATGAACAGGGTCCAGATCTGGCTCTGTGGTTAAATTTGTTCTTGTGAAGATGGTGTCCATTCTACCATAAAATCAGCTAGAGCTTGTCACTTTATTTCTGTCCTTGGCACATAGTTTATGCTGAATTGGGATAGTTCGGATGTCCATTTTGCTATGCGTCCGGAGGCCTCTTTGTTGCTAAAAATGTTCGCGAGTGGTTGTGATGATGGTATAGTGATTTCATGAGCTTGGAAGTAGTGCTTCAACTTTCTTAAAGCGATGAGGACAGCGTAAGATATTTTCTCAATTTCTGTATAGCTCAGCTTGGCTCCCTATAGTGCCTCAGAAATGTAGTATACTGGCCATTGTATGACCTTCGCATCTGCCTCTTGCTCTAGAGTCAGCGCTGCGCTTACCGAGTGGCTAGATGCGGCTACGAGAGTAGTAGTGGAGCCTCCGGACTTGGTACTGTAATCATTAGGTCACTTGCCAGGTAGTTTTTGAGCTGCTGAAATGCCTTCGATTGCTCACTGCCCCATTCAAATTTTTCTGACCCTCTTAGCGCTTTGAAGAAAGGTAGGCTGCGTTCTGCAGATTTGGAGATGAATCTGTTCAGGGCTGCTATTCTGCCTCTAAGCTTTTGTACTTCCTTCTTTGTCGATGGTTCTTTCATTGCCAATATTGCCTTCGTCTTGTCGGGGTTTGCTTTTAGTCCCTCTGGTCCAACTATGTATCCCAACATTTTGCCTCTGCTTACCCCAAAGATGCATTTTTCTGGGTTTAGCTTGAGCCCTGCTTATCTGAGGTTGGTGAAGGTCTCTTTGAGGTCCTCAATGTGGTCTTCTTCTTTCTTGCTTATGACCACGATGTCATCTACGTAAGCTATAATATTTTTCTGCAATTGTGACTTGAGAGCCACGGAGGTCATTCTGGCAAAGGTGGACCCTGCATTTTTCAGCCCCTCTGGCATTCTGAGAAAACAGTAGGTGCCGAAAGGGGTTGTGAAGCTAGTTTTCTCTTCATCTTCTTTGTTGAGCCAAATTTCGTGG
Source organism: Saccharum officinarum (assembly GCA_020631735.1). Lineage (NCBI taxonomy): Eukaryota > Viridiplantae > Streptophyta > Magnoliopsida > Poales > Poaceae > Saccharum > Saccharum officinarum. Next base: position 4,264,877 of record CM036184.1, on the reverse strand, counting down.
TATCCCGAAAAACAATCTAGGAGTGAAAAGCGCCTATAGCCAGCGGCTTTGTCAACGGATGCATCAATTCTAGGCAAGGGGAAAGGGTCCTTTTTGCAAGCTTTTGTAACACCCTAAATTTTGCTTGTTTTGAAATAGAGCTAAAATGATTTAATTATGTATTTTTGTGCTCATGAAATATAGGAAAAATAATATTTTTCATTAAATTAAAATTCATCATAGGATTAGCAACATGTTTAGGCATTCATGCTGTTGCACTTGATTTATTGTAATGAGTGGTTTTGTTCCAAACTCAAAATAATTCAAATTGTTTTCAAAAAGGATTTCAAAATGGCTTTGAAATAAAAGAAAACAAAAGAAAAAGAAAAACTCCTCCCTCTCTCATTTTGGCCCGAAGGCCCAGTTCTCCTCTTCTGCACTCTCTCAGCCGGCCTTCACTTTCCCTCTCCGGCCAAGTTGGCCTGCCCGTTCTCCCCCTCCCCTCTCGTGGCCTAGCACCAGCAGCAGGCCCGGCTCCCCTCTTTTCCTCCGCGCCTCGCTCCTTTTTTTCCCCGCCTGGGCCAGCTCCCGCTTCCCCTTCCACCTAGGCCAAACAGGCATGGCCTAGTCCGAGCCTGCGCGATGCACTACTCCCTCCTCTCTCTGGCTCGCTGCCAACTGGGGCTCAGCCGTCAGCGGCACCTCCTTCTCCTACCTCGCGCCGTGACTGAGCCGGACTCCATCCGAGCAATCCGCCACCGCCCGCTCAGCCTAGGCGTGCGCGCCACACCACCCGCCCCATAAATAGGAGCCCCGCGTACACACTGCCTCCCTAAACCCTAATCTTGAGCCACAGCCCCACCTTGAGCTCTAGCGCCGCCGCTCGGATCTCGCTGAAAAGAAGCCCGAAGCCGCCGAGCTCTTCCTTACATCCGTCGATGAATTCATCGACTTGCCAAGCTTCTCGACTGGTTTGCGAAGTCGCCGAGCTCTTTTTCTGTTGTTTTCTCGCCTGATTTCACTTGCTAACTGATGCCGGACATTGCAGGTCGAGACAATCCGCCTCGTCGAGCCGCACGCCTTCCCCAGTCCACCTCGGTCTTCAAATTTCTTCTAGGTGAGTTCGCGTCGAGCTAATCTTCCTTCCCGTATTGATCCCGATCCAAACCATGCCCTAAAACACCTAAACCGCTCTCGCCGGCGAGCTCGGTCATCTCCGGCCATGTCCGCCGCCGTGGGAGTCTTCTTCCCCGGCCAGCCGCTCCCCTCTCCCTCCCTCGATTTAATTGTGACCCTCCATCTCAGATCCAAGGGCGGGAAACACCCGTACCCCGTCGGCCATGTCATTTTGCTAAAGAGCCCCTGCACTTTTTCAAAATAGAACCCGCTGTCCATGGCACATTCTGAGTTTACGCTTTCTCTTCCTGAAAGCGTAGTTTCTCTTTTATTAGAATTAAAATACGTTTTCAGTATTTACTAAACTGCCGCTGAACTTTAATTGGTCATAACTCTTTTGTTTTAGCTCCGATTTAGTTCGTTCAAGTTGCGTTAGGTTCGTAATCCTGTAATCTATCTGTTAATACAACTTTTAATCATGTTTTCAACTTTTGAAATTCAAGGTTAGATTTAATCTATTATTTTATTAAAGAAAATCCTATTTAATTCATAACTTCTTCGTTTTAGCTCCGTTTTCAGTGATCTTTGCGTCTGTGTGATCGTAGCACTGCGTAGATTAGTTTTATAACATTTTCAAACTGTTTTATCTCTGTTGGTGTACTGTTCTAACTTAGATCTGTTGTTTGCTTTGTGTATGATTGCATGAATGCTTGTGTGGTGTTCTATGATAGTGTCCAGTCGATGAGTTTTGCGTTGGTGATCTAGAAGAAGTTGGTAATCAAGAAGAAGTTCATTGGAGATTTGGACTAGAAGAAGATCAGAGTTTAAAGCAAGTATATCATGGGACCATCCTTGTTTTCCTAATAACTATTAATGTCACTTAATACATGATGCATGTGTCTACCTTGTCACCACTAAGGATATCCTAGCTTTTGCACCTTGTACCTTGATTCCTATGGGATAATTGTATTGGGTAGTATTATGCTAGTGCTCAACATAAATAACCATGATCTGTAACTTGACTAATGGTATATGCAATAAATGTTTAAAAGATACTTTTTAGCAACATGGCTCAAGAGGGCTAGAGCATTGGGCTATTTTTATGGTGCTCTAGATTTCTCTCCTTAAGGACTTATCGGTGAGAGATCATCCAGGACTTACAGTACAACTGTGAGGGCTACATGGCTCTGGCTTTAGTTCTTTCGAAGGACCTTTTCTAGCTTGTTAGAGGTTTCCTTTATGGCACAAGAGGGGTGTGCTACGGGTTAGGTGTAGTGCGAACTTCTGTCCTTTTATGTGTATAGGCCGTGCATCATTGTGCCATCTGGAAAGAGAGTCCTACATTCGCAGGGCACAGAAACCTAGCGGCCCTAACCTGCTAGACGAGCCTTTAAGAGACTTCATATGATCCCCTGTGTTTTGGGAGTAATTAACCCATACATTTGGGTGTCATGACTCACAGTGAAAGTGTACAACCTCTGTAGAGTGTAAAACTGGTATATCAGCTGTGCTCACGGTCACGAGCGGCCTGGACTCCTCATTGAATAGAAGATGGATACTGATGATACAGATGATCACTAATGATTAATTGTTTTTGCTATACATTATTCATGTTTACCTGATCATGTGGTTATTTGGGGCTTATGCTGAACTTGTAGCCACTCAATTGCTAAAATGATGACTCACTAAAAGCTAATCATAGTAAACCAGTGTCAACCTTTTGAGCCTCATGAATCCCATGTTATATTTGCTGAGTACGACATGTGCTCACCCTTGCTATTTCCCACACCTCAGGAGGAGTTTAGGCTTGTGATCAACCAGTCAGTTTGTCCCTATGGTCTTGAAGCTTCCATTAGAAGATTAGAGTGTCTTTCCGCTAATTGCTACCTAAGGTTATTTATCTTATACTAATTACGTTATATATTAAGCATTGTTTCTTGATACTAACCTTAATTTGTAGCTATACGTGAGAATTGACTTCTAGGGCTCACATATGTGTGCATTCGGTTTTATCCTTAAAACCAGGTGTTACAGCTTTGTTCAAATCTGTGAAATCTATGCGCATCCTCATTTTGCCATTCTTCTTTGGCACCAATACCACATTTGCTAGCCTGTAACACCCTAGGTGTTAAACACCACTTGAAATTTTGATCATGATCATCATTAAGTATAAACAGTGGTTATCAAGGCAAATATATTCCATGTTGCATTAGTAGCTTGAGCATGTTTCATTAGTAGAACATAAATGTTGCATGTGTTGCATTACACATGTTGCATATCTATCATTTTATATAAAGCAAATGATGAATTAAAATATACAAAACTTGATCTTTTAATTTATAAAATAGTACACATTGATGTTTTTGAAATAACAGAAACAAATTGGAAGTTTTAATGGCAATATTTCTTGAATTGAAAATCAAATTTGAAAATGAATTAATTATAACCCTAAAATTCAAATTCAAGACCCAAAAGCAAAATTCAAGAACTAAATGGAATTTGAATGTGATCCTTAAATGGAACAACTTTTATTTTGGGCAATTTTCAAGTTCTTATATGAATTTGGGAGTAAAAATTCAAAAATTGAAACCTGCTACAGTAACTTGGGGGAGAAAGCTGCTCTGTTTTCTCCTCTCTCCCTCTCTCTGTTCATGGCGCCACCGCACCCACTGGCCATCTTCGCGAGACTTCGCGCATGAACGAGCTTCAGGGCGCGTGGTCGGCCTCCCGAACTTGCTGGCCACCTCCCCACCTCCTTCTTCTATAAACGCGAGCAACCGGCGCCTTCTCTCCCTTTTTCTCCCTCTGCCGTTGTCGCCGACGAGTTTACTACCACCCCAAATTCGCCGTCGTCCGAGCATCTCCACCCTCTCCATCTTGCTCTTTGCTCCGCCTCACCATTGCGGACCGTTTGAGACCGCTCACGCCCGCTTGCATCCTCGAAATCGGCCGGAACACCGCTTTCTCCTTCACTGCCGGCGGAGCGCCGCCGTGTTCGGGTCCCAGTGGATGGAGCTTCTCCAATGAGCTTTTCCTTCCACCGTTGGATGTTTTATGATCTCCATGATCCGTAGCAGCTTTTAGACTTAGCATTTTATACTCTACCGTCCTAGGTTGGCCGGAACAGCACCTCGCCGTCCAGAGCACGCCGCTGACCTCACTGTTATCACCATCAACTCCGCTCTGCCGCCTCACCGGTCCAACCAACTACCTCAATCGAACACCGGTGAGCCACTAAAGCTTTTCGTGGGATTATTTTAAACCCTACCGGCTCGGTTTCGCCGGCGCAACATCCGCCGCGCCGCCGCGCCCGCCATGGCCGGCGGTGAGCTCAACACCACGCACTAGCTAGCTAATTAGTGGCACCAGTGGATGCACATCGTCGAGGGGATCATGTTGGTGCCCTCGCCGTTGCCGGCGAGGTCGCGGGCGGCGAGTTTTCACCGGTCAAAGGCCGTCGGGATCGGGTCAGCGCCAGTGCTACTGTAGTTGACTGCCGGGCCCGCTGTGAGAGAGAGAGCCGCACGGGAATTAAATTAAAACGATTTTTGAATTTCCAGAAATCAATGAATAGTGCTCAAATTTGATATTTTTGTATAAAATCAACCAAAACTCCAAAACTTCTGAAACTTTGAAAATTCATAGTTTTTGCATGATTTAAAATTACATCCATTAATTAATAAATGGACTTTCAGGAATTTTAGAAAAAAATAATAATCCAAAAATCATGAAAGTTGTTTTGCCACTGTTTCATGATGTAGCCAACCACCACAAAAAGTTTGAGATCAATTTGAAATACTTGAATAAATCACTATTTTATGCTTTATTAATGAATTAATTAAAAGAAGGATGATTAGGGTTAGTTTCTAGATGAATTGTTTAATTTGTTAGATGAACCATGGACATTGTAACACATGAATCATGATTATTCCAAGTAGGATTAACACCTATTTTTGTAACATAAAATAGTTGCTTTGTGAAATAAATGAGTCGCTTAATAAAACCCTAATAGCAACTAGGGTTGTTGGCTTGCAACTTTATCGTGAAGGAAAGTTGTACTCAAGCCATTATCTTGTTTTGCATTCATCATACATCATGTTCATGACATTTCATCATGTTAAGCATGCAATCGTATTATCACATGTAGTGATCGAAAGTGAGGAGGCTTCTGTTGATCAAGCCCCCGAAGAAGAGCAAACCCCAGTGAAGGTTGAGTACGACATCTGCGGATCATCAGGAGATCCTAACTTCTCTGCTAACACCTCAGGCAAGCCCCGGTGCATGCAAACCATTTCCTTGTATTTTGCAAATGGTATTACACTTTGAGTTAATATTTAGGCATTATGTTATTAGGGTTTAGGTTGATTACCAATTGCTGCATGACTACCTTGATGTTTCAAACCCTGACCTTGTCACCTTTATAGTATCTGTGATAAGTTAGAAATGCTTAGCCATGCTTAGCTAAGTAAAAGTCGAATGGTGTTTTCACCATTCGTAATAATTTTATACTCCTGGATTATTTCTCTGCTTAATGATGATGATGAATTGAATGTGAGACCGGACGGGTGGCTTGCGTTGAGAATGGAGTCTTAATGTAGTGCTTCCGTCTGTGTCGATTAAGGACCATTCAATGTAGGCCTGTTGTGGTTGAGACTTTGCAACTAGCCATATACTCTGGTAAGCCTGATACCTTGGCTATTCCAATCTGTGAAAGGACAACGCGCATTGGGAGTGGAGAGATGGCGGGAGTAGCGTGTACCCACCATGCGATACCGTCCGGGATGGCGTAGGGAAGTGGTGTACTGTGCTCCCGGGTGGCGCGAACCCGTTCATGTTTTGGAGGATCTGAGTGAAGGTTGATATATGTTGGTCCGGGACCTGCATATGTCGTGTGGTTAGGGATCCCCAGCTGGGTATAATCCGTTCGAATCGTCGTTGCTCCTCGGTTATGGAGACTTGACCCTCCGACCACTCATCGTAGTTTAAATTATGAAACATGGTATTGTGATTATGGAAATGAATGAAACAATATACTTTATGATATACTTGATTTAGGATAGATACAACTGGATACTGATGTTAACTAAATGTCGAATTTAAAATGCTGAAAGTAAGGATCAATTGTTAGTAAGCTTTTTCGCAAAAGCAAAGGTTTTGATTCTTGCTAAGCTTTACCTTGATTCCTATTAAGCCTGCATGACCTTGGTGTATTATTCTTTGACGGGTAAGTCTTGCGGAGTACCTTTGTACTCAGGGTTTGTTAACCCCTGTTGCAGGATGGTTTTATAAGAGGATGGATTCAGCAGTAAAGATGTTGAACTATCATCTATGGGCAGGATGATATGTTTAATAAGGAATAAAGTTGAGTCATTTGTGCTATCTCATTACTACTTAGATCAATGTTAAGGATTATGGTTTGTAATACTTCTGTCTGTGATACTCTGATATAAATGCATTTTCTGTAGTAACTGTTGAAATACTGCAATGTCTTCTGTAATGATCCTGCGGAAAGTTGTATTGTAGTGGTATCAGGGTTCCTCGTGGACTTCCGATAGACTTTTGGGATCATGTGGTTCCCATACATAGCAATCAGAGGTCTTAATGACAATGATAGGTGTATGTGGGCCATATAATTTTTGGGGTCTGCTACATAGCCAATCCAAGTATTTGACTTCTCTGATCACCTTCGCATCAAGTAACCATTGTACTTCTGCCTTCGCTGCCAGTATTCTGTCTTCTGACATCTTTCTTTGCCTTTGCTTCTTGGGTTTCATGTTTGCATTGATGTCCAGTGAATGTTGAATGATATCTCTGCTAACACCTTGTAGATCGGAGGCTGACCAAGTAAAAACATCTTTGTTTTTGGCCAGCACTTCCAAGAGTTCTGCTTCTTCATCGGGGTGAAGGTTGCCTCTGATTATCACTTTCTCGTTGGGAACTACCTGTTCTAGTGGTATTTGCTTTGTGTCTTCTTGATCTTTGAGATCTGTCTTGCCTTTGGGCATGTCTGGAGGTTTTGGTGCACTGACTGAGTTTATGTTTCTCTGAGATTTGTAGATAGTTCTTTCTATGTTTCTGGCCTCTTTTTGGCTTTCGTGCACTCTGATGACTCCATGTAGTGCTGGCATTTTCATGCAAAGATACCCCATGTGAATGGCTAGGTTGAACTTGTTTGCAAAGCCCCTGCCGAAGATGACGTATGGGTAGTAGAGGTCAACCACATCAAAGGTCACATACTCTGTTCTCGCATTCTCTTGATCCCTAGAAGACACAAATATTGAAATTTTGCCTAGTGCAGTTATCTTTTTGCCTCTGAATCCTATTAAAGGTGATTTTAGAGGTTGGAGCTGGTGCTTGCTTAGCTTCATCTGATCAAAAACGTTGACGAAGATGATGTCCGCCGAACTGCCTGAGTCTACTAGTATCCTTTTTATCTCCCAACCCGCGATGTTTGCCTTGATGACCATCGCATCTATGTGTGGGTAACTCTCCAGGTTCAAGTCCTGTTCCGAAAATGTTAGAGGGGTCTTCGACCAATCGGTGCATCGAATTGAGGCTTGTACTGAGACATTGTTGACCAATCTGAGGTGGTCTTTCTTTTGCTTTTTGGTTTGAAATTCCATCGCCGAACCTCTAGCAATGGGTAGTATCATGCCGATGGTTGGCAAGGTCGCGTGTGGGTTCAGCTGATTTTCTGCCAAGGGTTCAGGTTTGGGCATGACTGCTGGCGTGTTTTGCGGCGGAGGCAGAAGTAGGGCTTCATACTGCCACGAGGGCTGGTGCGAAGGTGGGCTTGTCTCGATGTAGGTAATGTGCGGTGGTCTTGGGTTTACATAAGTTAGATTGGCCTCCGTGTGATGACTACTCGACTGGCCTTGATTTGAGTTGTGCTGAGTTGTCGGTCGCCAGGCAGGTAAGAAGTTTGGGTAGTACACTACAGCCAAATTTGGGGAATGTATTTGGGTATATGATGGGGAATACTGCTGCTGATGCCAAGTGGGACTAGATGTATGGTTTACTGCTCTTAGCTGCTACTGCTGCTGCGGAGGTTGTTGATTCTATCTATTCTTGATTCTTTCCTGAGTTTCCTTAGTGTCTGGGCAATCTCTGGTGACGTGTCCCATGTTCTTGCCATGGAAAAAACAATACTGCTTTCGAGGTTTCTGATTTTTGTTCCAGTTTCTACCATGGTTGCCCTGTGCATTGTTCTGCTGGTTTTGCTGATTGTTCTGAGCGGTCTGAAACTGCTGTTGTTCTTTTTGCTCGGCACTTTGGAGATCTATATTTAAGACTTGTTGATCGGACCTCCGCTGTTGTTGCCCTTGATTTCTCTTGTCTATTCCATTTCTATTGTTGCCTTGCATTTGCCAACATTGAGCCTGTTCTTCAAGCCTCCTGCGAAGGTCGTTATGTGATCTGCAATATTTTTCGAACTCATATAATTCTTCCATTGTGGATGGTTTTTCTCTGGCGAGATGACTTGCGAAGGCTCCAATGCGGAGGCCCCTAATTGCTGCTTATATGGTGACCTCATCCGTTACATTAGGTGCTCTTGCTCTTAGGTGCAGGAGTCTATGGTAGTATTCCTTGAGAGATTCCCCTTGCTGTTGCTTGCAACTAAACAAATCTGCAGAAGTCAGGAATTTGCTTGAGAATCCCTTGAAATTTGCCATGATCTTGTCGCGGAGGTTCTCCCATGAATATATTGAGCTTGGCTTCAACATTGAGTACCATGCTAGAGCATCTCCTTCTGCGGCGATAACAAAGCATTTAGCCAGGACAACATCGTTGCCCCCTGCGAAAGCCGCCGCCGCCTCAAAGCTCATGATGAACTGACAGGGTCTATTATGCCGTTGTACTTTGGCAGTGCGATTGGCTTGTAAGAATGTGGCCACGGAGAGTTTTGAAGACCTTCGGATAATGGAGATTTGGTGTCAACTGCTCTGAGTGAAGGCACCAACCCTGGAGTGCCAAAGATCTGAACAGGTGCGTGTACTGACAAAAGATGCAGTATGCCCTGTATCTGAGGCTGAAGTTGGCTTGAATTGTTGGATTGCTAATTATTTAGCAGTAGGCTTTGTATTTCTGCTTGCAGTACTGCCATTTGCTGGTGGACCTCCACTGCTTCTCTTGCAGCGGTAGCCCCTCTTTAGTTTTCTGCAAAGGCTGCTGCTAGCCTATCCCTCTCTTGCTGCATTTGATGCATTGCCGCTCTCAACTGTTGAAGCACTTGTTCTCGAGTTGGATTAGGTTGAAGGGTTGCCCTCCTTGGTTCTCCTGAGGATCCTCCTCTTGCTCTTCTTGAACATCCTCCGTTTCTTCTATCGGTTCTGTGGGAGAGGCGTAGGTGCTTCTTGCAGTTCGTCTCGGTCTTCCGCGCGGGGCCGCTGCTGTGCGCCCTCGCGCGGAGGCCTTTCTCTTAGGTGGCATTCGTGGGTTTAAGTGTGGACTAACACGTGTGGGCGCCAATGTTGGGAAGCCGTTCCCAGCAAATCGAACAACGAGGCAGAGACCTCCGATCTCCAGTTGAAGGTCCCCTTCTGGTAAGGATAAGCGGCCCCACTAAAAATTAGGGTTTCATAAATGGGTTCAATAACTCGCACACAGGGTTCCTCCCCCCTATTTATAGGCTACTATACATTCACCAGTTCCTTCACAACATTACCCTTTGGTCGTACAAGCATATACCCAGGATATCCATGATCCCTACCCAACATCGCAGGGGTAGATTGGTCCCTTTCATTCAGCAACCGCCTTGCTTCATGAGCCTTAGCCGGTGCCCATTGGAGGCCCAATAAAGGATGCGGCCTCCTTCTAACCTTTAGAAAGCCTTGATCGTAGTCCTCCCCCTGGACCTCCATCGTTTTAGGGGTAACCTTCGCCATGGTTCTTCCTTGAGCCTCCGCCACCTTGGCGAGACCTCCGCCATGGTTCTTCCTTCCAGCCTGCGCCATCTTGGTGGGACCTCCGCCATCTCGGCAAGACCTCCGCTTCTGCTCAAGCACAGGGCGAAGGCCCATTCCTATTCTCTGTGACACAAGTGAGGAAAACGTCATATGTGAAATTGGTGTTTCGAGCAGAGATCCTCTGCGACTCAATGTCACTATGTCCCAACACCCACGGTCCCGCTTTTTTATTTCTCATAATACCCTGACAGTTCTATCCATCTATTTTGTTTCAGCCTGTTCTGCCGTTCCTCCTCTTAGCCCTGCCGCTCTCTCCAATCTTATTTGTTTTTTTGATTTCGAGTACCTCCCTCCCTATCGTTGGTATCGTCCGTTTCACCACTTTCTCCACCCGTTTCTCTGCTCTGTTACCCTTTCTCTGATATTTTCACCACCAAATCATTGATGTAGTTTTAAAAACAAAATTTATTCTTATTAATTTAAGCCTAGATTAACTAATTAAACTGTGAACTGAAATATTAAGCAGTTTTTTTTGTCTAACTCGGTCTAATAAATATATTTTTGTAATCCCTACGAAGGATGCTATGTGAAAAATAAAGAGAGGTTTTCTGTCATAATCATCGACAGACATACCAGTCATTGACACGTTGTCAACTAACTCTTTACCTAATTTAATCAAAGAGTAGAATTATAGACTTTTATGGGCTCAAGGAAGTCATGGAACTTGATATTAACTGTAGCAACACATAAATAGTATGAAGTGATATATTTACATATAAATATTTTTGTGCTTTACAATGGGAGAAAAAATATAACAAGGTTGTATTTTAATTCACATGATGCCTAATACGGTTTTGTCATATTATTACCAATATTAATTTATATTATGCATGTCATAGTCATCATAGCTAAATAATAATAGCTTTTAAATTTTATAAAGAGGATAAACCATAAATACATATATACTGTTCTGTCGTCGTTTCATAAGTACGTGCACCCTACGGGCATGTTTGCAATATATAATATATAATATATTTATATCTATACCTATATATAATATTAAAGAGTGAAATTTTTCTTTTGTTCTGCTTTTTTACATCCTAAATTTGCCCTCACGTTTTCTATATTACGTATGTGATCCAGATTCATGACTCGTGCTCAAATAAATTAGGACAACTCTGTGCCATGCGATAATATGAAGTACGATTCCAAGATGTATATATATAATATAAATATATAAATAAATTAAGACTGCAAAATAATGGGATCGTCGGAGGATACTTACCATCACCTGTTGCTTGAGCAAGGACCAAGCATCTTGGGGTTGCAGTGCGTTGACATGGCGCTGGAGGGTGGCGATGTCCCTAGTGGTGATGCCCCTGAGGAGGACCTGCGGATAGGAATGAAAACGGTCGGAAAATCCTCAACCGTTTTCTACTTCTACATTTAAATACGAAAGCGGAAGCGGAAGCAGTAAATCCGGACACGAAAATGAACACGAACTTATGGAATCTCGAGAATTTCGAAAACAAGCTAATTCGAGCGAAATTATATCGAACACGGTTCGTATACGAAAAATCAATACATAATATTAATCCATAGGACCAAGTGCATAACAATTAACAAGTGCTTGACCAAGTGCATAATAATTAACAAGTGCTACAACTCTCATATAAAAAGTATCTCTATTTGACACCATATAAGAAACATATGAATTTTCTAAGACAACAAGTGCTTATACGCGATTAATATACTGCTGAAACTTTATTTAATTTTTTAAACATCTTAACGACTTTAAATGAAAAAACTAAAAACTAGAAAGTTGTAGATCTCGTCGAGAGCTATAATTTTCGTATAAAAATTATCTTCATCCGAGATCATATAAAAAAGATACAATTTTTCTAAGGCTGAACTTCTAGTAGGCCAAAAACGGTATAAACCGAATTTCAAGAACAGGATACTCCGTATAAAAAGCGGAAGAGTAGAAAACAGTCGGAAAACACCTAAACTGTTTTTGTTCCGTTTTCATATTTGGTATTCCATATTTCGTACCGAATTCGAATTTGTCTGAAAATACAAATTCGAGCGGATAAAATATAGAAAACGACACAGGACGGTACGGGATATATTCCGACCGTTTTGATCCCTACCTGCGGAGAGACGGCGGCGTCTTGCGGCTGCGAGGAGTGGAGGCCTCGTCGGGCTGACCGTTAGAGTGTAAGCCCATGGCCCATGGACTTGCCGATCCCGGCTCCCCATCGTGCCTATATGTACTCAATCGTTGTCACTAATCGGTTAATTGAGCATTATCCAAACCCTAATACTCTCTCATGGTATCACGAGACGGTTCGCTCCTGCGATCTCTCCGCTTCCGCAAACCCTAAAGCCGCCGCTGCCGCCGAGACAACCTCGCCGGTTGGCTTGCCGTCGCTGGGATCTCATCTCGCCGGCCTCTTCCTCTCCCTCTGCACACATCGCACCTGCAGCTACTCCTCATGGCGCCCTCAGATGCCGACACCACCGCCGCTGCTGCCGCTGCCGAGGAGGAGCACCTCCAGTGCAAGGCCATCGCCAAGGCTGAAGCCGATCGCATTGCTGCCTTCAATGCCTACTCGGGCGAAGCACGCCGCTGTCCATGCCCAAGCCCTCGCCGTCGTCAACATCAAGGTGCTCATCCCCGTCACGTTGGATCGCACCGCCAACAACTACAATCGATGGCGCAACCTCTTCCTCGTCATCCTCGGCAAGTATGCGCTCACGGATCACGTGCACTCCGACGTGGCCCATCCCGATCGCTCGGTGTGGGTGAAGATGGATTGCACCGTCCTCACCTGGATCTACGGAACGATTGCCGCCGATCTTCCGCGGACGGTCATGCTCCGCGAGCCCAACGCCCGCGTCGCTTGGTCGGTGCTTGACAATGAGTTCCTTGGCCAGCGCGAATCACGTGCGCTCCTCCTCTCCACCGAGTTTCGCGCGTTCAAGCAAGTGGCCCTGTCCATCACTGACTATTGCCGGTGTCTGGAAATGATGGCGAACACCCTCACTGAGTTCGGCGACCGCACCCTCGTGCTGACGCTTCTTTATGGGCTCAATGGGAAGTTTTGTCACATGGTCCCTAATCTGAAGATGCAACGTCCGTTCCCGAACTTCGATTAGGCACGCACCCTGCTCCTCCTCGAAGAGATCGACATCGACGACATATCCAAGGATGCTCTTCCACCGCCCTCGTCACTGTGCCACCCCTTGCGCCTCAGCGTCCACCGGGCGGCCATGCTGGGGACGGTCCTGGCACTGCCCTTGGCGGCAACCCCAGCGATGGCCAGCGTTCCAGCAAACAGCGCCGCGGCCATGGTGGTAAAACCCCGAACCCCGGTACCGGCAGCTCCGGTGGACCTCATCCCGGCGCCATGCCTCCGCTCGCCCCCATCCCCAACCCGTGGGCGAGCACCGTTTAGCTGTGGCCACACCCCTATGGCCCCGGCACTCCATCCGGTTCGACGCCGCGCCCGGCGTTCTCGCTGTTCGAGCCGCAGGATGCATTCACGGTGATGCCTCAGGCCCCCAACTACATGTTGCAGCCGGGACTGCAGCAAGGCCACGTCGGCGCTCCTCCTGGCTTCACCTACAGGGGCGTGCCCACGTCTGCTGCCTACGCCGCCCCACCTCCTCAACCGCCCCAGCCCTCCTGGACGCCATTGGCCAGTGGCTCATGGGAGTAGGGGCCCCTGATCAACAACTTCAGCACCATGTCCCTGATGCCGTCGCCATCCTCCGCCGAGTGGTACGCCGATTCAGGGGCTGGTTCACACATGGCCAATAGTGCTGGTATATTTACTTCATCTCACCCTCCTCCTTCCTCTGGTCCTTCATCTATCATTGTCGGTAACGGGGCCTTACTTCCTGTTACTTCCGTTGGGTCTTCCTCTTTTATCACGCCACGTCAGTCACTTGTTCTTTTTAATGTTCTAGTCGCTCCTAACATTATTAAGAATTTGATTTCCGTTCGTCGCTTTACCACTGATAATAATTGTTCCATTGAGTTTGACCCATTCGGCCTTTCTGTGAAGGATCTTCAAAGTCGGAGCGTGATCGCCAGGTGCAATAGTACGGGCAAACTATACCCGTTCTTTCCACCTGCCGCCAGCACTACCGCCCTCGCCGCCACCGCATCCTCCACCACTCTTTGGCACCGTCATCTCGATCATGAGGCTCTGTCCAAGCTAGTCAGCTCCAAAGCTATTTCTTGTAATAAACGCACCACAGACCATATATGTCATGCTTGTCAGTTAGGTTATCATGTACGCCTCCCGTTCAGCATGTCAAATAGTCGTGCGTCAAAACCTTTTGATTTAACTCATTGTGATATTTGGACCTCTCCTATTGTCAGTGCATCGAGTTACAAATATGATATTGTTATTCTCGATGACTGCACTCACTACACTTGGACCTTCCCTCTTTGCCTAAAATCCGAGACGTTCGATATTTTGTCCAATTTCTTCGGCTATGCGCACACGCAGTTTGGCACCTTCATCAAGGTCGTTCAGTGCGACAATGGCCGTGAGTTTGATCACTCCTCGGCCCGCACGTTCCTCCTCACTCACGGCGTCATCCTCCGCATGTCGTGCCCATACACCTCCTAGCAAAACGGTCACGCTAAGCGCATCCTTCGCACCATTAATAATATCGTGTGCTCTCTCCTTTTTCAGGCTAGTCTACCTCCCGTCTATTGGGCTAACACCTTACATACTGCCACATATCTTCTAAACCATCATCCCACTAAAACTGTAGACAGCCGCACTCCTTTCTTTGCTCTCTATGGCACGCATCCCTCCTACGCTCACCTTCGCGTATTTGGTTGTGCCTGCTATCCCAACCTGTCATCCACCGCTCCACATAAACTCTCTCCTCGCTCATCCTTGTGCGTCTTTCTTGGCTATTCCGTGGATCACAAAGGGTATGGGTTCTTGATCTTCACTCCAATAGGATTATCGTCTCTCGGCACGTTGTGTTCGATGAGTCGTCATTCCTGTTCTCCGACATGTCCACCACTCCCTTGGATCCCGCCAGCCTTGATTTTTTTAGCGATGATGATTGTTCCACTTTGCCCGCTGGGCCTAGTGCTGTGCATGCAGGTACCCTTCCTCCAGGTGCGCCACCCGCCGCTGATGCCCCGACGACGCCGCCTGCTGGTGGGGCGTCCCCGTCACCACTCGCTGGTGGGACGTCCCCGCCCCTGTTCCCCAGCGGACCGGACGCTGCTGCCCCTGCGGACATCCCGTCCTAGGTTGCTGCTAGCGGCACTAATCAAGGTTAATCGAGCATTATCCAAACCCTAATACTCTCTCACTGACTACGTCGTTCCAGCGGGTAGCGATGCAGCGGGTTCTGCCACAGCCGGTCCATCTCCCTGCGGATCTCATAGAAGCTCGCATTGAGCTGCTTGAGGCGGACGCCCAGGCCGTGGGCGAAGCCGGGGTTCCGGAGGCAGAAGAGCAGCGACTCAAGGAAACCCGGCGCCTTCTCCTCGATGATTGTCCAGCAGTCCGCGGTGCCTAGCTGCCGCTGCCGCCGCCGCTCCTCGTCCTCGGCGTGCAGCTGGTAAAGCTCCAGGATGTCGGTGGCCTCGTACAGAGCGTCCTTGAGCTTGCGTACCCACCCCTTCATGGCCATGCTGGCATCGTCGATGCGCCGCCTCTCGGCGTCGGTCGCGTAGTCCTGAAAATAGTCCGTGCTAGCCTCAAGCTTCTTGATCCCGCTGGTGACGCCCAGCAGCACGCGCAACTCCCCCACTGCCATGTCCTTCACCATCTCATGCACGTAGGGCACCAAAGCATCGAGCACCACTGCCATGGCTTCCTCTCCTCCTAGGTACGTACGTGTCCTCCTGGTAATATAGTAATAAAATAGAAGATTCATATATAGTAATAAGCATCGATTATATACTACTACTACGTGCTCCAGTCTCCAACAAATAAGGCAAGCAGCACTGTGACCGACGATGAGCATGCATCACCCATATCATCATACTGATTGAATTTTCAATGGAAGGAGTAAGTGCTAACTAACCTCGGCTCAACCTCCCGAGCGCTCTTTCCTCTAGAGATCGAAGACCACTAGCACACTAGCTACTGGTGGTGCGGTGCATTGCATGAGGAGATTGCCACAGGGCTGCGACCCAGGCCCCCCTTATATACACGGGAAAGCTACATGTTGCTCGAGTGTTTTTGGCGCTCCGCGCACTCGATCAGCTGGTGGCCATCGGATGCGCTGTCAACGGAGTGCAGCAAGCAGTTGCGGGGCCGAGGTGATCGCGGTCGGGCGATGGCGACGGGGGTGGCCCGTGCGTGCGTTCCGTGGCTCCCCCATGTACAGGCCCACACCACACCACACCGACCAGACCTGGC
Organism: Saccharum officinarum; assembly: GCA_020631735.1. Lineage (NCBI taxonomy): Eukaryota > Viridiplantae > Streptophyta > Magnoliopsida > Poales > Poaceae > Saccharum > Saccharum officinarum. Next base: position 4,248,469 of record CM036184.1, on the reverse strand, counting down.
GGTGGTGGTGGCCGGTGGCAGTGGCCAGTCGTGTCTGAATGGGAAGGCAAGAGGAGCAGGCGGGTCCTTGCTCCTTGCCTCCTTGGCTTGGCGCTGCTCCTCCAAAGCTCCAAACAGACCAGCTAGTTCCAATTAATTCATTCCTTGATTAGTAGTTGCAGATTACATCTCATTAGACCATATTTTACTATTCATGTTTAGGTGTAAGTTCTGTGTTCAATTGGTGTAAATTGATTGTTCGTAAATGAGAATGGTCAGAATTACTCATCTTTTTTTTGCTTTTTTTATTTTCTGTATGTTTTATATGGTTCCCCTTTGAAATCTTCCAAATTGGCTTTCATAGAAATCATCTGGCTATTTTTTGTTTTTTTATTTATTATTTTTGCATTACTTTGATAAATTTTATTTGGTTCCGGTTATGAGAATCGAGTGTTTCGTGGATCAGAAACCCTCGAGTTTGTTCCTGTCCTCAATCAGGTGTTTAAGTGGCATCCAACACTGGTGTTAGATGCCCCTAAAACACTCAGGTGCTGAGCAGACAGATTCTATATACAACCCAAGATAAGGTGTGGAGGAGCTGCTACTAATTACAACTTCTACTCATTATCTAAAAAACAATTATATCTTATTCATATACTTTTTTATAAAAGCAAACATACTACTGACTTGCATTTATAAAAAGTCTATATCACTTTATGCAAAGCTCATCCCATATTTGTTGCCATGGATTATTGTCATTTCGATTCATATCCGCCCAACCATTGTCATCCTAACTTTAAGATCTAATTTTCACTAGCCCGTAACGTTATAGTAAACCACCTAGTAAGGTGTTATTATAATCTCATAAATTAGCATAGGAATTATCGTAACTCAAATTAGCTACAAAATAACTTATTTTGTATATAGAATCACTGTTTTGCAGCTGGCTATAGAATAACTTATTTTGAGCCACTTTGAGTTACGATAATTCCTATGTTAATTTACGAGATTATAATAACACCTTACTAGGTGGTTTACTATAACGTTACGGTAAATATTCCCATGTGTTATAGTAATACAACTATCGTAAATATGTATTTACTTTATCGTAAATTAGTATATAAAATTATCATAAATAGAGGTGGCTACAGAATATACTCTCCCTATATATATATATATATATATATATATATATATATATATATATATATATATATATATATATATATATATATATATATATATATATATATATATATATATATATATATATATATATATATATATATATATATATATATGTGTGTGTGTGTGTGTGTGTGTGTGTGTGTGTGTGTGTATACATATATACGCCAAACTGTTGTACTGAACAAAATTCAGTACTATTCAGTAGTCGCGTCTTTATTATTCAGTATTTCTTGATACTGACGCGTAATAATGACTCATACTGAACACACGGTTCAATATTATTCAGTATTTCGTGGTCAGTTTTTATCTCTTAGTGTAGCTACACCTAGGGTGTAGAATAGCACTTCCGTGTGTACACACACACAAATATGATAAGATACAATGGTAATACCGAAACACCAATTTTGCTTCCATGAACAATGTTGCTAGTACTCACTCTGTCATAGAATAAATCAATTCCTATATAGTTATCTTAAGTCAAATCTTTTCTTAAGTTTTACCGAATTTATAGAAAAAAGAGTACCAAGATTTATAACATCAAATTGGTATCATTAGATACACCATCAACTATATTATCATATTGTGCTCATTTGGAGTCACAACTATTTTTATATATTTTTTATAAATCCAGTCAAAAATAAAAAATGTTTGACTTAAGACAACTCTAGAAACTGATTTATTTGTGGACGTAGAGAATACTAATTAAGTATTTTCTATGTAAATGCAAAGTTCAATACACTTCTCATTTCCCATCAAAAAATTTGTTATTCTATGAATAAGTTATTTCAATAATAGCGAAAGGGTCTCTGGCCTAGTGGTTACAAGAGCCTTAGTAGCACCTCAAGTCCTGGGTTCAACTCCCCGTTGGAGCGAATATTTCAGGATTTAACGAGAAGTCTGTTGAAATTAGGGGCCTCCGCATTGGAGCCTTCGCAAGTCATCTCGCCAGAGAAAAACCATCCACAATGGAAGAATTATATGAGGAGTTCGAGAAATATTGCCATAGAAGCGGCCTCAGATTTTGAAGGAATATTCTCATAAGGGATAACTATACCTTTCGTTGTCTCCGAACCAAACACTAGGACAAGGTGGGATATTCCACCTAGGATCATCCCATCTCTGGAACCAAACACTACCTAAGCATTTTTTATCATGTGGCAATATGTTTTTAAGAAGTGGCTCAGTTTCCAACTCTAAATGAATCATAATATCTATGAAACAAAAGAACGAAACTATACATTGAGAGGATTGTCCCATCCATCATTGCATGCTATGTAACAACCCACAAATTCCCAGAGCCAAAAATCCCAACTTTTAAAACCTTTTTCCAAAACCTTGTGTGGTGAGTGACCATGGTAGGGAAGTAACCCTAGTTGCATTAGGTGTACCCTAGCTAGCTTGGTTGAGCATATGCATTAATGAAAACACTTGGTTCTTATGTTTGATGAAAACTAATTAATTAACACACAACATGTGTTTTAGCTTGAGTGTCCTTGAAACCCTTGTGTAGAAAACCCTAGTGGGTTAAGCTAGTGGACCCACCCTAGTAGTATATACATGTATGGCCATACATGTATATAGAGGGAGAAACTAGAAATAGAAATAGGAAATAGGAAATAGAAATAGAATTGAAATAGAAAAGGGAAAGGAAATGGCAGAGGGGAAACCAGCCAGCAGCCCAGCCTAGCTGGCTCCACCTCCTCCCCACGCGCGCACGCACGCAGCCCAGCCAGGCTTGCTCCGCTTCCCCATCTTGCTTGCACGCACGCGGCCTAGGCCTGCTTACCCCCACGCCAGCCTGAGGCACCGAAAAACGACAGAGCAAGCCCCCGCTCCCTCTCTCACACGCCGCTGACAGGTGGGACCTGAGGACCCCACCTGTCATCCCCTAACTTTTCTCTCCTCTACTTTTCTTCCACACGCGAATTCACTCGCCGGCGGGAATCCGAGGAACCCCACTCCAATCATTGTCATCCGCGCCCCCGCTTCACCTTCACGTGCCCCACAAATGGCCACCATGTCCACGATCCGTGATGCGGGCACACCAACGCTAGCAGGGGATTTGGACACGCCCCACCACGGCCCTCGCCATGCTGATGTCTCTGCTTTTGGACTAGCGCCGCTCCAATCCGCCCCGGCAGAAATCGCGCAAGCGCACGGAGCCCCGAAAATCCTAGCTTGGGCCCCTAATCACCCTACATGTGCCCCTCCTCCATCCTACACTGTCCGACGCCGTTGCCATTGCTAGCGCGTTTATAAAACGCCACCCCCGAGTGCCCTTCAAACCCTAGACCACCTGCCGCCACTGGTGGCACCCTCTCCGGTCGCGCTGACGCCATGGAAGAGGACAAGGAGGAGACGTCGCAGAGCTAGAGCCACCAGAGCTGAGGACGATGCCCCGATTAGCTACAGCGACACAGCGGCTCGGCACTGCACAGATTTGCCTCGGCGCTGCACTGCTTCACCTTGCCACTGCGTCGCCTCACCACTGCACCGCGCACACCACGCACACCCCACGGGCACAAACACAGTGACACCAAGCCGCACTGGCCGAGAACACCATGCCGTCGCGTGTGCGAACGCCATGGCCATGGCGCCGCCGCGATGAGTCACCGTTCCTGCACTACCAGGCCCCGAACCCCACCTAGACCTACCTGGCAAGCTCCGACCCTAAAACGACTCCTTATGGACGAAAACCGCGTTGCGAAGTCCCATCGGATAGGAACTTGGTGCTTTAGACTTGGAACCCAGAAAGGATACTGAGTTGGATCCGTCTGCCGTATCTGAGTTGAAGTTGATCATCTTGGGGACCTTCGAGATCCGAGTCAGATTAGAAGTCGAAAGTCGGGAGAGCTTCTCGGTGGGTTGATCAGCTGTGATGTCTTGAGGCGCCGGGATCTCCATGAGACGATTTTGGAGCTTGCCATCTTTGTCTGCAGTGCAGGTCTAGGAACCGAAGACGAAGGTTGATCCCGCTGGGAAGATCATGTTGTCGAGGTTCGTCGAGCTCTCGGACAGAAATCCGCCGAAAGCCCCTACATGGCGCACCAGCTATCGGTGTTTGGAGACCGGCAACACGTCACGGGGTTACCCGGGATGATTGTTCGGGCTTCGGCAAACTCAGGAACTCGACAGTAATGCAAGAGACGAACGATTTATACTGGTTCGGGCCCTCGTGATCGAGTAATAATATTTACGTCTAGTTGGTGTTAGCCTTTGCGTTGGATTGCTGTGTATGATCGTCTGTACAAGGGGTGCTCCTTGCCTCTCTTTATATAGGGAGAGAGAGAGAGAGCAAGTGAGCCAGTCTAGTCCTAGTCGGATTACAACTGAAGAGTTCATGATCTATTCTAGAATCTAACTTTCTATGTATCTGACTAGGTCAGTCTCTATGGTCTTGAAGCCTATGTCGTCTTGCTCGGTATGCTTCAAGTCAGTCTATGGGCTAGACTAAGGCCCACCCGTAGGAGTCAGTCTGATAGGGGATCCCTTGGGTCCCGCATCGACCCTTGTGCCCCCTGCCCTGCCCTGCAGCTAGTGCCTATCCTCACATAGCTTCAACTTTGCCTCTTGTTGTCCTAAGTTCTCCTGACGGCATTCAAGACAACTGTGGGGAGGATTCTTTGGAGTTGGAGCTCTTTGGGTAAAACCTTCATCTCCTCACAGTTTGTTCCATTTGAGTTCCATTTGAGTTTGCTCCAGCAGTCCAGCCCCATGTACCAACTTGCTATCCTTACTTGGATATTAGAAATATTTAAAAAAAATATATGGAACTTTGATTTTCTATATATAATTCTTTAGCTTTCATTGCAAAAAAAAAACTTTTACCCAGGGTATGTAAAACTTTTCAAATTGCTGATATAAATTTAGAATGTTATGGTAAAAGTTGCATAGTTTGGGTGTCAAAAGTTTTTGAAGTACATAGTTTATGGGTCTTTTTAGTGGGGTAAAGTTTTGGCGTTGTGGTAGTTGCTAAATTTGCATACAGCCTTGTGGATATGGTAATATCATGTGACTTTCCTTTAGACTTTCTTAAAGAGTATTTTTATGTTTTTGAGACTTCCTTTGTAAAAGTAATTTTTTGGTTGTTTTTTGACATGTCTGAAGCTCACATCACAATTAGCTCACTCTTTTTGGACTTTTTTGGTGTTAGTTCTAGCATGTGTCTCACCAAGGTCGAATTTAGTGTTTGCAGTTGGTTATGAGTTCTGTGCATAGTAACTTATCAGATCATGCTGCATTATTTATTATCGATAGTACAGACTAGACAACTGGAGTTGGTTGGTTTGGTTTTTTATAGAGTTTCTACTGCTAAATCATTTGTTTTCTGCCGAGTCTACATATAAATGGTGCATGTTATGGTTAATTGTTTTTGTTTCGCCAGATTCATCCCATCGTATTGGGGAAAAGCTACATTTGTAGCATGCTAGTCATATTTTTGGTTAGTGTTGGCTAAGGGCTGCTTGAAACTAGAATTATGTGTAGTAGATCTGCCTATCCCATTTCCTTTTTCATGAAATTTTACTATAAGGTTCTTATTCATTGGTCTTGTCTTCAGCTGTCAAGTAGCAGTGTCCAAAGTAGTCTTTGATATTTAGTTCTTTTTTTTAATAAGAATTCAGCACCACTTGGATCACCCACAATGTCACCCGTTGATCCTTGATGATGCTAGTCACAAGGATGCTAGTCCATAACATGCCACTGAACATCTGCTGAAGCCACAGAAGTTTTTGAAACTGAAACACAATTCGCTGACCTAATATATGATTTTGCTTTGATTGGTGTACCTTCATTAGCATACAATTTCCATGATTATAAAGCTTTGCACCTAGGAGTATGAAGTTTCAAATGTCGTAGTACAAAGTTCTAAAACTTGGAGTACAAAGCCTTGAATTACAAAGTTCCTTTTTAGGTGTATTAAGTTCATACAATTTCAGTACAAAGTTTGAAATGAGCTAGTACAAAGTTCCTGAATTTAGGTGTAGAGTTTTTAAATCCCAAAAAATTGAACCTAGAATTACAAAGTTTATAATGCGATAGTTCAAACTTTTTAACCTAGCAGTACAAAGTTTATAATGTGATAGTTCAAAATTTTGCTTCTTTTGTTTTTATTTTTTGTCCTTTTGTTCTGAATGCACAGGTTAGAGATTTCATCACTGAACAAATGTCTTTAAGGGGCATCACATTTCATACAGAACAGACCCCTCAAGCTATAACTAAATCAGAAATGATGGTCTGTCAGCTCTAAAGATCAATAAAGAAGCTTTTGGTGGGTTCTCACATGTAATGTTTGCAACAGGTCACAGACCAAATATAAAGGTAGTAACACATAGCACTTGTAGTTCTTGAGATTTTACACATATTGGCTCATTCATTCTAATTCCTGACATAGTTTCACTCCTTGTAGAACCTTCAACTGGAAGAGCTGGGGGTCAAAATGGATATATAAGAACAGTGTAACAGTGGCAGGTTATTACAATAACTGGCGCCAAGTTTATCTCATTTTGTTTGTCGCTCTGTAATCTTTGGTGCTTTTGCAACAATTTCATGCTAGGTTGATGAGTATTCTCGTAGCTCTGTCGATTCCATTTTCGGGTTGTGGAAGATGTTACCAATAGGGTCAACCTGACACCCACTAATGGAGGGTGTCGCATTTGCGAAAACTATCTTCGGCAATGAACCTACCAAACCAGATTACAGGTATGTATATTTATCATATCATTTCATCACCAGGAATCTTGAACACTACATGTATAAATTCTGAGCGTAAAGGTTTGAACCTAGCAGTATAAAGTTTATAATGTGATAGTTCAAAGTTTTGAATCTACTAGTATAAAGTTTGTAATGTGATAGTTCAAAGTTTATAGATTCTGAGTGTAAACGTTTGAATCTAGCAATACAAAATTTATAATGTGATAGTTTAAAGCTTCAAATCTAGCAGTTCAAAGTTTATAATGTGATAGCTCGAAGTATATAAGTTTGAGTGTAAAGCTTTGAACCTAGCAATACAAAGTTCATAATGTAATAGTTCAAAGTTTTGAACCAATTTTGTAATGTCATAGTTTCAAATTTATAAATTATAGTGTAAAGTTTTGAGCCTAGTAGTACAAAATTTATTATGTAATAGTTCGAAGTTTTCAACCTAACGGTACAAATTTTTATAACGTGATATAAAAGTTTGTAAGTTTTGAATTTGTATACATGCAGCGTCATCTTGATAGATACAAAATAAAAAAATGTATGTCTGGAATCAATTTTACAATTTCGTAGTATTCATATTTTTTTAACATATATAAATGTAAAGTTCAATATAACTTAATGCATTTTTTAATGTGTTTATCTTGTCTTTTTTCAGGATATTAATGACTGATAAAAACGGAAGCCACATGTCCTTTATATTAGCTATTTACAAAGATATATATATGTCTGATAAATGAGATGTATTCTATTTATTTTTTTGTGCTCATAACCATGGATGTCTTTTATGAATTATTTTTTATTTTTTTGTGTCAGTTGAATCATTAATCCACACAAATTATTATGAAGCATAATTATGAATTTTAAAAAATAGTACTTCTGTATCTATATGATGTCAAACCATCTTCCGTCCTTTTCATCTCCCACGTACCCGGTATCCTGAAAGAGAAAAAAAAGCTCGTAGAATCTAAATTGGCTCATCGGTGTAGAATCTAGACACGAGAAATGTCGATACGAGAACAGAGAAACTGACACAGATTATACGAGCATCGGCCTGCCTCCCGTATGTTGGGAATCTGTGCACTGTTGATATATATGCGCGGGCGTGCGCGCGCGCCAGGATGGATGAGAGCGCATGCGCGCCGAGGAATATGCCCAATTTAGATGGGGTGGGTGGATGTAGTCGAGACCCTGTAACAAGAGGATGGGTAGGATGGATGGATGGTGGTGGTATCAGGATCCAGACATCCAGTAGTGGTGCTCCTTGACTCCTTGTGTCTTGTCTTGGACTTGGACGACAGGACGCTGTGCTTGTGTACGTGTAGCCGTCGGTCGGGCGGGCGCGCAGGACTGGACTGGATCGGACTGCTCCCACTCGATGTGTCTCTCAAGATATCCAAGTTCCAATTCCACTGCAGTCTGCACAAGTCTGAGAGTCCACAGGCATGCATGGCGCGCACTAATCCGTTCCATGGGTGAACTGCAGCATATCGTCCATCGATAGCTACTGCCATTTTCCGAGACTGAGCTACCGGCTACGCCGCTACGGTCTAGACACGGGCAACCATTAGAAGTTTGGGGCATTCCCTGGCACGAAGCATGCATGATGCATATCTGTCTAGTGGTACCATATGTTTTCTTGTTAGTGCTATCTTTAGCCTTATTAACTAACGCTTTTTATTTCTTACTATAATTACGAAAAGAAAGGAGCCTGAATCGCCAAAGGTGGCTGGTTCCGCCCAATTTGGTTGACGAAAGCAGGATTCGGGAGAATCGAACTTGTTCACACCTGAGCCTGTGACCAAGCTGACTATCCATGCTTAGGCCTCACTCATAAGTCATATGGCATCTACAACCACCATTCGCCAAAACTTCTGTTAATTGTTTGCTTGTCGGATCCATGCCATGTCAGCATGCATCTACAGCTCTCCAAGCACTCAGCAGCCTTGCGGTTTTGGTCAATGACAATTAGACTTCGTATACACAGCGTAGCAGCAATACAGCAGGCCTTGCATTGTCAAATTTTACTCGAAGCTCAAAACTGATGCTCAGCTCAGTCCGGTGCTCATTCAAGATGGATTCGTGATAAAAAAGCAGAGTCAGTATTCTTTATTCTTTGTTCCATTTGGATGATATGTATATAGTATAATAATACGCCGCATTTTAAATGTGACATGAGGTTTCTGTATAGAACCATTTTGGGGCCAGAACCTCTGCTTTAAGTAAATCTTTTTTAGTTAATTATTAATTAATAATAAAATACTCAGCACCTTACCAGCCATCCCCATGGGCTTCCAAATTGCTGGAAAAACGAACTCTGATGATTGGACTGCCACTCTGTTTCCTTCTACCAACCTTTATTTATTCCGCCCGTCAGAGTTTATTTGAGGAAGTTTCATCATCTATCTACGTACCTGGGACATTCAATTTCATGCAGGTTTCCTCAGCAACTTGCACCACCGTATAGCCAAAGAAAATGCTGTGAACAACACCCAGTCATTTTGCTAAAGATCAATTAGCCATATATGAAAACTTCATATCAAGAGGAAAAAAAAATTTAAACAGAACAGACAGTTGATGAATAGAGTCAAATGTTGGTAAACTCCAATTTGGAGACAGCTTTATTGTCTTTTCAACCATCATAAGCCAAAACTGTTCTTAATGGTTTGCATGTACAATTCCACTTAGCAGAAATTTCCAAATGGTTCAGTGCTACGCATTACCTTTTTTTTTCCTTTTACAAACGATTATGTTCTGTGACAATTAGAGTTCATATAACTCATGTCTATATATACAGAAATAGCAAGTTCAAAATTGATTCTCCAGTGCCCATTCAAGATAAATTCATGATAACAGCAGAGTTGTACTTGTTCATGAACAAGCTTCAGTTACAAATTTATACTCCATAAACACTGCTGATATGCATTGGACGGCGTGATACCAGTATTGTTTTCCTTTGTTCCCTTTTGATTATATTATTACATGATATGCTGCATTTAAACATGACTTAATTCTTTTATGGAACCATTTGTATATTTGGGCAACTCCTCTACTTTAAGCAATGTTTATAGTCAATACTCAGCACTTTACCAACCATCCCCATACAGTTCGAAAGCACTGAAAAAGGAACTCAACGATTGTACTGCCACTATATTTTTCTTATAGCAACCTTTCTGTCAGTCTGTCAAATTTTATTTGAGGAAAGGCTACTTACCTGTGATGCACGTTTCTCCCAGCAATTTGCACTCTCATATAGCCACTCAAAATTATGTTAAACAACCCCCAAGTGATTTTGGTATATATATATCAATTATATATTTACAAACTTTATCAAGAAAATAAATTAAACAGTACAGATGATTGATGAGAAGAGCCAAAATATTCTCAACAGATAGGTAAATCCATAACAGAATTGGTTAAACTCTGTTGTGCAATAGCATTATTGAATCAAAAGTCCAATATGCGTAAATTGGTTTGAACTGGAGAGAGCAACAAAGAAAGAATCATCCACGATGAACTCAAATTTGTCTGCCATAAATGTTACGAACCTACTTGTGGATGCCCCAGAACCCAAGCAATGCAAATAATGGTATATCCTTTTAACAGATATGATCATACATGTGGGTATTCAAAATTTAAACATAAAACACCTCCCTTCTATTCTATATATTGATATTATATTATATTATATATTTCCCTCATAGAAATAAGTTTAACTGGCAATTCTGCATAATAAACCACAAAATATACCAGTTAATAATGTAGGCATGCCTCTGTCTGGTCACATCTGTTAATACAATGCGCTTTTGGACTACAGAGTACAGACCACTCCACTAAGTCTGGTGAAGCAAATTTAGAATATTCAAAGCCACTTGCATAAAGTAAGTTAGAAACTCATCGTCTGCAAATATTCTGCCTATAAATATATGTGCACATTGACACTGGCCAACACACCGCTCTAAACCCCTTGAGCAAAATGGCTTCCCATAAACCCCTCACTTGCAGTGTCCTGGCCTTGTTCTTTGCTGCAAGCTTGGTTTCAGCTCAGCTTACTGCAAATTTCTATGACAAGTCATGCCCAAATGCATTGTACACCATCCAAACAGCAGTAAGGTCTGCTGTTGCCAGGGAGAACCGCATGGGCGCATCATTGCTCCGCCTCCACTTCCATGACTGCTTTGTTAACGTAAGTGCCAAATCTGGACATATGTTTCAAACTTTACCATTTTCTGGATTCATAAGCATGGCAATCTTTACTTTGCAGGGTTGCGATGGCTCAGTGCTGCTTGATGACACCCCAACCTTCACAGGGGAGAAGACTGCAGTTCCGAACAACAATTCCCTGCGTGGATTTGACGTGATCGACAGCATCAAGGCACAGCTTGAGATGCTCTGCCCACAGGTGGTATCATGTGCTGACATCGTCGCGGTGGCAGCACGTGACTCTGTTGTTGCGGTAAGACAAAACAAAAGAAACATTTCAAGTTAGAGATAACAAGTTGAATGAAAAAGTGTTTATGATTGTGAACCTCGCAACAAACCCCAACTAAGTGATTATCCAATTCTTTAACTGTGCTGGCTGCAGCTTATCTGCAGCTGCAAAAACTTCTCTCACAGTTTACTGTAGGATTAGCCAAAAAAAAGCTACAGCTGTAGCTGCAGCGAGCACATCCATAACCTAGACCAAAACAAGCCTCAGGGAGCACTAAACTAACTAAAAAAGTCAACATTCATATTCAAAGATTCTATAGCAACTGATTGACTAAGTGCATTTCATTCATTCCAATTTGGCAATTCCAATAGAAACAAACAATAGTAAGAGTTGACAATTTCTATTTCAGCTTGGAGGGCCTACTTGGCCTGTCAATCTGGGAAGGCGTGACTCATTGATGGCAAGCCTAGATGCTGCAAACAACGACATCCCAGCACCAACACTTGACCTCACTGATCTCACCAAGTCCTTCTCAAACAAAGGACTGAGTGCAACTGACATGATTGCACTCTCAGGTACTGCAATATAATGCAAATTTTGTGAACAAACATATACTTGATTCATAAATCATAGTAACTCTAGATTTGTTCCTTGAATGCAAAAGGTAGTAATACTGACTGATATGGAATAAAAAAAAATTACCAGGAGGTCACACCATTGGGCAAGCAAGATGTGTCAACTTCCGCGACCGCATATACAGCGAAACTAACATCGACACGTCCCTTGCGACATCACTGAAAACAAATTGTCCCAACAAGACTGGTGACAATAACATTTCCCCCCTTGACGCCTCAACACCCTATGTTTTTGACAACTTCTACTACAAGAACTTGCTGAACAAGAAGGGTGTTCTGCATTCTGACCAGCAACTGTTCAATGGAGGTTCAGCAGACTCCCAGACTACGACCTACTCTTCAAACATGGCAAAATTCTTCACCGATTTCAGCGCGGCGATGGTGAAGATGAGCAACATTAGTCCCCTCACTGGATCCAGTGGACAGATAAGGAAAAACTGCAGGAGGGTAAACTAGCACCTTGTAATCTTTGTTGAAAAGGGAGAAAACTTCCCTTTTGCTCATACTGTAGTCTTCCCCAAAGTTGTATCCACAGCTTCGCAAAGCATACATATGAAAAGAATAAAATGACATGAAAAATGTTTTCGAAACAATGTTTAATATGCCTTTTACCAACCTTGAACTTAAACAATGTAATGGATAAACACTGTTTTGTTAATGGGCCAAGAATAACGCCACTGGGATGACTCGCTTAGATGGAAGTAGGAACATATTTTGATCATACATCAAAACTATGAAATCAAATAAAACAGAGATAGTACTCAACTAGTCATCATAATATGAACTGAAGTACAAATTTTGTACAGCAGAACAGGAAACAGTTCTGCACAAGAGGGTTAACAGCCCACAAAATTCCAATTAGAGGATAAAATAATACATGATTGCAGGCAGATTCATGACTGATGAATGTTGCGTATGGCTGCATTGATACTTTTACAGTCAAAGTCCATGATCTTCATCCAGTTCTCGAAATCTCCAATTTCCTACAAATGTAATTGAACATGGATGCTTCAGCAGCAACAACCAGCACATGATTTGGACTGAAATTTCTGTGAACGAATCATCCAAAAAAAGGACTGGTATCCTAAGTCCTAACTAATCACATGAAGTCAGCGTTCTAGTTATCCTTATCACAGAATATTTTCTCTAATCAGTGTAGCATGATTCAGAATTTCAGATTCACCATGGGCAAATTTTACACGAGGAAAGGATCAACCAGACAGAGAGCAGCTGTCACACTACTCCCCCTGATAATTCGTTAGTTATTACCTTCAAGACCGAGTTGATCTCGCTGGTGGCGGCTAGCCACTGATCAGTCTGCCGCCTGTAGCGCGCGATGGTCCCGAGCAGCGCGCGGGCCTCGAGCTCAATCCGCTTCTCGTTGACGAAGAGCTCCTGCACCCCGCCGTCGACCGCGTCCACGAGCAGATCAGCGACCCGCGTCGCGCTTCTCAGGGCGTCCTGCTTCGCTCTCTCTGCGCGCGCAAGCGTGGAGCAAGATGGGGTCAATAATTTGTTCGCTCTGTCACTTGGGCAGAGCCGCAGAGGAGACAGCAATGGCGGCGGGCGGCGGGCGGCGGCGTACCGGTTTGTTGGCGTTGGCGGAGGGATTGGCGGTGGTGCTGATGCACGATCTGGAGAAGCGCCTCTTCCAGCTCCTGCTTCCCACCCGCCGCCGCCGGTAGCTTGGCTCCGTCCATCCCCTCACAATCGCCGCCGGTCGCCGGAGCAGTTCCCGTCCTTTTACTTTTTTTTTTCTGGGAGAGAGATAGCACTACCAGCAGAGAGGATGACTTCCTGATAGTTATGGGCCACGGCCAGGTAATCTGCTAAAAGCCCAACGGAAATCGAAAGAAGCCCGGCGGGCCGTTGTACGCGTGGTCTTCACTCCATATCCTCCCCTCAATCAAAAAAAAAATCCAACGAGGCAAACGTACTATTTCCCTCCGTCCCAAATTATGTCACTTAGTATAGGTCGTTCTTTGCTTAAAAAAAAAGTTTAGGGCGTTCGGACACCCTGTTCTTATCCGAATGCATCGGAGCATCTACACGTAAGGATGAAAACGGTCGAACTCGGTCGATAAACTCCTCAACCGTTTTCTACTTTTACATTTGAAATACGGAAACGAAAGCGAAAATGGTAAAGTCGGACATGAAAACGAACATGAACTTATGAAATATCGAGAATTTCGAAAACGAACGAATTCGAGCGAAATTATGTCGAACACGGTTGATATACGAAAATTCAATACAGAATACCGACCCACAATGCATAACAATTAACAAGTGCCATTGTGGCAAATTTCGAGTGCAAGAGAGCAAACTTATCAATTTGATTTCTTTCACAAGAGAAAAAAAAAAGAAAAAGAAAGAAGAGAAAAATTTGAGATGCCATCAGTACTAGACTAGAAAGGATAGCAACAAGGCCTGGCCCATCTAGCTCTCTCTCTCTTTTGGTCGGCCCAGTCACATGCAACGCAAAAACAGCGCCGTGCGAGGTGATAGTCCCACCTCGGCGACTCAGGGAGACGCAACGGGGGTGAGCTGCCTATATAATGCGACCCATGGGCATCAGTGCTCCACACTTGCCTTTGTCTAGTTGCCTGGACAGTAATGATCGGTAACTAAATTCGGTTTAAATCAAATTTTGAATTCGGGATATTAGGAACTAAAAGTAGAAAAGTAGAAAACGGTCGAACTCGGTCAAAAACTCCTTAATCGTTTTCTACTTTTACATCTAAAATACGAAAATGAAAGCGAAAACGGTAAAGTCGGACAAGAAAATACGGATTCGATCGGATTAAATACAGAAAACGATGCGGTTTGGTTCGAGATATTTCCGTTCCGTTTTCATCCACACATATAAAGCACTCCGCACGTTCCGCTCGCTCTGCCCCGCACAAGCTGCCTGCTTCTGCTCTAGCCGTGTGCCCTCTCCCGCGCAGATTCACCCTGCCCGCTTTAGGCACCGAGGCGCAGGGCCACGCCACCTTCTGGGTCACCAAGTTCTTCGACCACATCAGCCTCATGTCCTTCCTCACCGCTGTCCCCGAGCCACATCACCCAGGTAGGCCTGCCACGCTGGGCGCCTCCATCTGAACACAAAAGATGCCTTCAACGCGTCGGGTGCCACCATCTGCTGTCGCGGCTGCCTCCAAATGTTGAGCTGACCGTTGAGCTGAAAACGCGTGTTGCAGACGTATTTTTTCAAATGTTTCAGAGGTATGTTGCAAGTGTTTCATTAGGATGTTGTAAAAGTAGATGAAGATGTTGCATATATTGCAATGGTATGTACACATATGTTGCAAACATCTGTTCCCAATGTTTTATCTATTTTTTAGATGTATGTTACAGTGTGTTTATCTAGATGTTGCAGATGTTTTCCGTATATGTTGCAAGTGTTTTATATGGATGTTGCGTATGTGTTACGATGGTTTTCATGTTTTTCACGTGTTTTTTAGGTGTTTCGTACGCATGTTTCAAGTGTTTCATTTGTCTTCTTTCGTATATTGCAAGTATTAGATCTGGATGTTCAAAAGTAGATCGGGTGTTGCACATGGGATGCGCGTGGGAAGCGGAAGGGAGAGCGAGCGGTCCTAGCGTGGGCCCCGTGTGGGTGCGTAAAACGTAGGCGCGGGCCCTCAGGTGGATGCGCGAAAACGGACGCGGGTGTCCGTCCGGATGTCCGAGCGCTAGTAGTGCCGATAAATCATTCCAAACTTTTTTTAAGAGTCAAAGCATTTTAAGTTTGATCAAATTTATATTATAAAATAATAACATTTATGATATCAAAAAATATTATTAAATTTTTCCTTAGTTATGCTTTCGTAGTATACCTATTTGTTGTCATGAATATTTATAATTGTCTCTATAATTTTGGTCACAAACTAAAGATGTCCCGTTACCATTAGAAAAAATCGGACTTTGACTCCAAGGACAATATTGGTCTAAATTGCTCCATGTGCAATATTTACAGCAGTTTTGTCTAACATGACGTCATGTAAGCCACAAATAAGATAAATCGAACTATACTATTAATAGTTTATGAGCTCAAACAGATCTTATAAAAAGGTTTTAGAAACATTTATTAAAACTATCAAATATTTTCTACAAAGTTATGATATTTAAAATAAAAAATTAGATTTTATCATAGAAAATTCATAAAAAGTATTTTAGGTCGATAAATATGAAACCAATCGCAACATTTTTCAATCGCCTGCACTATAGAGAGAGTTTCGTATAGTTTCATCTGGATGAAACCCGTTATCGCAGTTACAACACAAAAGATGACATGGCGGCCTTGATAACTGTATCATGAAAGGAGCTACTTTCCTGTCTTTAAATAAGTATGGCTATGATATTCGTACTGGTCAAACTTTATTAAGTTTGACTAAATTTATAAAAAAATATATTAGCAAGATCTGTATCTTAAAATAGGTTTATTATAAAAATAGATTCAATGATATATCTAATGATAATAATTATATACTATAAATATTAATATTTTCTTAAATATAAATTTACGGAAGAGCTAGCGTCAGTACGTTCGGACAGTCCGAACGCTGCTCTCGAGCCTCCTCCGTCACGCGTCTGTGGGAAAAACAACTCGCCCACTCATGCACACATAGGAACAGTAGGCGCAGGGACCACCGAGCCTGCTCTAAAGTTTCACGTGCTCGCATACACACGACAGCAGGGCGGTCACAAGCATGCAGCAGCAGCACCACCATCTGACGGCACGATGACCCACGCAGCACCACACATAGCAGCTGAAACGGCAGGCGGCGTGGTCACACGGCCGCATGCACACGCAGCACCAGGCAGCACGGTGACCTAAGCAGCAGCAGCATGCAATTGTAACATATGCTCCTCCAGATCTACTTTTGAAACATCCGAATAAAACATTTGTAACATATGTCTGAAACAGATGACACACTTGAAGGATGCGCTTGAAACATGCGTATATAGCAACATATGTGACATCCAGATCTACTTTTACAACATTCAGATGAAACACTTGCAACATAAAGTTTTAAACATCTGAAACACTCATACGCTTGAAACATATGCAACAAAAAAAAGATCCAACCTAGGAGGAACTAGGTGGTTTTTCATTAAGAAGAGAAATAGGCACCCAAATTCAGTCCAAGACGGGATTTAGCCATAGTAACATATGCAACATCCAGATGAAACACTCTGAAACACCTGAAACACTTGAAACATAGACTTCCAACTTACATATAATGCCATTGCAACATATCTAACATCCCAGCTTTACTTTTGCAACATCTAGACACAGCACTTGAAACATAAGTCTGAAACACCTAAAACATTTAAAACACGGCGTCGCCGACGGCCACGGTCTACATGGTGAGGAACTGCGATAGCCACTAAGCTAGGTGAGGGATGGGTGCGGCCTCGACCGGGGTTTGGCCGGCCGGTGCACGGCGCGGCACAGGTGCCCATGCAGATGGGGCGGCCTGTTGTGGCCGTGCAGCCATAGGCAGCGACCGGTTTGCTTGCCGCGTGCAGGGAAGGCTAGCGCAGGGCGCGCCCGCAGGATAGATAGGGGCATGTGGGACCCAGGTGATGATGGCATGAGGTGCCACCGATCAGTTGCAGGCGCGGGGTGGTGGGCACAGATGGGGCCGCAACGCTGCATATGATGAGGCGCGCGGCGTGGTGGAATGAGCTTCTAGTGATGAACTGGAGAAGGAGACGCATGCTAGGAGTTCCACGGGACAGGACACTGCGAATGGATAAGATTTCGTAGGAAGGTGAGTGGTTCGCTGTTTAATGGGATATGGGCCCGTCCGATGTGTCCGGACGTCAGGTAAGGAGCATTACAGATAAATTTAGTTAAATCTAAAATGTTTGATTTTTGCGACACTTATTTAAGGACAGACAAAATATTTCATTTGGAACGATCCTCCACCTCAGGCCTCTCACCAAGAAATAGAGGCAAAGCATGACACCGATGTCGGCTGCCGTGCAGGCGAAAGACGACGACGAAGATCCACAATGATGCGAAACTAGGGCGTGTTTAGTTTAGGGGCTATAAAATTTTCGGAGGTACTTTAGCACATGTGTAACTATAGCAATTAGTGTCTAATCATAGATTAATTAGGCTTAAAAGATTCGTCTCGCAAAATACATGCAAACTGTGTATTTAGTTTCATAAATAGTCTATATTTAATACTCTATGCATGTGTCCAAACATTTGATGTGATAGTTTTGGGTGTAAAGTTTTTAATCTAAATAGGACCTTAGACAACAACAAATGTGTAGCTCAAACGTGTCCAAGAGCAAATTTATTGGGAGCGGACATAAGCAAATTTAACAACAAACGTGTCTGGCAGCAAATTTAACTTTTTTTTTGTGTCCACGGTAAGTGCAGTCACTTTTAGTGTCGTCCTGTTCGGCTGATGGTTTCTACGGCTGATTTTGTTTTGCTGTGAGAGAAAAATACTGTAACATAGTTGATAAGCCGACCTGATAAGTTCAAGCGAACATAGGTACTATTAGCTTTACTATTGGTTGGTTGAAACTTGAGCAGTAGAAAATGAAGTTTCAAAATCTTTCGTGCATACAGCTAGCTAGCTGCACTGTGTTTGTCAAACTGCCAATTGACAAAAGGAGCTTCGGTTTTTGTGCTGACAATAATGTCGTTGTTAGGTTAGTAAAAGGTCGGCCGGCGTCAAGTCAAAACTCAAAAGGTGTCAAAATCATACAGCTGCTTGCCATGCACCACGAGACGACGACGGCGACCTACTCTTCCTATAGTGTCCACTACTCGTCTCCATGGCTCCATGCTGCAGCTGAGGCATGCAAA
The DNA here is from genome assembly GCA_020631735.1 of Saccharum officinarum. Classification (NCBI taxonomy): domain Eukaryota; kingdom Viridiplantae; phylum Streptophyta; class Magnoliopsida; order Poales; family Poaceae; genus Saccharum; species Saccharum officinarum. Next base: position 4,229,706 of record CM036184.1, on the reverse strand, counting down.
AGTCTTCAGCTTTTTCCCCAACCTTTGCCGCTGTTTCCCTCTCCTTTGAAGCTACGTACACTCTACCTGCTGCCTAATTCAAGTTGCGACCAGCGCCCAACTAGCTAGCCAGTCAAAAACATTCTGGGTCATATCGATGTGGTGAAAAAAGGATGAAAAACTGGATTGCAGTTTTGTTCTAGAGAGACGTCATGGATGTAACTTTAGACCTGTAACACGTCACTAGCTATATTATATGTTTATAATGCGCACGGATGTTTTGTGATCCATTTATCGGTCGAATCTGTGATCCTGTATCCTGCCTGCCTGCAGTAGCTCGATGGTTCTTATCCAAATTTCTGTAGAATTGGATTTGATTGGTAGAGCTAGCTTACCTTACTCAACTTTGTTTATCATCATTTAGGTAGGTTATTATGCAATCGATCCACGTCAGGCTTGTCAGCTCAATGCATGTACAATCATCTGTCAGCAGCAATTTCCTTTCGAGTAAACAACAATGTTGGGACTTAAATATTAGAGTCCCAAATTTGGGGAAAAAACCCCACCGATCCAATACCAGACAACATACACACCACAACTTGGTTTTGTTGATCTATATAACTTTGTAGTAGACAACTTTTCTATTTGGAAGAGGATCAAACAAAAATAAATAGCTTTGATTAGTCACACGCACTAAACATGAACTTTCAATACTGATTCTAGTGCATATAGAAGCACAGTTTGATGAACTAGTATACCTGTGCAAACTGTTTTTTTTCCCCCAAAACAGTATATGCGCCGTGGCGCCCCAATCGTGTGGTCCAGCACGAATATTGTAGCAGATTTGCATGCTCCACATAGCGTTGTGGTTACTGGTTTGGCCTTTTCTGATCCCGCGTGTAATGTTCGGCGGTGTGACACAGATGACAAATCTGGTCACCTGCGGACCGGCTACATTGATACGTGTTGCAAGAGATAGCTACTCACGAACTAATCTCAATCAACACAAAATCTTTGCAGATCAGCGACATCTCATCGGTTTATAGCCAATGACGAAATGAAAATAATCACATACGCTAGCTAGATCCTATATCCGTAATTCAGGGTGTTCAGCTGGTGGTTTTTGCGGTTGATAAGCCGGCTAATGCTGTTTTGTTGTAAGAGAAAAACACTATACCATGGCTGATAAACCGGGTTGATAAATTCAAGCCATTTATATATTAGTATTAGATAACACGGAGGAAACAACATGCACATATATGGTTAAGGGCCTGTCCGGTTACCTCGGAACGAGGTCAGGAATTATTCCCACTGATCAATGTTATATAAATTAGACAATCGTTCTGGCTAAGAATCATTCCATGTGTCCATTCCGAGATAACTGAATAAGCCCTAAGTGTTTTCAAGTACTTCTTCTGTTTAATTTATTAGTAGTTTATTAGTACCATGCCGTACCTTGAGACTGAATGTCTGAATTAGTACATCCTGTAGACAGAAATAACCGTCCATGTTGGAACCTTTCAGTGCCTTGAAATAAAACATGGTTGATATATATAGGCAATAATCATTTTTTCCATATTGTGATCTACCTTCTAAAACCTACTAAAATTAAAATAACATCCAATTATAATATAATTAAGCAGCATTATTTGGAATATTCTCCATCCTTCTCAGATGATTCCCTTGAATTAGAAGCAAAACATTGTCTAGAATAATGCCCAAACTAATTAAGTGAACAGGGTTTTATTACTAGTACACGGGTTCCATCCGTGGCCAAGTCTCCAAGGGCCGGGGGTGGTTGGGGTGTGAACAGTGAGCCGTACCTAATGGCTTTATCACATTCTTTGACCATAGCACCTGCAAACAGATATTTCGATATCAATCATACAGTATCAGATGCTTCTGGTGCTGTGCATATGGGTGCATGGCATGCATCGCATGCAGAAAGTTGACAGGGCTGATGAACTGATCTGAGCCGTTGGATAGATGCATCATGTCCTATTCACAACAACTTAACTTTGATTGATTATAAATAAAATCAGTTTTACCTTCAAGCAAAACATTCTGAGAATGGAGACTGTTGACTCTTTGTGATGCATGTACGCGTTGTGGCGAACAAATGGAGCTAGATTGTTAACTAACTAACTAACCATGCATGGCGACTTTAGAGAAAGCATGGCATGGGGACATATCATATTTTATCAAACTACGCGGTAAAGATCTATGGGATATAGTATCACTTTTGTAAAGTTGAAAGAAGACTTTGTATACTTGTTGAGTTGATCAGTAGTAGTGCCCAACAAAGTTGACCATAGCTGCAGCATCATCTATGACGACGTGGATGACCGGAATGGTGAGCATGCAGCCGGATAAACTCCATCGGTCAGAATCAGGTGACACAAAAAAAGAAAAAGGTTGAAAAAGTGCTGATGATGAGAGACTCGAGTACTCGACCACCAATATATTCACCAGAACCAAATGGCCGTGAAGTACATGCATCGATGATGATGATGGCAGGTAGAGTACATGTAACCATAACAAATTAAAACTAGCTAGCAGAGACGTGGCAGAAGCTTATTTGCTAGACGGTTTCCTAAGAAAATGGCACGTGGCTAGGTCGGCCGAGTCGTATGTAGCTTTACTCAACCGTGTGTGTCGGCTTTCAGTTTGCTTCGTTAGTTCGACACAGTACGTACTGGAGGTCCAAGTGTTCCCATTCACCAGAACCACAACTGCATGGGCATGCATGCTGTCCTACACTACAGTGATGGTGCTGTGCTTTTACAAAGTCAGTGAGTGGTTGGTGTGTGAAACGCGTGATTCCTGCGCGGCCAACACAACACGCATCCCTGCCTACATGCATGCCTTTATTTCGTCGACTGCTTTTCAACTCAAGTCCAACAGATGAGCACTAGGTGATGACAATGATACATGCATATATATTTTTTATATATATCAAAACCGTGATGTAATGCTTGTAATCATGCATATTTGATGCATACGAGGTGCACCATATGAGACACGTACACTGTAGTCCTCTATACACAGAAACCAGGCCAAGGTGTTCCTGCTATAAATACCGGTCCCGTCCAGGCTACCTAGCTAGCTCCAGGCAATAAGGCAAGGCAAGCAAAGGACGCTCTGCATTCATCTTGCTTGTTACCGATCGACAGAGGTCGACCATGGCCACTCGTGCATCAGCAGCAGCTCCTGCTGCAAGAAGGTGCAGCTGCGTCGTCGTAGCCACTCTCCTCTTGCTCCTCGCGCTCGCCGGCACCTCGTCGGCGCAGCTGTCCACGGGCTTCTACTCCTACTCCTGCCCCCGTGTCTACGGCGCCGTCAAGTCGGTGATGCAGGCCGCCATCGCCAAGGAGAAACGCATGGGCGCCTCCATCCTCCGCCTCTTCTTCCACGACTGCTTCGTCCAAGTACGTCGTGCTCCAACACGATCAATCGGTTGCTCATCACGTACTACTCAAAATTACTAGCACATGAATTTGATCACCATGGCCATGGTGCATGCATGTATAGGGCTGCGACGCGTCGCTGCTTCTGGACGACACGGCCAGTTTCCAGGGCGAGAAGATGGCCAAGCCCAACAACGGCTCCGTGCGAGGCTTCGAGGTCATCGACGCCGTCAAGTCGGCCGTCGAGAAGGTGTGCCCCGGCGTCGTCTCCTGCGCCGACATCCTCGCCATCGCAGCCAGGGACAGCGTCGTCATCCTGGGCGGGCCGAGCTGGGACGTGAAGGTCGGGAGGCGGGACTCCACGACGGCGAGCTTCAGCGGGGCCAACAACAACATCCCGCCGCCGACGTCGGGGCTCGCCAACCTCACCTCGCTCTTCGCCGCCCAGGGACTCTCCCAAAAGGACATGGTCGCGCTCTCTGGTAAATGCGTTGCACTATTATTTAATTACCTACCAACTTCGAGTAATAAAATTTCTAAAACCGTTAACAACTCTCTTATTATTACTTTTTACCAACTTCTCTAAATAACAAACTTGTATTAACTACTACTTAGACAAGTCCCAAAATGAACAACTGTAGAAGGAAGGAGAATATAAAGCGAAGCAACACTCCACACAAGCTTTAGACCTTTTATTAGTACCTTGACTTGATAAATAAACAGCTGGTAGACACTTACTTTACCAACAGAATTGACAGCTCAGTTTTTGGCTTAACCTCACATCACATACTTATGCATGTCATGTTAGTTGGTAAAAAGTAGGCATCGAGATTGAACTGAATGACAAAAAGTTGGTAAAGGTGACTGTGACACCCGAAGGTTGTCGGTATGGGTTTCCAGAAGAAACTAAAACAAGTTGTGTGCGCAAAAGCTTTACTTTATGTTTCTGCATGTTATAAACCTGGTGATAATGCCAACTTCAACCAAATCCCTCTGTCTAAGTTGAAAGATCATTTCACATCAGATCGATATCTTAATTCGATGGAATACGAAAAGCAATAAGCATATATACATCGATATAAAGTCGATCGGTCGACATCTTTCCCAGCTAGATTGCAATTAACTACAACTACAGCCACACATAATGTTCCTTTTTGTGTCGCTTCATAACTAGAATCGGATACTCTTTTTCATTCTTATTATTATATATAGATTTATTACACAAGGCTAATAACCACCTGTTTATTTAAAAAGGAAAATGTTTTTATGCTCTAATTTATTTGAGTAAAGTCACCAATCTCCTTGTTAAAATAAATAAGTAAATAAATAAATTGGTCAATCAGTCACTTCTTCTATGCTTTTGAATACTGCTTTAGTTAAGTAATAATGTGTCATTATTTTATTTCATTCTGTCTTTGTTCATTCATTTGCCTCTTAATTTTTGCCAGGTGGTCACACCATTGGGCTAGCACGTTGCACCAACTTCAGAGCCCACATATACAATGACACCGACATTGACGCTGCCTTTGCAAAAACAAGGCAATCAGGTTGCCCAAGCACCTCAGGTGCAGGTGACAACAACTTGGCACCATTGGACCTTCAAACCCCTACCGTCTTCGAGAATAACTACTACAAGAACCTTCTTAGCAAGAAGGGGCTTCTACACTCTGATCAAGAGCTCTTCAATGGTGGAGCCACCGATGCGCTGGTCCAATCGTATGTCAGTAGCCAAAGCACATTTTTCACAGATTTTGTGACCGGTATGATCAAGATGGGCGACATTACACCGTTGACGGGCTCCAACGGCCAGATTAGGAAGAACTGCAGAAGAGTTAATTAGTTCACTAAGATGATGAACTGCAAATAAACTATCTTTGAGGCTTTGTTCTTCAGTTATGCATGTTAAGTGACTTTTTGTAGCTTTATATTTTTTTAACAATTGTGAAATCATTGTGTTGCGTTGATGTGTTCACATGTTGTCTTTTAAAGGATGAATGTATCACTTGTTGTTTATGTCATCTTTTTGTCCAATATATTTTGCATGAGAGAAAGACAATAAGTACTAGCGTGAAGTATGCAACAAGTAAATATGAACACTTAGAAGATGTCTCGAGAGAGATTTTTTTTATTATTTTTAACCTTTGTTAAAAACAAATTTCAAATCTAACACCGTTGCTTTTTTATTTTAAAATCTAACCGTTTGGCTGCGCCTAAGTCCATGGCGTGGCCAAAATACGCTACTGCGCCACATGCATCGGCGCGGCATGATCTACCACGTTGGACAATGATTTCCACATGTCCGACATGGCGCGACAAGGATTTCCACGTGGAAATCACTATCCGACGTGGCAGATCGTGCCGCGCCGATGCATGTGGCGCGGCAGCGTGTTTTGGCCGCGCCATACACTTAGGCGCAGCCAAACGGGTTAGATTTGAAAATAAAAAAGCAACGGTGTTAGATTTGAAATTTTTTTAATGGGTTAAAAAAATTTCTAGAGATTGGGCAGATTCGGCTACATTGATTTGATACTCTACTGCATGGAGAATCACCTAATAAGGCATGCATTTGCCATGCGAAGCTACGGTTTCCTCAAAATAGCTAAAAAGCATATATATATAAGATGTGTTTGTTGGTTAAGAGATTAACCTTGAGTGGCCCTCTAATAAGTTCCTCAAAATAACTAAAAACCACATGGCTTAGTAGACGTGCTTCATCAATTTCTGACCAAAAACTTCTTACCTCCTGTGCTGTGCAATTGATCTTCTTCTATACTTAATTTGCACATACAACATGCTTCCTCTTTAATTCCCACATCATCAATTAAATAGGCACATGCTCGGGCCCGTTCGTTCAAAAAAAAGAACATACTTGCTCTAAACGACGTCATAACATTATTAATGTGATATTTGTTTGGCCTTCTACCCTTTCAATAAAGCTTCCTAACATATTTGGATGGAGCATCGAGATTCGTTCTGATGTTGGTCTTAATCGGCGTCCAGATAATTAGTTTCTCTGCTAATTCCAAACTCTCTGCGAAGCCACTGAGCATCGTGTCAGCATCATACTGCGATGGTACTGTGTAACAGAGTGAACAAGCCAAAATGGCACATCGAGTGCCTTAACTTCTACAGTATAGATACATATTTTTACGAAAACTTTCAAACGCAAACACATAAAAAAGTAACTTAGAGATGTCAAAGTTAGACTCGTAAATTGACTTCAAATAATTGCAAAGCGTCACTTATCGTGACTAGAGGAAGTACTTGATTGGTTAAACCCCCAAACAAACATGTCTCCTTCTGCAAGCGTTTTTATCTACCTAAGTTTGTGTTGAGATCGAACACTCAATAAGCAACACATATACAACTTACTCGATCTCTCCATCATAAATAAATCAATTTTTAGAGTTGTCTTGTCATTTATTTAAATTTCGACTGAATTTAAAGAAATGAGCGTTAAGATTTATGACACCAAATTTATATCATTAGATACACCACAAAATGTATTTTATAACGTGTTCATCTGGTGTCACAAATATTTATGCTTTGACTTAAGATAACTATAGAAATTGATTTATTCAGGATGAGGAGCGACTAGGGAGTATAAGTATATACTCCTTAGGTAGCAAAGCTTGGGCGGCTTAGCTGAAACAGAATAAAGCTAGAGCCTACTAGACAGCTTGCCTAACTATAGGATCCGATCTTGCCGAACAAAGGATATCCGCAGTCACTTGACAAGAATGCATGATTGGATCTCTCACCATTTGGTTACTTCAGCTGATATTCATCTTTTTTCTTCTTTTGTTTAGTATTCTAATGGCGTTGCTAATTCATCCAATAAAAAACTAGAACCAACTAAACTGAGGTCAGAAAAGTGCAGCTGCATGCGCCATACTGTAGTGTCGGTACAAGATGAACAACACAGTTGCTGCTTGCGACTGGATGTGGAACAACATGATTGGAAAAGTACGCGTCACTGTAGTCCGATTGGACTTATTCAGCTGCCATGTCGGTTTCAAACTACAAAGGCTATATCTTGATTCAAATTTCTGATTAATTTACATGTATATATAGCAATTGTTATTTTTCCTTTCATCTTAATTAAAGACGGGTGCAACCCGTCCGCGAAAAAAAACAATTGTTATCTTTGCTCTCTCTTGTACTTGATTTATATTTATGTGATTCAATTGATTTTCGAGGAATCGACTAGCATCTTGATATATTAGTACTAGTTTATCAACTTGCACTACTAAAAAAAAAGCACTATAACTGCCGTTGCTTTGGAATGAACAATGATAATGTGTTACTACCGGTTCATGGCTACAACCAGTAGCGGTAGTCTTACCGACCGTACATAAGTTTTCACTGCTGATTATTTGCAACAACTATCTTCAATCTAATAGCCTGTGACTATATAGCTTGATAGCAAATACCCTTGTAGGTCTGATGAGCATATATATTTGGTCTCCAATCCGCCGAACACCCAACAATTGCGGTAGAATAAAGTCGCCACTTTCGGCACTTAGCATTGAATTCATTTGACTGTAACACTATATATATAAAGGGTCTCTATAACTATATAACTACTTCAGTCATTATCAATCACACGATTCATAACATACCTACTGTCCGTTCTTTGTTGTATCTGGAAAAACGCGCCTCCTGCAAGTTTATTTTACCATACCATCTCTCTCTTTTCTGTTTTGCAAAAATCTTCATTTGTTTGTTGTTATAGAGGTGTTCGTTTCATCAGAAGATAAAAATATGAAGTCAGAGAGTAACCAAGTTTGAGTAAATAAACTAAAAAAAAGGAGAGGTGTGTCAAATTCAGGCAGCTGTATCTGTATGGGGGCAAACCACACACGACGACCGCCGCTGCCAACCTACTCTCCGGTGCCACCAGTCCAATTTTCCAGCAGTGTGTGGTAAGGTAATATATCATTTGCATGCAATGAGGTCTTCAGCGAAAAATATGTACTGCTGTCTGCCTCTCTTCCTGGACAAACTGCTGGAGTACTTTTCACCCAAAGTTTGGACCGAAGACAAACTAGTCAAAACGGTTTTCAGATGCTGTCACAGATTACTTGAATTTTCCACACATGTGAACACTATCTAGAACCTGGAATCATAATGTAGAGGTGGATAGATGACGGCTTTAATTTTACCCTACTGAATTAGGGTCAAACATATATCTACCTTCTCTTCTGTCGCTTGTGCGTATATATATCACACACCTAAATGGGACCTAGATCATCAGTTGACTCGCTCGTCTACTAGCTAGTGTTAGCCCCTTAGCCATATATGCATCTTTCTCATTCCAGTTCGACGGCTAAACAAATAAATAAATTCACATAGCCCTTCTTATAATCAATTTATTGATTATTTATGACATATATAGTGTTGGTTAATTGACTTGCTGCTCGTTTGGTTCCTTGAATCAGATAGAAGTAGGATGGATGATTCAGTCAGAGGTTAGCTTTAGCTAGCTAGTAGTCTAGTGCTAGGCATGTGAGATGGGATGTTTGTTTTTCCTCTGCCCTGTGGTGTTATTGACTTTGGCCTCGTTTAGTTTCGGATGTAAAGTTTTGGGGTGTTACATGGGGTGTTCGGATACTAATAAAAAAATAAATTACAGAACTCGTCAGTAAACCGCGAGTCGAATTTATTAAGCCTAATTAATCCGTCATTAGCACATATGTTACTGTAGCACAACATTATCAAATCATAGACTAAATAGGCTTAATAGATTCGTCTCGCAAATTAGTCTCAAACTGTGTATTTAGTTTCGTAAATAGTCTATATTTAATACTTCATGCATGTGTCCAAACATTCGATGTGATAGGGTGTAAAGTTTTGGGGAGGAAACTAAACAAGGCCTTTGTTTGTTGATTCTTCTCTGCTGCTACAAGCCAACAATGGAGTCATGATTGGGTGTGAAAAGGTCATCATCTCCTTGTCCTTGGGTTCGGTATCTCTCCAATCTGATACAATTCTCTGAAATGCTAGTGTCTGCTGTTTTCTCCTGTTCATCCTAAATTATGAAGGTGCTCCTGCTATCTTTTGTCAAAGAAACAGATCCTTCAATTCGGGGGTGTTTAGTTGGTGAAAAGTTTTGGATTTAGCTACTGTAGCACTTTCGTTTTTATTTGGCAATTAGTGTCTAATCATGGACTAATTAGGCTCAAAAGATTCGTCTCGCGATTTCCAACCAAACTGTGCAATTAGTTTTTTTCGTCTACATTTAATGCTCTATGCATATGTGCCGTAAGATTCAATGTGACACTTTAGGGTGAAAATTTTTAGGAACTAAACACCCCCTTAGTAGGCTTGTGTTTTCTCATGTATAGTTGTTCGGTGGCTTCCCACTACATTGTTTAATGCTCTTAGAAGTACCTAAATTGAACTTCTACTGCAAATTAAGTTTATGTAGGGAAAGCAAGAGGGCAATACGCCACATTAGCTACTTACCCATTCGAAATTATGTTTCATTTTAGATTTGACCTAAGTCAAACCTCTGTAATACAATTTTAACTAGGTTTATAGAAAAAATAACACGTCAACATATCTACAACATGTAAACTAGTTTTGTTAAATTTTCAATAAATATGTCTTGATAATGCATTTACTTGAACTTATATATAGATGTTAATCTAGTTTTCTAGAAACAAGGTCAATATTCATATCACTTTGAACTTGCTCGGTCATCCCGTGCATATATATATCGACTGTCCATTGCTTTTTAGCTGGCAACTTGCTTTGCATTTGACAAAGCAAACACAAGTAATTAGCCACACCAAACCCACTCAGCCTAGATTGATATCTGCCTACGGATCGAGCAGCTCCATCCTGCCATGTTCTTTTCCTTGCACAATTTTCCTTTATTTCTCTTGGTGCAGATAGCAGCCGACAGTGGTATGTTCATCAGCAAGCTATAGCTTGCAGAGACTCTTCCTTCTCACATGTAATGCATTGCGATAACAGAAGGATCGGAGAAGAGTAGTAAGCTGGTCACCTGCTGCAATGACAGGTGTGTTGCGGCCTGATGCCTACCCACGAACTAATTGATGATCAACACCAAATCTCTGCAGATCAGCGACATTTCGTCTGTTTAACAATATAATTTCGCCTGATGCGAAAATGGAAATTAAAGCATGTCCACTCCAAGACTTTCAGCTAAAATAAGAGAGAATGTGCATTCAACTTTTTTTGGTCTAGCTAGGTTGGTATCATCCAACACACACTTTGAGAAAAAATGCTACATCGCTTTCAAGTTTCAACGATTCTAGTACCATGTGCAGGCAAAGCATGCAGCTACAATTCAGATTCCCCAAAGCATCTTAACGTGAACATGAGCTGCCTCCTTCCGGCACAAATGTAACAGCTTTGGAATTGTCAAAGCCTTTAAAAAAAATTACCACTTTTTTTCAGTACATATATCGTTATACATACTTCCTTTAGTCACGGTCCTCAAATGACTACTAATTTGTGTTCTAGTGTATTAATTAAAGTGTAAACAATTACACTGTTAGAAAAAATTATATCATCATATAGTTTTACCCAGCTGGACACATGCATCAAGTAATTTATAGTAAATTTTTAATAGTTGTCTGCATGCAACTCAAAATGAAATGAAGCTTTTGCTAGCTACTCGTACGACTTGGGTTGCAAGTGGTGGGTTGTTACACGTGTGAATTCTGCATGCCTCCCTTTATACTAATGCAAAATTCAGGGAATTAATTCTAGCGAAATTACTATGGTAAAAACACACGAACGAAGTCCTCGTCCAGGCAAACATGCATGCATGCTAGTAGTTGTGAGCACACACTTCATGACAAGCTTGCATGCCTCGTCAAGGCAACTGCTCTGACCTTGAGCGTGCGGGTGTAGATTAAGATGTCCTGTTCACAACAACTAAACTTTGAAGCAAATTGTTTGTGCCCTTTCTTATATGTAACACCAAACTGCTCCTCTGCTCTCACATTTTCTGAACGAAAACGATAATACTATTATTATATGTAATCTTGAAATTAAAGCAAGGTTAATTTATTTGTACGGGTTAAAATAATCGTCACTGCTACAGTGTACAGTGGTAGCCAAACATACAAGTTTGACTATTATTCCTTGCCGGCATCAACTCTGAATGCTTCCGGGTCTTTCTTCCCTGAAGTCTGCAGTAGAATAGAGAATCCGTGTGCCCATCACACGCACCTATGTTTTTTTTTTTTGAGCTGCAGATAAAAATCTTAAACCGTTAAGCACAAAATTTTACCGGGAGGATTACGGGGCAACACAACATCACTGGGTACCACACACAGCTAACTACCAGCCTTCTCAGAGGCTGAAGAAAGGGTAGCTTCGCTGAACCGTCCCTAATATATTATTGTTAAGGGCATATATACACATGCAGGCAGCATGCCTGCTGCATCTGCATCGGTAGGGTACCTTTAGTCCTCTACCAAACCGTGTTGCTCTTTTTCGCTTTGCTACTAGGAGTGTGCGTGTATCAGTACTGCATGCAGCATGCCCAAAACGTTCCCACGCATTCCGTGCATGCATGCTGTCCTAAACTACAGCCTGCATGCAGAGATGCTTGGCAATTCAGGATTCAACAACTCTGCATATGCATGCGTCGTCGTCATCCTAAGTTTTTGTTACATACTACGTACCAAACTCTCCAGTACACACAATATTGCATACACACCTAGGTAAGGTACGTGTACACACCAACACAAACCTGGCTGGTTCCTGAATATAATATATATTCCTGTTGGGCAGGCAGCATAATTAAGCGGCTTGATTGCCGGAGGATCATCAGTTGCTTTTCAACTCAAAGTCCAACAAAGCAGGTGAAGTCGTCGTACCATAAGTCCATACTCCATACATGATGTAAACTATCTAGCTAATCATGTGTTAGTTTTTTATGCATGCCTGCCTGCCGCCTGTGCTAGACTGCTGGCTTCAATATTATACATACAAGTTGCTGATGCTAAAAAACCAGAAAACCCAGTTGCCCAGGGCTTGCATTGGGCCATAAATATCCATGCATGCCCCCCAGCTAGCCATCTCATTCTACAGCCAAGAGTCCAAGACGAGCATTGCAGCAGCAGCACTTGGGATAGGAATACCACCCATTGATTGACAATGGCTCCAGCATCAGCTGCAACACAATGCAGCAGCAGCAGCGGCGTCGCTCTGCTCTTGCTCCTCGTGCTAATGGCGGCCGGCACCTCGTCGGCGCAGCTATCCACCAGCTTCTACTCCTCCTCGTGCCCCGGCGTGTATGACGCCGTCAAGTCGGTGATGCAGTCCGCCATCGCCACCGAGCAGCGCATGGGCGCCTCCATCGTCCGCCTCTTCTTCCACGACTGCTTCGTCCAAGTATATTGCATTGCATTATCGATCTGTTGAACTTGAACATGCATGCATGCATGACTAACCTAATTTGCATTGGTCACCGTGCATGTAGGGCTGCGACGCGTCGCTGCTGCTGGACAACACGCCCAGCTTCCAGGGCGAGAAGATGGCGACGCCCAACAACGGCTCCGTCAGAGGCTTCGAGGTCATCGACGCCGTCAAGTCCGCCGTCGAGAAGGTGTGCCCCGGCGTCGTCTCCTGCGCCGACGTCCTCGCCATCGCAGCCAGGGACAGCGTCGTCATCGTGAGTCGTAGTGCTTGCAACTCTCAACAACTGATCGATACTGTGTGAAGGATGCTGATGCTGATGCTGACATACAGCTGGGTGGTCCGAGCTGGGACGTGAAGGTGGGGAGGCGGGATTCCACGACGGCGAGCTTCAGCGGCGCCAACAACAACATCCCGCCGCCGACGTCGGGCCTTGCCAACCTCACGTCGCTCTTCGCCGCGCAGGGCCTCTCCCAAAAGGACATGGTCGCGCTCTCCGGTGCGTGTGTAATATTCTCATGTTTTTTTCAACAAAAATAAAAACAATATGGTTTCTCAAACGCAAATATATATGGAATTGTATTCCAAGGAGGCATATATATAAGAATATAGCAACACGCTTTACACGTACACTCTATTACTAAATAATGTAGCATTGTTAGGTGGAAGATGCAACTGGTGTGTGTGTATATATATATATATATATATATATATATATATATATATATATATATATATATATATATATATATATATATATATATATATATATATATATATATATATATATTATCACCACCTGAATTTGACTTGGAAGGCCTGTTTGGATGTTGCAGTTTTGAAAAACTGTAGTATCACAAAACTGTGGTATTATAAGCCAAAGAGACACAAAACCGTAGTTTAGAAAAAAGAGTTCTAGAGTGGAGTTTTTAAAACTCTAAAAAAAACTACAGTTTCAGCAATACCATGGTATTCAAAACCATAAAGTTTGTTTTACCCAAACACTTCATGACAATGTAAAACCAAAGTATTTCACAAAATCATGGTATTTTTCTAGTACTCCAAAAATACTTTGTATCCAAACAGGACCTAACTCTCTTTGTCGTCACAGCAAGCTGTGGTGACATGCAAGCCTAATTTTGGCAGTTAGTTAGAAAGACTACACAAATAATTAGTGTCGGTCCATGTTTGTTCATACTACTACTAGACAAAACTAAATATGTTTTATATCTTTATCATATGAAAATTGGGCCGAAACAGTTATATCTGCGCAGTTACAAAAAGGTAAACGAGGTGACATACCACATATTGTCGGCACGGGTTTTCTTGTAGAAAGTTCTTTGCCCAAAGCTTTAACTTTATTTCTAATCCTGCCTCTAATTGGATAGCAACTTTAGTGAACTTTTCGATGGCTGAAAGATCAGTCTTCCACCTAATATCTTAATTCGACGAAATACTAGAGCATGTGTTGTATAAAGTACTTGCACATTATACACATTCCATGATACAAGTTAGGTACAAACCATACATGTGGTTCCTTTTGTTTCACTTCGTTGCTAGAATCAGATTCTCTTTTACAAATTTAGACAATCAAGAACAGCCTGTATGTTTTTTTTTAAAGAAGATGCTTCCAAAAGTTTATGTGCTAACTTAAGCGGTAAATAATTCATTTTCTCCACCACCCCATCTGTAACCTATTACGATCATGCATGTTTCTCTCTCTATATTAATCAAGTCATTAAGCATTTCCCTTTTTGTAATGCCTCATTTGTCAGGAGCTCACACCATTGGCCAAGCACGTTGCACCAACTTCAGAGCCCACGTATACAATGATACTAACATCGATGGCACCTTCGCAAGAACAAGGCAATCAGGCTGCCCTAGAACCTCAGGTTCAGGTGACAACAATTTGGCACCTCTGGACCTTCAAACCCCAACTGTCTTTGAGAACAACTATTACAAGAACCTTGTCTGCAAGAAGGGGCTTCTACACTCCGACCAAGAGCTCTTCAATGGCGGAGCCACCGATGCGCAAGTTCAATCATACATTAGTAGTCAGAGCGCATTCTTCTCGGATTTTGTGACAGGCATGATAAAGATGGGTGACATCACACCATTAACCGGCTCCAATGGGCAGATCAGGAAGAACTGCAGAAGGATTAACTAATAAAAGGCGGTGTATATTATTTTAGAAGGGTTTTCAGTGTGATGTCCTTAAGTTTGTAATATGTCAACTTTCACAAAATTGTGAGATCATCATGTTTGTACCAAGGTGTTCAGATGTTGTTCATTTAAATAAGTAATCCATCATTTGTTCTTTACACAACCTTTTTCTTGAGTTTATTATTATAGGCATATGCTTTTGCATGAGAAATAATGTTGTGAAAATGCAAAGTAAAAAAAAGGATGAACTGTTAAAACTAAGACATACACTCTCTCCATCTCCTGTGCACTCAATGGTTTTATATCGATCGTACCCTAATTGTCTCCTGATAGTCAAAAATGTATATACTCAATAGCTAATAAAGATGCTTTAATTATTTTAAATTGTATTCCCTTTGTCCTAAAATATAAGGGATTGAAGTTTTTCCTAAGTCAAACCATCCTCAGTTTGAGCAAATTAATAGAGAAAAGTATTGTCGCGGGGTCAAAACCGCCACAAGCATTGTGTTCGAATCGGTGTCAGGAATGTGATGGCTCCGGTGGCTCGGGTGGACTCAAGAACACGCAGATCACAGAGTGGACATGACGGTTTATCCTGGTTTGAGCCGATGATGCCCTACGTCCAACAGCTGATGATCCTTATACTCAAGAGCACCCAAAATTAGGGGGTTACAACAGAGTGTAGGAAGAGATTGAGTAGGGGGTTAGCTCGGTGCTAAGTCTAGGTTGCCTCGCCGCCGGTGAGTCTTCCCCTCGCCGGAGAGGAGGAAGACGACGGGTGTGGTGGTGCTTTGCCCTCGATGCCGGGCGAGAGCGGGTCGCGATCCTTGGGGGATCGAGGCTGAGTGGAATGCTCTGTTCTCTATAGTGCGTCTCGCTACTGTTCGTCCTCTCCCCCTCTGTAGGTTCCGATCTCCCCTTATATTCTGGGGTAGGTCGAGTACAAGATGGTTGGGGAGTTTATGTCTACGGTCTACATGCGCCGGAGTCCATGGAGGCCTTGCCACGACGTCTTGTAGACCGAGGAGATGCCTTGGTGCTGAAGAAGCTCTGGGAGTCGTCCGGCTGCCTTGCCCTGACACCCGCGTGTCAGGCTTTGCCGGCTTGGACCGGTCTCCCCCAGGTGCACCTTCTGGAGTCTTCTCGGTGGCGAGGGAGGCCGGGCCAAGGGACTGACGAGTGGGCCCGGAGGCCTCGGAGCCCTTTGAGGGCGTGGTGGAGGAGTTTGTCCTCTTGTATCATGTTTCGTGCGTGACCCTGTTGGGGGAGCGGCCGGCAGGGCCATGCCCAAGGGCCTGCGCCTAGGAGCCCCCGAGCCTCGATGGCTCGGGGTGTTGTCTTCTGGCGCCTGAGCCTTAGGTGGAGCTGAAGGCCGGAGCGGAGCCAAGGGACAGGTCTAGGCACCCGTCGGTCGGGCGTCTAGGGCTCAGGTGAGCCTCTGAGCCCCGAGTAGAGGTGTAGGCGTGCTTGGGCTCGGCCTTCTCCCTTGGTCCCTGAGCCCCCGAGCGATCCTGGAGGGGTCGGTCGGGGGTTCTCTCGCTCGGGAAAAGTTAGCCCGAGGATTAACATACCCATATGTTAGGAACTCGACAAGTATTAATATCTCCATGTCAAAAGGAGGCAAATTATATATGAAGATATATTTCACAATGTATCTAATTATGGTAATTTGGTGTCATATGTATTATTGTTATTTTCTATAAACTTAATTGAACTTATTATAGTTCAATTTAGTACAAACTTTGATTGTCACATGTATTTCAAGACCGATGGAGTATTTTGCCTCCAGGGTTCGTAGCTAGAACATACTTTGAATGCTGGATTCAAGAGTAGTGAGAGGGGTGTTGTACTGGTAGCACCACATTTGATAATTCCTCACTGTCCCTGTTGATTATTTCCATCTTATTACATAGAACTTCTCCAATGTGTCGCAATTTCGTACCATCAACTATGTTCAAATGGCTTAGCACTGGGAGACTCAAGGGTTATACTAGTTTAGGTAATCGTGCCCTATGCCCAATCCAGGTTTGTTCGTGTTCTTGAAAATTAAGGGCTCAAAGTTTGCAGTAGGTGTCACAAACAGAGAAGTAAACTAAGAAAGCTAAAAGGTCAGAGGTTTTGAGGCTCCTAAGTGTTAAGAGAGAAAAGGAGCCCATGTTCGACCTTATATAGCCGAGGGAGTAGTGTCACAAACGCGGTCGCGTCTTGGTAAGATCTTGGAGGCCCTAGTGCTGATGCTATCCAGTCCTTCCCTCTGTCACTATCTGTTGTCTCATCGGGGGTCATGGTGGAAGGAATGGGAACTATTGCGCTTGTACATGCCACGCATGGTTGATGGAACAGCACTGCCACAATTGCAGGCAATAAGGCCTATCCCATCCTCCTATTACGCACAGATCGAGTTGCTGCGGTGCAGGGCATGTCGTGCCCTACTCTTCGTAACGGATGAAGCCACAGTGCCATGGGTGGATGGGTCCTGTTGCGAGCACTATGATGTATAGTGCTTTGACCTTATTCTGGAAGGGACTGAGAATGCCCGATTGCCTCCCTAGTCAAGTGGGTATCTAGTATCTACGTAAGATTTGGGCGGTGTATGCGATCAAGCTCAGGGCTAGTTGGATTCATCCGACCCAGCATTGGGGGTTGGTAGAGCACCATGTCCCCACTTAGAGGAATATTTGGTCAGATGAAATCGAGGGCTAGTTGGACCTCCCGACCTTGTGCTATGGGGTCCGAAGACCGTCATGTCCCTACTCCAATGGATATGCTAAGTCTTGAGTACGGGTCCCGCCTGCTTTAGACACTCCTCAACTAGCTTCTAGTCCATGAGCTCTTGAGTACGGGTCCACTAGGGGCGCGTGAGCGCACCCTATGGGTCTAACTCCCAATTCTTATATTGACCAACTAAGTGTATTCGGTCGAGGACTTGACGTAGGTTGATGGTTCGTTGTGTAAGTGGTAACACACGTCAGAATCACACTGTCATAAGGGACCCACTTGTCATTCTTTGTTCTCATTCCCATGGCAAGAGGAAGATTTGATGGCCGGTATCTTGAGATGCCATACTAGCTCATAGCTACAATCAGTAGCCCCTGTAAACTCAAGCATACGAACAAAGAGATGTACTCCCTTTGTCCCCAAAAGGATGACGTTTTAGCTATGAATCTAGACAAGCACCATCCTTTTTGGGACGACTTGTCTAGATTCATAGCTAAAATGGAACAACTTGTCTAGATTCATAGCTAAAACATCATCCTTTTTGGGACGGGGGGAGTATTCCAATCTATCTTTAGTTTTTCTTGAAAATTTTTAAAAGCTTAAAGATATTTTCTGCGGTTTAAAAACCTTATTAAGTCTGTACCCGATTTTCTAATTGTGAGGTTGGAGTGGGTTGAATCCGTTTTTGAAGGTATATTTGGTTTGGAGGCGAATATCCTGTGTAGATGCAGGTCAACTCTGTCCCTCCGAGTTGAAGAAACCGAGTGAACCCACTTTTGTGAGCATGATTAGACAGCGGAGAAGCACGGGTTGAGTCGTGGAACTTCGATGGCGGTTGTGCCGCGCTGAGCAATAACTGCAGTGAACGCTTGTCACAGAGCAGTGGTGGCGCCTGTATGACATGGGTCGCGGACTCGTATCTTGTGTGGATTAACTTAGATATTTCTTTTGTTGACCTAACAATAATATATAATGATGAGAAATAATAACAGTGTAGAATCCTAATGCATTTCTAGCATTTAATGCTAGAAAGTACAAGTTGTAAAATCCTCCAATAATAAGTACAGAGTTGGCCCTCCATGGACGCCATAGGATAAAGTGGACCATGTTTGCACGATGTACCCTCTTCATCATATTCATGTGTTTGAGAGAGGTCCCTCATGCACCCTTTTTCATATCATGCATGGTGGCTTCGATCTGGTCACTAATTAACCATTCAAAACTGATCAGGCCTAAATCATCAAAGACGCACTAGATCGGTCGTCATGTTGTTCCTACACCAACTCATGACATTTAGATTTCTAGTCAGTCTAGCAAGGGTAAAGCACCTCTCGCATGCGCGTGTTTCCATAGTATTGAACAAGAACCTTAAACCCCAATTTACATTATTTATGGAACCACTCTACTCAATTTAATAAATTATGTACTTGTTCCTATTTATACCAGTTACTTGCTATATGGGAAAACACACATATATGCATTGTACTTTAATTATACCATTGCTTTTAATAATCACACACCTAAGTATGTGAGCTTGCAATGCAATTAACCATAGACACGTGTGTGCCATACGTGCTTGTCCACTAGTTATGCAAGTAGGTTATATTTTCAATTTAATTTGAAATCAGTTCAATTGGGTGGAACCTGATACAAATAAAGTTTTTTGTTCAGGTACACGTTGAACTCAGTCATAGGTATTCTAATAGAAGCATGTATAATATTATTCAAATACTTATATATATAATAACCATTCTAATACAAGGTGATGGCGCTCCAGAAAAGCAGACTACCTACTTTGGTTCCAACATTGGACCCACTAGGCAGTAGGCACGCAACAATCGCCCTGTTCGCTTGGCTTATTAGCCGGCTTATCAGCCATCCACAACAGTATTTTTCTCTCACAACAAATCAGCCAACAGTACTTTCAGCAATGGCTTATCAGCGAAGCGAACATGACGTAATTATGCCGTGCCTGGATAGGAAGAGTGCAAGCTGAACTCTGACAGTTGCGTCAAACAGCTGTGCCGTCATTGCCATCATTCACTTGGAGAACAGCATACATATGGAAGATATCCAAATTGGAATGACAATGTCCCTTTCACTTGTTTCACTCAAAGACCCTTCAAGGAGCGATGTTAGATATGCACGTAGCGTGGAGATCCCTCGAGGTGGAACAACTACTTCCTACAATGAGTCACCAGTATCAAGGATCAAAATTGACATGAGCTAACCATATCAACCGATCCAAATTGAATGATCAACTGTATCCACTGAGCCAATTTGGCATGAATCAACTGTATCCACCGAGCCAAATTGACATGAACCACCTGCATGAAGTTGTTGCTCGCCACCGGTCACCACGACGACATGGCATGAGCTAGCTTCGCTGTTTCATGGCATCTTTGCCTCAGAAGGCCCAGAACAGCCTTATATAGGAGTAACATTTGACGGCGGCGCAATGCATTGTTCATCCAAAGCTAGCTTGGTACTTTGATCCATCTCTTGGGTCAGCCCACAATTGCCAAGCTCATTTGCTAGCTAGATCCATCGTCCATGTCGAGCTCGAGTAACAACGCCGTTCCGGTCCCAGAGGAGATGGTGGCGGCGCAGGAGGAGATGGCGGCGGCGCAGGAGGCGCTGGCATGGGGCACGTCCCCGCGTCTATACCTATCATACGGCATTCTCGCTATGAAGGGGATGCGCCCGGCGCTGACCGATGCCGTGGAGGCGGCGCCGTCGTTCACGATGCTGTCACCGCCAATGGGGCCAGACCTCTTCGCCGTGCTCGACGGCCGCGGCCTCGGCGCGGACGCTGCCGATGGCGAGTCCGAGCGCCTGCTCGCGCTGCTGCGGAACGCGATCGCCGGGCAGGTCTACTTGGAGCTGCTCACCGACCGCCCGCGGTTCCTTGACTCCGGGACGTCGAGCGACGACGTCGTCGAGTGGTGGGCGACGACGCTGAGGGAGGCGTTCCGGGCCTTCCACGATGAGGTCGGGGCCTGCAGCCAGGGAGTGCACGGAGAGGACGCGCCCGCCCCAGCCACCCCCACGGCCATTGTCGCGCTGGTGCTCGAGAGGTATCTCGTCATCGGCAACTGCGGCGCCTCGAAGGCGGTGCTATCCCGTGACGGCGAGCTCGTGGAGGCTGGAGCTCAGTTCCGATTCCCAGGACATGGTAAGTAAAGCTTCTTCTTCTTGCATTTGCTCCATGTCAGGATAGTTACGTTGTTCAGAGGCCCAGAGTTGACGTTATTATCCATTAAAAGGCACCGGCGGCCGCGGGCGTCGTCGACGTGGTGGCGGTGAAGCGGGAGGCGCGCGACGAGTTCCTGATCCTGGCGAGCGCGGCCCTCTGGGACAGGGTGACGCCGGCGGCAGCGTGCGCCCACGTCCGGCGGAGGCTGGGGAGAACCTTGCGGGTCACCATTCCGTCGAAGACGCGCATCACCGACGCGGAGGGCTCGCCGACGCTGCTCGCCGAGGAGCTCGCCCAGAAGGCGCTGCACGCCGGCAGCCGGGACAACGTCAGCGCCGGCCTTGTCGTGTTCAGGGACTTCTGGGCTGGGCACGCTGTCAGTACGGTGCATCGTCCCCAAGCCCAAGCTACTGCAGATGACCAAGCTAGCCGGCCCGCTCGAAACCAGCGGACCCGAAGGCCCAATTCGACGGTGTATGGCCCCATGTGGCAGAACTGAACATGTACTTAAGGAGGGAACGAAAGGAGAGAACTGGACAAGTGCCCGATACATGCAATTTACATTATTGCTTATTGCAATTTGCTACTTGCCTACTTCTAAATGTGCAATTAATGGATACTAAACACAGCTTTCTTGTATAGTATATGCAACATACCGTTAAAAGAGGTGAGCTCCTACTATTCTACTACTATCCAAAACCAACTACAAGTGTACATCTTCCACATAGTAGCATCAGCTACACACAGGGCTATATATGCCAGAACATCATGTAGCAGTATAGGAAAAAAAAAGAAAAACACAAATTACACTAAAGTAATAACTGAAGCAAAGGCAATCATGCATCACATTTAGAATCCTCCAGACCAATTACAATAGTTGAATCAAGTTTCACAGACTGAATAATGTACCATTAGGTCCTCAGAGCAAAAGCCTAACATATTACGCTCCTTGTGAATAATTCTCATCATGTGTCAGTAACTATCATATTGAGGTTCAAAAAAAAACTATCATACTGAATCTAAATGTGCTAGTCATCATTACTGACCTAACAGAATCACAATAATGCGTGACAATGTCCATTTCACTTGTTTCACTTGGAGAACAACATGCGTATGGAAGGTATCCAAATTGGGTGTGTCCCTTTCACTTGTTTCACTCAATAAAAGACCCTTCGAGGAGCGAGGTTAGATATGTACATAGCATGGAGATCACTCGAGATAGACCAACTACTTCTTCATACAAGGAATCAGCAGCATCAACAAATTCAAATTGACATGAGCCAACCATATCAAGTTATCAACAGATCCAAAATGGCATGAATCTACTATATCAATTGAACCAAATTCACATGAACCACCTGTGACTGCACAAAAGATGTGAGTGCTTCAAATAAAGATTCTTCTTTGCACACAAACAGTGTTACGTGCCCTAGAAATCAGACATCATTGACGCCAAAGTAGGTAAGTGTACAACTATGCATGTGCTAGCTACGGGCAATAATAGTCAGTTAGCCACTCTGCAAGGTTGATCAGCAGATTCGAATGACAAATCAATCATGCATCCCCACTCTTGTGAGGTTTGGTGAAAAATGAAATGTGAATGCTTATAACTATTGAATTGAGAGTGCTTAAATATCAACTGCTCCTATCTTTGATCTCATGGTCGAGTGCTCACTAGTGCAAAACTGAGCATCAGTCCTGGTTGGTAAACCCCTTTTAGTCCCGGTTTCCTAACCGGGATTGCGAATCTGGGACTAGAGGCCCCCCTTTAGTCCCGGTCGCTACCACCAACCGGAACTAATGGGCACCCAGACCTTGCCCCAGGGTTGGCACGTTTAGGGGGTGTTTGGGACTGCTCCGCAAACTCTGCTCTATAAACTCCACCGTGAAGTAGCTCCACAAAAATCTAGAGTTTATAGAGCACTCATTTAGGTGCTCTCACAACTCCACCATTTTTCCTCGAAAAGTGTGTGTGGAGCTGAAAGCATTTGGCTTAAAAATGTAGAGCGGAGCTAAAAAAACGTAGAGCAGAGCAATCTCAAACACCGCCTTAGTCCCGGTTGGTGTTTGCAACCGGTACTAACGGTGCCCTTTTTTCGATTTCTTTCCTTTTTCTTTTATGGTTTCTTTTTAATTTAATTTTTTGGTTTCAATTAGCTTTTCGTATACAAATTCTATGCTGCTAATATATAAGGTTTTGTTGAGCATTATAAATAAATAACACACTAAAATGTTAGAAACTATATATACAAATATTTTAAGAGCTTGTACATGCATGGAATATGTACATAAAGTAACAAAAAGCTTGTACTCATGTTCTTGGGATTTCATTCAATCCTAGTCTTCATTATGGCTAGGAGATATTCTTTTTTCGTCATAGTGATACACGCCACTGGGACTTATGATGACCTGATCCATAAGAAATCCTGCTAATGCCTCTTGAATTACTTGGATCCGGTCACTTCGTATGACCCTTTGCTTTGACCATTCATGCTTCAATTCGAATGAAAAAGGAAAAATATGAATATATATGGTTATATATATGAACACAATGGTAATAAATACATTTTGTATATTTTTTACATACTTCGAGGACCTCTTAACTTGTTTTCATCGAGTACTGCATGAGGAACTTGCAGACGTAGTATCCACATAAGTTGTTCCCCGGTTTCTGCCATAGACACCATTTTACGAGAAAAAGATTTGTCGTCAACCGATGAAGCATGGTAATAATGAATTGAACTAAATAAAGATGCAGTGACCTAGCTAGTTCTTACTGGTTATTTGACTATATCCAGAGGCACCTTCCAATCACCCCGGTGTTTCTTAGTGAACATTGCCCAAGCACTGCCTAAGAAAATAAATAAATGGAGTTATTCCCCATGATATCAATAAAATGGCTTTAGAGAGTATATAATGTGCGAGACCGAAATTACCTCAGTAGACTATCTATCATTTCTTAGTAATCTTCTTGGGGTTTTCTCAGCGAGTCAAAGATTTTATACGACTGTTGGGCATATCGATGACCACCAGTAACCAGTGAAACCTGTGTGTTTATACGCAGGCATAACTCATTTTAAAGTCAACATAGAGTAAGCAAAATAAAATGTACACAAGACATTAGCACTCACTTGAAGTTGTAAGAGAAGAGTATCATTGTCTTGTGATGTTGGTTATCTAAGAACCTCAACATTATCGTCTCCGCTTGAGGTCGCCATCTAGCATATATGGAGTAATTTTTTCCTTGAGTGTGCAATACGGATCCATGAAACCAACATCAATGATTGCTTTGTTTTTGAGTTTCAGCATCTCATGTCTACATATATATAGTACAAAAGAATATATATAGTGTGAGGATAATTATAAATAGACAACGAACTAACATGCAAGTTACTTTAATTGTAGAAAGAATCACTTATAGACACCAGCAGATAGTTGTCCGCCCTTCCTACACGCATCTAAGTACCATTTGTTTAACAAGAACATTTACATACCCAGTGATGACCAGGACTTAGGGTTGACAAGATTCATGCCATACTTACAGGTCTGGAATATATCAACGCACTTGGCTCTTGGTGGCGATTCTCCCCCTAGATGAGTTGTTGCGGTGTGAGACCTGTTGTGTCCATCAACATATTGAGTTGCTCCATATCGACTGTACCGAAAGAAGGGGCTTCTACACTCCGACCAGGAGCTATTCAATGGTGGAGCCACCGACGCTCAAGTTCAATCATACATTAGTAGCCAGAGCGCATTCTTCTCGGATTTTGTGACAGGCATGATAAAGATAGGTGACATCCCACCATTAACCGGCTCCAATGGGCAGATCAGGAAGAACTGCAGAAGGATTAACTAATAAGAGGTGGTGCACACTATCGAAGAAGGGTTTTCAGTGTCATGTCCTTAAGTTTGTAATATGTCTACTTTCACAAAATTGCGAGATCATCATGTTGTACCCAGGTGTTGAGATGTTGTTCATTTAAATAAGTAATCCATCATTTGTTCTTTACACAACCTTTTTCTTGAGTTTATTATTATACATAAATGCTTTTGCATGATAAATAAATGCTGTGAAGTATTCAAAGTAACAAGGTGAACTGTTAAAACTAACATATTTCTGGGGTTTGGCATGAACTGTTAAAACTAACAGCAAGCTGAATAATAGCAGTATAGATCAATAGGTGAAAGTACAAGAGAAAGCAATCCAGTTTGATTGGCAAGCTTGTATTATTTGGAACTCATTACAACAACATGCGAAATAATATCAGTATAGATCAATAGGTCAAATTAATCATGGAAACACTGAAATAGACAGACTCCAAGAGCATTTAGAAAAATAGATACACAGAATGGCTTACTCAGGAAATATGTTTCTGGGGTTCAGTCATAGACAACGTGCTCCTGAAAGGCGAAAGCTCCCTGAAAAGAGCAAAATAGTCACATTTCGCCTGGTATGCACTTGTGGTAGCATGCAAAAACAATTTTACTAAATTTTCAGAATTTCTTCTCCATCCTTTCGCACTACTCCTTTGTATGCCACTTTTAATGATTTTGTCAACCAATCGATGGAAGTTTCAGGCTCATTTGCGATCAAAACAGGAAGAATAGCGATGCACCAAACTACCTGAAAAGGGGTGGAGGCACGGAAAAGCGAGTCCAATAGCTATACCACTCGTACATGCTGCTGAACACTATGCCGATTTGAATCAAGAGTAAATTTCCGAGATGGCGAACATGCATGCAACAGGAGTTCTCAGAGAGGCAAGTGTTACACTCTTGACAAGGCTATACAAGATTTCTACACGTGATGACCCCAATGCAAACTAAACTCAAAGTACCACTATGTTGAGGAGTATTTGGTTCAGAAGCCAGTATTTGATTTAGAAGCCGCAAAGTGTGTTTCCATGGGGATGCAACTTACCAGGAACAGTGTCTCTGCTCTCCTTCACGGTGTCGCTGCAGTGTCCGGCGGCGGCAGCCCGGCAGCATCTCGGTGCAGTCGTTGCCCTTTAGCCCCTTCCTTGACCTGACCATGACCACATCCCAGCAACGGCCACTCCGATCCCCCCCTACGAATGATTTGGCGGCAGCTGGCGGCCCCGACTAATTTGCCTCCCTCCTTTAGGAGTTGTTTGGATGCCCATGTATTTGCCTCAATCCATATGTGTTGTAATGGGTTGATATTTGAGCTAAGTTTCACCAATCCACAACCCATGTGGTTTGATGAAGATACGTGTGCATTCAAACAAGGCCTAGGTCCTCTCGGCGGCGCGGCACAACGCGGGAGAGCGCGTGAATGGCCATGGGCCCTCTGCTCTCGCATGCCTCCTCTCAATTTTATCGCTGTGGGTCCTTAGATCGGAATCGGACTTGGACGTGGGCTGAATCTAAATCCCAACTTTAAGGAAGTGATGCATACAGGCAAAGATCTGCAGGACTAGCGCCCGGACGCCCGTGTCCGGATGCCACGGCAGCTTTATTCCCACGCTTAGTGAGTGGACGGAGCAGGCCTCAGTGGTGTGGGGTCACCATGCAGGCATCGCGCTGTCATCGGGCCCACCCTGAGGCCACCACCTCCACGGGCGCCTGTGCGCTAGTCGGGTATGGTTTTCCCGCCGAGCTCGAACTGCTGTGGCAAAATGGAGGGAAGGGAAGGGAAGGGAAGGGAGAGGAGAACGCGGGGCGTTGTGCAAGAGGGCCGATGTAACGCCAGCCAAATATGTGCAACACCAAAGTAAAAAAACACATGCAACACTAGATCTATTTTTTAAACATCTAGATGAAGCATCTGCAACATACATCTTAAAGTAGATGAAACACATGAAACCTGTGTTTGAAACATGTATGTATAGCCATTACAATATGTGCAACACCAAGATCTACTTTTGAAATATTTAAATGAAAATGTTTGCAACATAAGTCTAAAATACGTGAAACCCTTGAAACATAGGATTGCGTCATGTGTATATTTCATTGCAATATATGCAACATCACAAGATCTACTTTCGCAACATCCAGATTAAACACTTGAAACATAGCTTTGAAACATCTGAAACACTTGAAACACAATGTTGAAACACTTGAAACACAAGATCTACTATCGCAACATCCAGATGAAACACTTGTAACATAGCTTTGAAACGTCTGAAACACTTGAAACACAATATTAAAACAGTTAAAACACAGTGTTCGCCATGCGGCCACGACCTACCCGTGGGGATTGGAATGGCAACGGCGGAGAAGGAGGAGGCCCAGCCAAGCAGGAGACCGAGGTGGGCCGCCGCCTAGAAGGCCCCCGCAAGGAGCGCCATCTCCTAGGCCGCCCCCATGCCACCCCATCGGAGCTGGCTGGGCGGGCAATGATGGCGTGCGTGTGTGGGTGGGGTGGGGGTAGGGGAGATGGCGCACGCAGGGCGACGCAGGATGGAGCTCGGTGCGGGAATGGAGAGCCAAGGGTTGCGGGCGAGGAGCGAGCGGCGGAGAAAGGCGGAGTAGCGAGGCTGAGGCGGAGTGGGTGTGCGCCGCATCTGGAAAATGCGAGTGGGGAAATTTTCTTCAATGGAAGAGATAGAGATGAACATGTCTATTTGACCTGTCCGCTGCGAGGCCCAAGAAGGCAGCGTCCGGAGGGGGATGGGCGTCCGTGTGCTAGCATTACCGGGCAAAGATAGGAAGCATCACCTCAGCTTGCAATGCCTGATGGGCTGAATATCAAGATGCCTCGTATCCATTACTTGATAACCTAACCTAATTTTTTTAATAAGGGAACAAACTTCCAGCCATGATAACCTGAATATCAAGATGCCTTGTATCCACTACCAGAATCCTTCTTCCCAAACACCCGGACTCGTAGGATGAGGTAGTGATTGAAGCCCACAAAGTCGAATGACCCACACACTTTCACCAAAACCTCCACGGATAAAGCAAGCAGCCGATTGCCCACCTGCTCCTCATCACTGGCGCGTAATCCCCGGACACCAACAGATGCATGAACCTGTTTCATATCACATATGCTGCTGGATTCTGCTCTAGTACTGTAGTAACAAACTGTAAAGCTCTAATGTGCCTGACGCTGGCAGGAGCAGCAGATAGATAATGGAAGTTCAGTGCTACTATTGACCATCCAATATGAAACTAATTCATGCTCGCTGCAGCTGTTGCGTCCTGTGACGCGTTGGTGGCAGGCTCGTGCCACCAGCCCAGGCAGGAGTGAGGAATGTGATTGATCAATTCTGCAATACATTACGGTAAATTTAATAGATTCTGTAAAACGAAATATGGTAAAATGAAGGAGAATTTCCTTGGATATTTGAGCTTTGAGAAGGTCTACAGTATTTGCAGATCTAACCTTTCTGTATATGCTAGATTGTGCGCAGAAGGGGGCCTACTACCAGATAGAAAGCTTGTCGAGCCACTCAGCTTGGCATTACCGCTCATACACTCTTACAACAAAAAGCTGCTGCTTCTTCAGTGTAGTTCACTAAACATTATTCCGAACCGTCAGACAAAGCAAAGCTAACCATCGCACATATGCTTGTATACTTTTATAAAAGCTAGTAGCAGCTTGTTCAGTTCACTAAATAGTATATATTCTCACCTGGCTGGCGAAGCAAAGCTACCCCGCACTTGCGCGCCCCCACACGGCCTCTATAAAAGGCATCATGCATGCAAATAAGTGCAGCAGACACACACCGTCGTCCTTGTAGCTAAGCTAGCACTAGCGGTGATAGCTAGATGGCGACATTGAGCTCCTACACCCTCCTCAGCCGGGCGCCGGCGCTGGCGCCGGGACCAAAGTTCTCTCCAGCCGCCGCCGCCGCCACGCTGCAGCTCCGCAAACAACTGCCACCGCCGGCGGTAGCGCCTGTAGTGGCTCTGCGTTGGGCCTCATGCAAGGAGTCCCGCCGGGCTCCTCTCTTCGTGTGCCACTGCCAACCGCAGGATAAGGATAAGTACATGTACGACATCCAACCCAGTGGTAAGCCGATCCAAGTTCATTTATGTATTGATAGATAAATACACGTACTCCGTTCTGCATGCTGCTGTATAATGATTTTTTTTTGGAAAGCTAGCTCTGCAAAAATCCTCCCAAATCAGCGGGCAAAGACTGGAATGTGATGGGAGACGAGGACCTCGTCATCCTCAAGTTCAGGGTGGGAGAGTCGGCCAAGGATAAAGTGAAGGTTAGCACAACGACGGACCAGACGCACCTGGCCATCAGGTACACGGGCGACACCAACGACGACACCCAGGCGAGTAAGCTCAACGTCCAACTGGCGATGCCTCCCGGCTACGACGGTAACAAGGTGCAGCCCAGGTGGTTTGACGGCTGGTTGGTTGTTCTTATCGCCAAGCCTAAGCACGATCCCAATCCCATCCCGGCTCTGTGATCAGTAAGGATAGACAGACAGATGATGTCCTTTATTTAGTTTCGATCTCAGGCAACTTCGATCTGTTATATGTGCTAATAATACATATAATAATGATTTGTGTGCGTACAAGCAGTAATATGTGCTGCGCGTGTACTAGCTTGTATGGTATTGACAACTAATAATCTTGTATTGTACTCTGATGTTTAATCAGACACATGTACTCTATGTTGTGGTGCCTAGCCCGGAAATTTATCTATGGCAGGGAACTAGTGCCCACTACAGTCCTGATGATGCTTCACAGGGTGCTTCTGTGTACTTCGGATGATCACCATCAACTAATTATAACAGAGAGATCTTTTACAATGGTTGGAAAAATACTATAGTACCTTTAGGTACTTTAATCTTTTTATATTTTCTAAGTAATTAATTGAGAAATATATTATAGTGGGTATTTTAGTAATTGAGAAATATATTGCAAGCTTCCATTCAGATCCGAGGGCTGACAGTAGTTGTACGCAAATGGAGTCGTTTGTCAGCAGCAAACATGTCGTTCATGTTCGTGTGGCTTGGCTGCTGCACCGGGTCTTCGTCTTGCTCACCTTGCCGACGGCGCCGGCCATCTTTGCCTGCTCTGACTGTAGCACCTGCACCACGACGCGGAGCTGTAGGCGGTAGCCGGCCGTTCGTTCTGCGCCGCGTGCGTGCGCACCTCCAGTGACAGCTTCCCCGCAGTCCAGTGCCCAGCACAGCCGCTTCCGCTCATGCTCTGTCGCCCCTGGATGCGCATTCAGGTACAACTCGATGACGCTGATCAGGCTCTCGACGACCATCCGCTGCTCACTAGCCGTTTCCGTCTACATGTTATCGCCCTCGCCGGCAATGCGACCATTTGGAGCACGAAGCATGCCGCCACACGACGCTGGACTCTCCTGGTTGATGAGGCCAATCGAGAGCCATTTGGAGGAATAGTGCGTCAGCGCGTGATGGCGGCCCCGATGGGCGATGAGGTCGGGCTGCATGCCTTTGGCCTGGATGTCGGTGATGACGCGCATCAACTGATCGATTCATCGATCCTTAGCAGGCAGACGTCGTCCACCCAATAGTTGGCTGCCACCGCTCTCATGAACGCGCGACGGAGACAAGATTACAGCAATACCCCTCATGCATCCTTTATAGAATTTAATTAATTAATAAAAATTAAGATTTGGCCCCACATATTTTGGTAGTATCCCCACCTGTTTTAGTACTGTCCTCACCTTTCTAGTACTTCAAAGTACTTTTACTTTGGTACCTCCTATTTTTCTACCGTTCAATTCCTCTGGATGGATGGTTCCTATTTTTTACGACTATTGTAAAATTTCTCTATAACAGATACAAGAGAGGTTCTACTAGCAAATAAGTACCAAAATGAGTCCATCAAGATTAAACCACCTAGTTGGAAAAAAAAGGAAAAGCCCAAAGGGAGATTGGGCTGGTGTTGGGATTGTTTTGGTTCGGAAGCCAGGTTCGTCGTTGGGCTAGCTAGTTAGGAAACCTTATCATGATTAGTTAACACAATGCGAATGAGTCCGATAGGCACTATGAATCTCTTTCGTCATGACAACTTGGCATGAATAATTTTGGGTGAACAATGGAAATGATTCTCAAATGCGCTCACACGATAATTTAATGGCCAATATCTATTGAATGACCTCAAACAAAACTATTGCATGCTTGCAAGTAACAAATATATATAGCTTTGCAAGATTGCATTTGCTCAAACGACAAGTAGCTCCTTTGGATACCAGTTTGTAACTTAGCACTCTGTATAGCTTTTTCAAGAGATTGCATTTTCATTCATTAAATCTATGGGCAGTTTGCACTTCGAAATATTAGAGGAAACCAAAATAGTCATAGTTATATATATGGTTCACAAGGCCTCCCACTACGACGATGCATGCGGAGTCGAGCGTACAGCTGCGCAGGAGGCTGCACCGGCTGTACCGGTGCTGTCGGTGTTTCTGGCAAGTTGCGGTGGTGGAACCGGCGACGGCGCCGGTACCGGAGGTCCTCGTCGGTGGCCCTGGCCAGTGGCTGATGCTGCAGCAGCACCACCACCACCGTCGTCAGGAGGGCGGCGACTCCGACTACGCTGGTGGCGAACTTGGACTGAAGAATGGTTGATTCCTTACCTGTGCCCTTTGCAGCTTGTTGCTGCATCCTTCTCTGTCTATATATGAATATTCCGGGTGTGCGACGCGCGCACAAAGATCACTGCTAAGGCACAACCCGTCCGGCGGGACAATGCAATTATATATACTCTATATCTTGCAGCAAAACCTGGTAATGGGCCAAAATCTGGACAACATCCACGCCAAACCCATCAAAGACCAGGCATGCAGCCCAATCCACCCCACTGGCCCACCTCTGTAAACCACTGATCCAACCTATTTGGACGAATAATGTTGCGAGCAAAAAAATATATTCCAGTTGCTTATGCAATTGATATACTAATTAACATTGGTTTTCAAAAAGGATTAGTGGGGGACAAGTAATTTTAGTGGAATGATTTGGTTGCGAAAATTGCATTTGTGCAATTAGATAACCAACATGACTGTATCCAATGGTCCCTTACCAATGAAGGCGCTTTCATAGTTCAGTCAATGTACAGACACTTAGTAAACCGAACAGCTCTACATCTAAATAAATATATTTGGAAGTTGGAATTACATATGGGTGGATTCGATGACATTGGCCGCAGCGGCGGTTTGCACGCGGAGAGGCGAGCTGCAGCTCTGCGTGACCGAGCGGAGAGTGCTGCGGCGGCTCAGATGGCCCACGCCGAAGCTTGCAACTCGGGCCACAATCAATCGGAGGAGGCTGAAAGGAAAGAGGCAATCGGGATTTTTCTCGAATACGCAAAAGATTTGCATATCATTATATTAGGTAGAAAAGTTTAGACAAACATACAACGCGCTTCTAACGAGCGCCGAAGAAGGTCAACGTAACACAGCCGTACCTGGACCATCCTAGCAGAAAATCTGTAGGTCGATATTACATAAAGGAACAACCAACACTGATGCAACGGCGCGACCTAGGAAGTGGCCTTGCGTCTTCGCAGCCGAACGGCTGGGAAGAGCTCGTCCAGCGCTTCGGCATCAGCCGCTGTCAGGTCGCCACCGAAGAGCTTGTCATACGCCTGCAGCCCTAACGCGGATGGCGCTGATAGATCCTTGATGAAGCCCATGCGCTGTATGATCAGCATCTCCCCTCGCTTGGAAGCGGGCACTCGAGAGAGGGACTGAGCCGCCAACCGCCTACTCCGCCACGGCAACACCGGCTTTGGCCGGAGGCTATTTTGGAGGCTTACGAATAAGAGGAGAGTCTCTCTTACGCGTCACTTCGTTGATAAAGTTGTCAAGGCGGCGTTTGGCGGTCTCGTCGCTGACCTCACTCGAGGGGGTGTCCATCGGTGGAGAACTAGGGGGCCAGTTGCCGTCAGCGATCCCTCCGCCCAGTGAATGGGGCGTGGAGGTGGGGTCCGCAATGCACAGGAGTCCACTGCCGTCGGGTCCTCAACCTCCAACTAGATGGCCGCTACAGTCGGGTCGTCATCTTGTAGCTGTGGTGCCACTGGAGGTGACACCAGTCGCTCAAAGGAGGCCCCCACGACGAACCGACTGCTGGCGAGCGAGGTGGCAAACTCCTCCAACATTGGGTCCTCCGTGATATCATGAACATGCGTGGCGTCCGGGCTGGGCGATGCCCGTCTCGCTGGACAGCTCACCGAGCCCCGGCTGAGCGAAGGCCGGTGCTGTCTGCACGGCCCCTGCCGACGGCCCGCAACGCCTCCGTCTTTGGCGCCCCCTCCGTCTTCGTCGCCGGCGACCCCTGGTGGCAGGAACGGTGCTTCCCGTCCTAGTCCCACCATGGTCTTGCGAACCACCAGGGTCCGCCGGCCCATCGGAGCGACCCGAGGCTCGTGCAATGCCCGAGCTCTAGGAGCCCACGAGCCTTGGCTGCTTGCAGACGTGCGCAATGTGCCGAAAACCCCTGCACCGCAGACATCGTTGGGGCAACTTGCAGGTTGTCACCCGATGCGCGGTGGAGAGGCAATTGAGGCACTTGTCGTGAAGATCGGATGGGATGCGCCTCAGTGGCCGAGGACCGGCTGGCCGGCCCCCACGTGCAGGCCCTCGTGGCACAGCTGAGGTGGCCACTGGTCACGTCTCCGGCTGGTGGAGGATCTCCTGCCACCCATCGGCGTCGGGGGTGGAGACATGTCCGCGGCGTCCGAGGCGCTGGCGTGCGGGGATGCGGCCCTCCGCTGGCCGAGCCGGTATGCCGTGCACCAGCTGAGGGCGTGGCCGGCTGCGCTTTCCCCTTCTACGTCCAGCACCCCGGCAATTCACCACCGTACCGCCACGACCCGATGTCCGTGGTTGGGTGCGCGGAAAGGGCATCGCAGGACATGTCGACATCCTCAGAGGCTGCGGCTCCCGACGAACCGTGTCTAGGTAGTGTGTCGTGGATGTAGGCGTCGTTTTCGCGTTGGAGTCGTCGAGGAGGACGTCGTCCGCCCAACGACGGGCCTTGGGGCGTCCCTCCGTGCCACCCCCAGGATGGAAAGGTGCAGCATGGGGGGACAGGGTGGACGACGGGCTTGGAGCAGGGGCAGATAGGTGGACGAGGAAGGTGTCGAGGCCGGAGGCAGTGGGGGCAGTGCTCGCCCTTGTCTGTGCTGCGACGGCGGCGGCGGCGGCAACATCCGGCCGCTGCCGCGGCCGCAGGAGAGGCGTGGGCATGGCAGAACGGGTCGCGCCGGAGTCGTCAGCTCCCGGCGACAGAGGGGTCGGGAGCATCCCGGAGTCAGAGGCGGGCGTGGAGGGACAGGAACCGGCCACCATGCGCGGGCCCATGGTAGCCGCGTCAGGCATCGGCGGTGGCTGCGGAAGTGCCCCGGCCATGGCGCTGGCGGCCGCGGAGTGGACCGGCGTCTGCGGCCGCGCTCCGGAGGCGGACGCAGCAGGGGGTGTTCCCCGGGCGACGGGCCGGGCGCCCCCAGATCTGGGCCCGCCGGTAGGGGGCGTCCTCGGGGGTGAGAGCCGCCGAGATTCCAGGTGGTCGCGGCCGCCCCTGGGGGTGCCGGCGACGGGATCTGGCCGAGGCACGTCGGGGTGTCGCCAGCGGAGTCGCCGTTGACGGCGACCGGCACGGGCTGTGAGGCCGACGCGGGTGGCGGCTATGTTGGGGCGCCCGCGCCCACGCACGTCCGTGGAGGCGGGGGAGGGGAGGTAAGGGTGGCGGATCTATGGGAGGAAGTCGAGGGGGAGGCATCGGCGGCGTCGGTGGCGGCTACCGGCTACGGGGCTAGAACGGGGCGGCGGCAGCGCCGGGGCCTTCGATCCCGCGCGCCCCCTAGGAGGTGGGGGAGAGGAGCTAGGGGAGGCGGATTTAGGAGAGGAGGGAGAGGGGGAGGCAGTCTTCGGCGCCGGCGCCGGCGGCAGTGGGGAGGCGGCCAGGGGGAGTCGGGTTAGGGTTTCTTCCCCACCCCGTGTGTGTTTGACCGAGGCAATAGGGATGGTGGTCAGGCGTTAAAGG
The DNA here is from genome assembly GCA_020631735.1 of Saccharum officinarum. NCBI lineage: Eukaryota > Viridiplantae > Streptophyta > Magnoliopsida > Poales > Poaceae > Saccharum > Saccharum officinarum. The sequence continues at coordinate 4,194,889 of CM036184.1, read as the reverse complement.
AAACCAGTTGTTAGGATTATTTTGCCGGGAAAGAAAAATCGGATTGGGACTCGATCTGCGGTGAAACCAGGTGGGCGATCCGCGAGGGCGCGCGCATGACGCCGGTTGTGGACGAAACCCCTTGATATTTTTTAGGTGGTACTAGATTAGATTTATATCACATTTTGGATAAAAAAACTTGTCGACATGATGGCGGGCTGTTGTGTGGTGCGCCATGTAGTTGGGCATGGAATCAAAAAAGTCTGACGGCACCCATGGAGCTTCCGTGGATTAGTCAATCGACCTCTCCTTCGCTGCTGATGTATGCCGGCGGGCTACACGTGCGGCAATTCCACGGCGTGGTGAGAGGGTGCATGGTGTCCGTGGATTAGTCCAATGGGCGCCCTCCGATCTTCAGTCCTGCGATACGTCATACGTCCGGCCGGTGGCTGTGCCTCAGCTACACGGTACCCTCACTCTCAGCAACGCTATCGTCGTTTCGTTAGTGCGGAATCGTCTGGGGCAACCTGTAGACTGTGTAATATGTCCTCTGCGCAGCGCGTCGGCTTGTTTCTTGGCATCGCAGCATATGGCAATCATGCACACTACTCGGATCCGCACGCAAAGCGCATCCATGCATGTGTACTGCATGCTAACAGCAGTGACAAGAGAAAAGGGACCAAATCCCTTGCTTACACATGAATAATATAATAGCTCGCACGTAATTTCTTTCCTCTCTAGCTTTTTTAGATAATGAGTGTACAGCTGAAGTGGTCAGGTCGGGAAATATATATCTTGGAGCTCTTGCAAGAACTTGAGTTTTGCTGCATCTCCCTGGGTCTCCCTGCTTGCAAGACAGCATATATAGTTGTTGAAGAAATTTTGGCCCTATAGTACGTCTTACCACGTCCTAGTCGGTGAATTGTAAATTTGTTTCTTGCAGGCAGCCAGTGCCAGGCACACAATAGAGGAGCCTGTATCTCTAACAGGCTCATTGACAGTGTCTTGTCTTACACCCTCCTTTAGACCTCTCACAATCCAGTTAATGATTTGGCAGACCCATGGGAAAGCGAGAAAAAAAAAGCATACCATCAATCAGGTTGAGGCGCCAGCTGTAGTGGCCGCTGAGATTTAGGAATCTAAGTTCTGATCGAGAACAATTAATTACCACATGACTATCATGAGTCTATCGTGGTGGCTGAAGGCCCTGAAAAAAATTGCATGCAGTCGGCCTGCAGTCTACTAGCGTGCAGACTCCCTGCCATCTGTTGACACGTGTCCACCAAAAGACATCTCAAGGCAGCCGGAAAGCAGTCCTTCCGTTGCTCTAACTGCAAGCCCGAGCGGATGTGTCCTGCGAAAGTAGCAGCCCAGTTGCCGCACTATGGCTGCCCGTATGATGAACTCCTGGGACATACTACCGGAATCTGGCTCTTCGTCGAGCGTCAAATGCTTTGCCGAGCATTTTTTTTTTTGGGTTATCGAGTGCCAAACAAAAAACGGTCGACAAAAAAAAACACTCGATAAAAAATTGTTCACAAAGTGATAATAATATTGTTCACAGAATCTATATCTCTCTCGTATAATTTCGTGAAACTACAAGAGAGATGTATAAGATTTGTGAATAATATTTAGAACCACCATGTAGGATGAACAAATGACCAAATAACCAAAATAAAGTTTGTAGATCTCGAAAAGTTATGAAAATTTGTAGTTGACAACTTTTTAATTTGAAGTCAATCTTGTCTTTGCAAAAATGCGTTTGAATTTCAAAAATTTAAAATTTGAATTTTTTAAACGACCTCGGATGGAGAAACTTCCTATATGAAAATTGTAGATCTCGAAAAGTTATGAAACCTTATAGTTGACAACTTTTTAATTTGAAGTCATCTTGTCATGCGAAACTATGTTTGAATTTCTAAAATTTGAATAAATTTAAAATTCAAATTTTGTAAACGACATCGGATGGAGAAACTTTCTATATGAAAATTGTAGATCTTGAAAAGTTATGAAACTTTGTAGTTGACAACTTTTTTATTTGAATTCGTTTAGGGCCTCAAACATGCAATTTACACTCGGTTTAGTATAATATTTAAAGAAATAAAAGAGAATATAGACACATATGAGTGTGTAGTGCAATAGTAGGAGAGGCTTCGCGCGAGAGAGAGGTCGCGAGTTCGAATCCCACCGGCCGCGTTAGTCACAAATTTTGCGCGAAAAATGCCGCGACTTAAGCTGGCCAGTGGCGACCTCTTTCGAAAAATTACATTTAGACCTTCGCCGAGTGCCCTTAGCACGGAGGCTTTGGTACAGACCGACTGCACCAAATTTTTTTTTCCGAAAGCCCCTGGCTGCCACAATGATGACACAATATGACAATACACAAACATCAGGCGGGTAGAGCCGCGACGAGACGAAGGACGACATGAGGATCAGAACAAGTACGTACAAGGCTGCGGTGGTGACTGGATCAGGCCTCTGCCTGTCACCTCGATCACCACGGCGATACAAAATAGCGACGAAAGGCGGCAAGACCGTGTCGACAAACTGACACATTTTTAGCCGGAGATCTCTAAACTGCAGCTTAACATGGATGAAATAGATGGTTCCCGAGTGGCTGTGAGAGTCCTAAACCTGAAATCGTACAAAAGTTAGTAAATCTTTCTGGAACTTATCTTTGGCCATGTTTAAATCCGAAAACTTTTCGTAAAAAAGTATCACATCGAATTTTACGGTACATGTATGGAGTACTAAATGTAGACGAAATAAAAAACTAATTGCACAGTTTGCGTGGAAATTGCGAGACGAACGTTTTGAGCCTAATTAGTCCGTGATTTGACACTAAAGTGCTACAGTAACACTTTTACTAATGATGGATTAATTTGTCTTAATAAATTCGTCTCACTGTTTCTAGGACGGTGGTGTAATTAGTTTTTTTTTATATCCGAAAACCCCTTCTAACGTCGCACGAAACATCCGATGTGATATTTTCGCCAAAATCTTTTCAGATCTAAACAAGGTCTTTATTGATCTATTATTAACTTATGGCAATAATCATATTATTATTACGTAATGCAGCTTTGAAAACAGATACTACAACTGTGCCTCGTGAATTCACTAAAGAATGCAGGGTAACAGCCTACTTAATTAGTGATTACTGCTTTTATACATTATAAAAAAAAGTGACTACTGCTTATCATTCTCGTTATGCATACTGCTGGCACAATGCGTAGCAGGCTAGCAGCGCGGAGGCAAAACGGGCGCAGGCGCGCAGCAGAGCGTGCCAAACATCCTAGTTTAGTTTCATTCAATTCATTGAGAAGGTTGGTGGAGGAGAAGGACGATGCATGCCATGCAGAACGGAATTCGCTTGGCCAACAGGTCGGGACAGAGACACCAGTACCAACCACAGTCCACAGCACACACAACACAACATAGCACACAGTACAGTTCATTACACACTGCGGTGCGCACCACGTTGCGTTACAGTTCAACCATGCATTCGGCATTATTCAGCACGGGATCGATCCGCCATCGCAGCCGCCCGCCGCAACTCCGCGAGCACCTTCAGCCCGACGGCGAGGGTCGCGGGGCTGCATGCAGCGGATGGTGTCCACCACCACGTGCTCAGCCCACCGAGCAACGACGACGACGACAGTGAGTCGTGACAGCAGCCCCGCGACGCCACTAGGCTTCGTCGTCTCGCCACTGCTGTCCACTCCCGAGCTCAGCTCCAGACTGTGACCACCAGTCACAGTCTCACAGAGCCACAAAGACACCTGAAGAAGGAGAGAGAGTTGAGGCCGGTGCAGCAGTACGGGCTCCTCGGCGCGAGCGCGAGCGCGACGGTGCCCGATGCTGTTCGATCGGAGGGGGAGGTCTCCGACAATCGAGCCCAGAATCTTTGGACTGCTCTCAGGCGACGAGACGGACTAGCCGCCGGCGGCACCGGAGCCGTCACAGGTCTGCCTGAGGGCAGCCCAAAGTTCTGGCCCCGATTGCATGGTTTGCTTCTTCGACGGCAGCGACGGACGACGGTGGTGTGGTACTGCTGGTGCTGGCCTTCTGCCTCCACCTTCGGTCCCATGTATAAAGCCACATCCTGTTTTACAATTATTAGACATCAAACCGAAATTGCGTGGGCACAAGAACCGGTGGCCCACGCCTGTTGCCTGCGCATTCCAGTTCTAGGTGACCGGCCGGGGGAATGCGGTCATGGGATTTTTGTGGACTATACACCCCTTTAATAATATAAATATCAAAATACTGATTGCTAGCTTTATATATTAGACATAAAGAGAAAACATTAGTTACATAAAAACTATACATGACGAGCAATGTTCATTTCAAACACTTGTAGTGTAAACTTAAAATGTTCCAACGTATTTTCATACAACTTATAAGTTTATAAAGAAAAACTAGCTTATATGTATAGAAAAGCTCAAGCTATATATGCCAAAACAGGTATAGGGACTAGTAAATCAAAAAAAAAAGATTTTTATATATATACTCTCCGTCCATTGCAACGGACCATTGCGCGTTGTCGTGTTTGAAGGGGTGCAGAACCACAGCGCTATGTGGCTCTGGTCATAGGTTGGATTGAAGCCATGAGCACCCGTCTGCCAAACGGTTCCGAACTACAACTTCTTTAGTACTACAGAACACATTGATTTTATTCAGAATTTCTATATACAAAACATATTAGAGATGGAGTTGTCAATCTTTGGGGCATAAATAAACCCAGCAGTGAAACTTAAGCTTTATTACCCATGTGCTTAAAAAGTATACTCAATGCACAACTGCAAGCAGTTAGAAGCAACAACAAATCTCTACAATTAATTAGGATTATTAAAGATATTTAGATTTTTTTTTCATGGCCTGAATAAAACAATCGAGATTTACTTTCGAGAGAGCACATGACAGAATAAAGATGTTGTTCATGATAAGTACGTGTTTCAAGATTTTGTGATACTTAAGAAAACCATAGGGCATGCTGAGGCATGTATGTCGTCGTGTGATGCATGATGCAATAACGTACTCCCTCTGTTTCAAATTGACCCTAGGTTTGACCACTCGTCTTATTAAAAAAATATGTAAACATAGTCAAAGTTAAGTTATTCTTCAAGAACTTTTGTTAATAAAGCAAGCCACAATAAAAGAAGTAATATTTTACATAAATTTTTGAATAAGACGAGTAGTTAAATTTGGAGTTGAAAAAGTTAAACGAACTATAATTTGAAACGGACTTAGTATAATATTATCCACTTATAGAGTACGCAACGCATGTTAGGGATGTATGTTTAAGCTGCAGTCGGAGTCCTTCGATTTTTTGATGCGATTATTTTTGTTCCCTCTACTACTTGTCTACTTGGCCTAGCTGCCTTTGGAATTTACATGAAGACTACTCGCGTAACTTCAACAAGAATACTTGTAGCAGTGATTCATTGACGTCCCCCACGCAGCAGCACCATGCATCAACGAGGTTCCAAGCCAGAGACAGACCCCTCATTGATCGACGGGTCCGGAGCAGCCGCCCTCTCGATCGGCCCCTCCTCGCCTGGGCTCACGAAGGCCGGCTCCGTGGGGATGGGCAGCGTGATGGAGCGACTGTTGAGCATGATGATGACGGACGCCATGCTCGGCCGGAGGCGGGGGTCCCCCTGCACGCAGAGCAGCCCGACGTGGATGCACCTCAACATCTCCTGCGGACCCGGCCCATCGGCTGGGCAGCCCTCGAGCAGGTGCGACACGTTCTGACGGCTCCACTGTCCCCAAACCTGCTCGTGCCACGCGCTATCAGAATTGATTAATATTCTCCATTCATTACTGGTACTAATATGTATCTAGTGCACTTAACAATATAAATTACTTGTTTCCAAAAAACAATATAAATGGACAGCGTTATCCCGCTACCCATCGCACGGTCAGGAAGAGCGCGACCCCTTTCTTCCTTCTCTTGACGAGCGCGCGACCACGGCCATCTTCTCCCTCCCCGCGCTCGTCCTCGACCCCAGCCATCCTCCTCCTCCTCGCTCCCGCCCCGCCGCGGGCGCTAGGGCTCCAGCGAGCTAGGGCCGCGCGGCGGCCGCCTTCTCCCCCCCTCCCTCCCGCGCGCCGGACATCCGCCATGGCCGGCGAGCTCCGAGCTCCAGCCATGGCGCCCCGCCCCTCCCTGGCCTGGCCGCCATGGGCACCACCAAGGCCCCTAAGCCGCCCGGCCTCCTTTACCACTGCCTGGTCGGCTTGCCTCCCTCCGGCCGGCCGAGCCCTTCTATACCCACCAGAGTTGGGAAGGAGAGGGGCGAGGAGCTCACCGGAACCCTAGCACCGCCGCCGTTGTCTCCGTCTCCGGTGAGCTCAGATCGAGGAGGAGGAGGAGGAGGAGGAGGAGGAGGTGGTGGCCTACCTCGGCGCCGCCACCGGGAGGGAGGGAGGGAGGAAGAAGGCGCGTCGGTGAGGATGGGGGGCATCGCGTGGGCCATGGGCGCGAGCCAGGGAGGGAGTCGCGCGGTTGCGACTTCTCGCAACCCGTCGCGAAGTAACTTTTCTGTATATAAATTGCTCAACACTATTAATTTAGAATTTTTAAATCATCTTAGATGTTGACATGGTTTATACCTAATTTGCAATGCTCAATATGATCTACAACTTTATAGTTAACAAGTTTTTTAATTTAAAATACTTCGATGTCCCAAATATTCCTATTTTAAGGTACTTGATTTTAATATTCAAATTTTTGAATTTTTTTTTAAAAATGGGTAACAGGCCATATATACCAAAAATTATAGTGCTTGCGAGATCTATATAGATATAGTTGATTTTTTTAATACCGTGTTCTAATTTGAAGGTTACAACTTACAAAGTTTATGAGATTTTCGGTTGGTCGCCGGCCGGTGACAATCTCCAGGACGAGTACACCGTAGCTAAAAACGTCAGACTTGGTGGAGAAGGCGCCGCGCACGGCGTACTCCGGGGCCATGTATCCACTGCATCTCGAAGATATGGCAAGTTAGGAGGTACAGTACAAATCTACATCCTTGCTATTGATAATTACACGTGTGGCATGGTTATAGAAGAATTTGGAGACCCAACTTAGTATGTGCCAGCTATCCGGCTTGTGTTTGCCACGCTCACGTCCATGTCATACAGCTTTGCCAAGCCGAAGTCTGAGATCTTAGGATTCATGTCCGCATCAAGCAAGATGTTACCTGGTTTGAGATCACGGTGTATGATCGTCAGCCTCGAGTCCTCGTGAAGATAGAGAAGCCCTCGGCCAATTCCCTCGATGATCTTGTACCTCTGCCCCCAGCTTAGCCCCTGCTGCCTCATAGGATCTGAAAGTTGAGTTCAGTCATCAGTAAACAAAAGGACCGAGTGGCCTGACATGCAAGGATTATGGTCAAGCAAGCACCGAAAAGGATCTTGTCGAGGCTCTTGTTGACGAGGAACTCGTAGACGAGGAGCTTCTCGTCTTCCTCGATGCAGCAGCCGAGCAGCCGCACCAAGTTCTTGTGCTGGAGCTTTGCAACCAGGACAACCTCGTTCTTCATCTCCACATGCCCTTGTTGTGAAAATCTGGAGAGTCTCTTCACGGCAATCACCTGCCCATTTGGTAAGGTACCCTAAAGAAACATTGAGATGAGATTGGACCATCAGAAATTTTGTGCGCTTATGAGAAAGACCATTATTAGGCACTAATTTTCGGGCTCCAAGATTAAGGTTACTTTGTAGACTGGCCCAAACCCTCCTTCCCCGAGCTTTTTTCCTTCTGAAAAGTTGTCAGTTGCAGCTCGCAGAGTACTCAGGTCGTACGTGAGAGGCTCTGAACTTCTCATTTCTTCTTCTTCAGCCCCATGTCCTACTGATAAGAGAAAACGGAAGAGCCAAGCCTGAAGGTTGCACCACAACGTTCTCTCCTGACAGCTAACAACGTTTCAGCAACGTCTCTTACTATCTGCACGTGCTTGTGTGGTTGCCTGTTCTTCTTGCAGTTATAGGCAGCAACAAACAGCAGCAGCAGCATCATGACAGCAGCAAGAATTTTTTTTTTGACGCCTCAAGACAGCAGCAAGAATTGAGACAATAATAAGTGCTGTCCTGAGTCTCCTGACTGTGCTATTACTTCCTGCACCGACGGCGGCGACTGTCGTTGTACCTGAAAATTCAGAACAGCCACTGAAAATCAGTATAATCTCAGGTGCACTACCGCACACAGCATCTTTGCCGAGTGTAATACTGTTTACCGAGTGCAAAATTTCAGGCACTCAGCAAAGCACCTCTTTGCCGAGTGTCGCACTCGGCAAAGTATAGCACTCGGCAAAGAAGAGTTTGCCGAGTGCCAGACACTCGGCAAAAAAACGGCACTCGGTAAAAATCCTCTTTGCCGAGTGTCCAGTACTCGGCAAAAAAAACACTCGGCAAACGGCGGTCCAGGTCACGGTTGTTCCACGCGGCACCCTTTGCCAAGCGCCAGCCGTTAGGCACTCGGCAAATAATTCTCTTTGCCAAGTGCCAGGCTCCAGCACTCGGCAAAAATGTTTTTTTAATTTTGACCTCCAAACTTTTTATTTACGGATCCTATAGTATTTGGTATTCCATATTGAAGTTTGATACATTTATCGGTTTATTTCCTATATTTCTTTAATTTTTTTTATTGAATTGAATTTTTTCGAATAAGTCAAAATTGAACCGTAAGTCATTAGAATAATAAAAAAATGTTTGGAAAAATAATATTCATGTCATTGAGTCCAATTTGAGGCCGTATCCAGGAACATGCCATAAATTTCGAACATCTTGTTCACGAAACATGACCACAAACTTACGGGCGAATTGTTTTAAATTCTATAAAATACAAGTCAAGTCCGAAAATCATGAAACTTGTCGAGATGTCATGATATCGTATGTGGAGGCCGTGATAAAAATTTGTAAATCTTTCGTGAACGTTGTCACGTACGATGCTTACAAACCAGGACATCTCCACATGTGATATAGAATGAAACCTGTGGAGATATCCTGGTTTGTAAGCATCGTACGTGACAACGTTCACGAAAGATTTTTAAATTTTTATCACGGCCTCCACATACGATATCATGACATCTCGACAAGTTTCATGATTTTCGGACTTGACTTGTATTTTATAGAATTTAAAAATAATTTGCTCGTAAGTTTGTGGTCATGTTTCGTGAACAAGATGTTCGAAATTTATGGCATGTTCCTGGATACGGCCTCAAATTGGACTCAATGACATGAATATTATTTTTCCAAATATTTTTTTTCATTATTCTAATGACTTACAGTTCAGTTTTGACTTATTCAAAAAAATTCAATTCAATGAAAGAAATTAACGAAATATAGCAAAATACCATAAAAATATACCAAAATTTATTATGGTGTACCTGGTACTGTTTAAGGCATGCACAAAAAATTTATGGCCAAAAAAAAGAAAATAAAGTTTGCTGAGTGCCAAAGGACGGCACTCGGCAAACCAGTCTTTACCGAGTGCTTCCCTTTGGCACTCGGCAAACTTTTTTTTGGCATTTTTAAATAAAACTAATAAAATCTTTGCCGAGTGCGGGATCTGTCGGCAAAGGGGGGATCCTGTGGCACTCAGGAAAGTAATTAAAAAAACTCCCCTTTGCCGAGTGCCAGATCGGGAGCACTCGGCAAAGGGGGGATTTATCCCGCCCGCCAGCGCGCCCGTACACACACGCGTACACACACGGTGTCTCCGCCGCCGCCACGCTAGCGCAAAAGCCGCGCCCGCCGCCGCCGAGCCCGGCCGCGCGCCTGCCCGGCCACGCCACGCCGCGCCGCGCCACCTGGAGGGAGAGAGAAGGGGGAGAGAGAAGGAGGAGAGAGGAGGAAAAGGAGGAGGAGGAGGAGAAGAAGGAGGAGGAGGTCGCCGTCTCCGTCCCCGACGCCGTCTCCGTCCCCGAAGGTCTCGGCGCTCGCCCCGTCACGGTTCACCCGCGCCCCTGCTCCGGTGCCCCGTCCCGACGAGCGTCCCGGCTCGGCGCTCACTAGGTATACCTTCCCTTTCCTTCCACTCTTGTCCTGTTGTGCAATGGCGGTGGCGGCAACGGTGAGGTGGCGGTGGTGTTGGTATTGTTAGAAGTAGCAGTACTTGTTTTCGTCGTGGTAGTAGTGGTGATAGTAGTAGTATAACTTTGGTAATTAAACTACATGGATGCCTTAGATACATATGTGGTTGTCGGCAACCCGAGCGTCCACACCCGTATCAGTGACTACACGTCGGCGGCAAGGTTGATGTATGGGCCAGACTACGATCTAAGCACTAAGGACATTGATGCAGAGCTCGTCATGAGGGTGGGAGGAGGCAAGAAGCACGGGTGGCTGTGGATTGGCGACGGCGTTGTCGACAGTGCCTCTGTTCCCTCTCTCCCAGATCCGAGCACGGAGCACAGGCGGCCCGCCCATACGCCCACGGCCGAACGCTTCACAGCACCGGGTCGACGAACTCGAGGTTATTCCTGTTATACTCGTCGTAAATTGATCTTTACACACCTTAATTAGCTTTGCATTACTGAAACATTAGAATCTAATATTGCAAGCTCGGCTGGAAGATGAAATGAGGCAACGTCTGGAGCTGGAGACCAAGCAGCAGAGGATGCCTATCCAGCTGCAGAACGAGCGGGCCCAGCGGGAGGCCCAGGCGCAGCAGGTGGCGGACATTACACAGTTCTACAAGGTCTTGGCCAGCATACGGGTTTCTCTTTGCCACCTGGGCTGTTCGCTCCACGTCCGCCTCCGCCTCCGTCTCCATCTTTTCACGCTACTCCTGTGAGTATGAAAGTTTATTGCTTTCGTTTGTGCTTTGCTCGTATAACCTCTACCTCCTGTCTAACACATGCAATCTCTTCTCATTTTTGCAGCCTCAATCGGCGGGTTCGAATAATCCAGCTCATGCACCTGTAGGTGATTAAGGTTTTCCTTCACCACAGTCTCAGTGGCCGCTTGGTGATAATGGTTATTCCTACATTTTATTTGCATTTGTTCTTTCCTTGCTGATGGACTTGTGGATTTGTTTAACTATGATGAACTTGTGGATTTCTTTCGATGTACTTGACAACTTATTGTTATATATGTGATATATATTGTGATGGATGTGATATATGTGATCGATGTGATAAATATGTGATGGATGTGATAAATATGCAATGTAAGTTTGGATGGATGTGGTATATATATGTGATATTTTCTGTTTGTCAAGGAGGAATGTAAAAAATAAATAAAAAATAGTTTTCGGTCACTTTATCGAGTGCAGCACTCGGCAAAGTTGTCCTTTGCCGAGTGTAGTGGTCATGGCACTCGGCAAAGCTGGGAAACTGGGTGCCTAGTTTCCCAGCTTTGCCGAGTACCACCGCACTCGGCAACGATTTTTTTTAAAAAAAAATTCAAGTTTGCCGAGTGCCAAGCAAATGGGCACTCGGCAAATGTTTTAAAAAAAATTTGGGGCACTCGGCAAAGAATATTATTAAAAAAAATTAAAACTTTGCTGAGTGCCAGTACGGGCGGCACTCGGCAAAGCAGTTTTTAAAATAAAAATAAAAAAAATATTTGCCGAGTGCCTGGCAAGGGACACTCGGCAAAGCGTCTGGTAACGGCAGGGCCGCCGTGACGGCCGTTTATTTTGCCGAGTGCTGGGGCGGCACTCGGCAAAGCCTTTGCCGAGTGCCCGACAAAAGGCACTCGGCAAAGTCGTCTTTGCCGATCGATTTTTTACCGAGTGTTCTTTGCCGAGTGCGGCACTCGGCAAAGGCTCAAAGAACCTGAGTCCGGTAGTGGTGGGGGATCCTCTCATACCCAACCCCCCCGGTCGACTTATCACAAAAGAAAAAGAACAGAAGCTGTTTCATCAACATTCACTGAGAATCACTCATCTTTTAAACCAAACTGCTGAAACCATCATGCTTTTTAACAGCATTTGTATAGTTGACAACTATACATTGAAAGCCATAGCACAATATTTGGATCTTGATGGAAGGCCTTTCTTGTTCTGCGATGGTTGGATGGAAGTCCACACCGTGCATTCAAATTACACTTTCCTCATTATTAGACAATACAATGAAACGAATTGTAGATTGACGGGAAATTGTTATACTTAACCAATTAGACATGACTCTTTATAGCATTTGGAAACAAATGTTGTGGGTCTCTGATACTATTTTCGTGATTTGGCGATAAGGTTTTGTTTAGATGCAAGAGCTAATTGCTAGCTAGCTAAAAATTTGCTAAAATTAGCCCTAATATATTCAAACATGAAGGTTATTTTTTTTGTCAAGCCTTCAACTAGTTGTTAACTAACTAGGAGAAATACACGGTGAAAATCACATCTTTGATGGAAACATGAAAACCAATTAAAAATGCCCTTGTATAACTCAAAACAATTTGGAACTTGGCTCATCTATAGTTCATCGACATATCTGGTCACATGCAAAAGTCGAGATGTATAACCAATTTTGAAAAAAATCATACAAAAATATCAAATTTCACTTGTATGTGCACTACAAGTCAAAATTTCTAGATTTTTGCTTTCTAGAGCACATGCACATGAGTCTAAGTGCATAGCAAAAGATAATCACTCTGTTCGCTCGAACTTATTAGCCGTATTACAGCTTATTATCTCTCACAGAATACTATTAAAACAGTCAAAATCAGCTGAAATAAGTTCAAGCAAACAGAGCCAATGTATCTAGAAAAGTCAAAATATTTTATAATTTATAACAAAGAGATTATTAATTATTAAGATTGGTTAGATCGGAGTGTGACTTCCATTTCCTGGTCTAGGTGCACCCACGCACCAGCAGGCGGCAGGGCAGTGCGTGACTGCTGCGTGCGCTCTCGCGGAGTCAAAAGGATTACGACTGCACGACCAACGCACCGTGGCGCAAAAAATCCTCGTCTCTCTCGAAGGCTCTCCCTAGCTACAGTTGCTAGCGGCAAAAAAAGGCGATCCAGTCGCCGCCGGCGGAGCTGGCGGTCTCTTCCGCCTCCGATGGCCTGCGGGACGTCGCGAGGTGGCGGAGACCGCTGGTCTCTTGCCGGTTGGTGTGGTAGGGTGTAGGTTAGGTTCTAGGGCTTCTAGGTTAGGGTTTCCTAGCAGCGCCGGCGAGGCGGTGGCGGTGACGTCACGGCGGAATAAGTCCTCTTGGACTCTTCCTCGCCCCGTCGGCGCTTTACTCCGGCGACGACGGCGAGCCCGTGGAGGTGGTACTCCCTGCGTGGAGTGTTTGTTCCGGAGTCTTCGGTCGGCGGCCCTTCCTCTCGGCGTTTATCGTGGCGAGGTAGGTGTCGTCTTTTGTTTTCAAGGATGGAGAGGATGCTTCGGGCTTTGCAGTGGCGTGGAGGACGGATGGAGCTCGACTACCCTGTGGCGGCGATGGTTATCCACGGCGAGTTCCGATCTGAGGCCAAGAGATCTCGGGGCGCGACCCCAGCTGACGGATCTTCAACGGAGTTGTATCTCGTTCTTAGAGACGAGTGTCTATTTCGGCTCTGCTAAAAGTCTTCGTGCGATGGAGGTTTCTTGGACCTCGGGAAGATGGCGTCTCTTTGCATCGGCTATCTGCGAGCGGCGGTGGTCGATGTTGGCGGCCATGGCGAGCATAGGAACCAGGGGCTTCAGTGTAATTTTTGTTTTGTCTAGGGTCCTGTGTGCAAGTTGGGTTGGAAAGTTATCCTCTTGTATCCTTCTAGAATGTACCTGTCTGGTCCTTGTCTTTGTACGGTACTTTTAAGTTGAATACAGGTATGTTGTTCAAAAAAAAAAGGATTACGACTTCTACCATTGATTGATGGGCTGGCTGACACTGGCGAGGGCCCAACGGTAGTGACGGCGCCCAGCTGGGCCAGCGGCACGCGTAATTTGGGTTCCACAGTCCACTGGCACGACACTGTAGTGGTAGTTCAACTTAGGAAAAAGTTCACTTTTCCTCCTTCAACTTTTGCGAAAGTTCACTTTTCCTCTCTAAACTCTAAAACCGGACAAATCATCTCCCTCAACTTTTCAAATCATGCGTTTTACCTCCCTGGAGCAATTTTGAAGCCGGTTTTGTCTTTTTCTTTTTTATTTATTTTGACCGAATCTTTGAAAAATCATAGTAAATCATAAAAAAATCATAAAATAGAAAATTCAATTTTGTTGGACTCCACGTGAGTAAATCTACACAATGAATATATAATATGGCATGCTTTAGTATAAAGTTTTTGCTGTAGATATAGATCTATCGTTTTTTTAATTAATTGGAATAATTCATAACTACAGTTTCTATGGTCCAAATGTGGTGAAATTTTTATGGCAGCCTAATTATTGTATACTTTAATTGTAGTAAAAATTTTATACTCATAAATCTATAACTAAGTTATACATGATCCAATGAGTATGAAATTTTTACTGCAGTTCAAACATACAATAATTAGTCCACCATAAAAATTTCACCACAATTGGACCATAGAAACTATAGTTATGAATTATTTCATTTAATTAAAAAAAAGCATAAATCTAAATCTACAGCAAAAACTTTGTATTAAATCAAACCATATTATATATTCACTATGTAGATCTACTCATACGGAGTCCAACATAATTGAATTTTTTATTTTATGATTTTTCTATGATTTACTATGTTTTTTTAAATATTCAGCCGAAATAAATAAAAAAGAAAAAGACAAAACTGCCTTCAAAAGTGCTCCCGGGAGGTAAAATGCATGGTTTGAAAAATTAAAAGAGGTGATTTATCCGGTTTTAGAGTTAAGGAGGAAAAACGGACTTTCGCGAAAGTTGAAAGAGGAAAAGTGGACTTTTTCCTTCAACTTGCATCCATAATGAATAGGAGGAAGGAAACGCTCCTAAAGACGTCCACTTACCAGTGTTCCGTGGGCCGGGAAGGTCGTTGCCGTTGATTGGCCCACCTCGTGGCGCCGGCGCTGGTGACATGGCCGCCTGGGCGGCCAGGGGGTCGTAGAACGGGTAAACCTCGAACCGGAGCTGGCAGATCGGCGAGAACATCCGGGCGCCCTTCTTCCCGTCACAGCACTTGGGGATCCTATCGACGAGAATGGCGAGGCACAGCCCGCAGTTTGCCGGGCTTGTGTCCCGCGTGCACTGGGCCAAGCCATAGAGCGTCACAAAGCTTGTTTGCTGGACCTCGCCGGCCGCGAACCTGCGCGGGGACCCGTAGGCGGCGGCCTCCCTGGTGAGGTTGCTCATCAGCGCGCCGAGCAGCGACATGAACCACTCCGGCTGCGTCACGTTCTCGTCGTTCGCCAGCTCGAAGATCGGGTTGTTCGTGTAGGGGTCGCCGAAGAAGCTCGCGTTGGAGTAGCGCAGCATGCAGCCTTCGTAGATGCGCATGGCGTTCTTCTGGCCCGGGCACGCGCTCGCCATCTCATGCGCCGTGTCGTTGAGGCAGGAGCGGCAGTCCGACGCGCCAACGTCGCCACGGCACTGCGCGAGGCCGTACGCCTTGTCCGGCGCGGCGGCGCCGGTGGTGTTCTCGGCGAACCCAGAGGACGCGGCCGCGGCATCTGGGAGGGAGGAGAGCATCGCGTCGAGGTTGGCCTCGAACGCGCTGCCACGCGTGTAGTTTATGTTGTCCGAGCACTCGGTGATGATGTAGAACTTGAGGTTGTCGGCGTTAGTTGTTGTGGTGAGGCGGAGACACCAGCAGGCGAGGAGAAGTAGCGCAAGAAGGCTGTGCATGGCTAGCTAAGGAAGGTTCGCTAATTTTGGTCTCTAGCTGCGTGCTTCTGTGCTCTTTAAAAAGACGAAGGCACTTCAGTGGTGATGACCATTGTTTTATTTGCTATTGCATATGCGTAGTATGAAAGGGTGACCGAAGAATACTCAAGTCCCCCGACTCCCCCCAGCATCAGCACTTGTTGGGGATTTGACTTCGCCAGAAAACTTTATACCTAAACTTTAAAGTTGACTTCGTCGGCAAACTTTGCGCTCAAACTTTGAAGTTGACTTCATCAACAAACTTTACGCTCAACTTTGAAGTTGACTTCATCAGCAAACTTTGCGCTCAAACTTTGAAGCGAAGAGAACAATTCATCTTCGCCAGAGGAACTCAAGTCCATATATGAAAAGTGCCTCCGGAGGATTGATGACATCTGAAGTGAAGGCAGAAGCCAGCGAAGGGGAATTGATCAGTTCGCCCTTCTCAGAATAGAGCAATTGTATAGAAAGTACAAGGGGCAAAAGTATCATTTATATATGTTGTATGAAGTCGGGTCCCTATAAATACCCCCTCTGATATATACAGTGCGAGGACAAAAAAGTGAGTAAAAATACGACTTTGTGTCCAATTTCGATGTTCGAGTGACTTTTTCACCCAACATAACATGTCCGTGCGTTGCTACGGAACAGCTAAACTTTTGTACTAAAAACACATGAATTGCACGATAATATAACAATACTGTAAAATTAAATATCGACGTTAAAGTGACATTTAATTCAAAATGCAAAATTTATGAAATTAACACAGTCATAGAAAGCGCGGCGTCGTAGGCTCACAAACTCTACTGTATACACCATTTTTGTGATGCGGCTAAGATAATGTTTTATATCGGCAGAAAGAAATCTTTGATATCCATTTCTTTCGTGTGCCGATAAATCCACGAATAAGTTCCACCGTATCTCCATACCATCCTGTACACAGGTTTGAGTATATATGTAAATATTAGTGTCTGTCACATGGATAATACTGCGTGTCTTGAAAAATCTCTGACAAAACCTTAAAACAAAGATCCTAGCGGCTACCGAATCAAATCCAGCTTTACTTTCATGTGCAAAGAAGTAACTACAACAATATGCAGGTACTATAGGTAGGTTTAAAACTCCATCAAACTAAGAACAACAAAAATGAAATGCCTAAGACTGTCTCCAACAGTCCTCACCCAAATTCGAGAGGCATTCGCCAATTTGGGTCACGCAGGGAGAAAGGGTTACGGACCTAAACCTTTCGTACTCCAACAGCCGACCCAAAAGAGAGCCCTCTCGGGCAAATCCGCCGCCCGTTTCCTTCCCCGACGAGATGCGCCACCTGCTTCCTTCCCCGTCGAGCACCGAGCCACTCCCCGCCGCCGAGCGCCGAGCCCCTCCCTTCCCGCCGAGAGCCGAGCCCCTCCTCACCGAGCGTCGAGCTAGCCGCGCCCCGCCGCAGACCCTACTCGTTGCGCTGGCCGCACCCCGTCGCGGGCCCGACTCGCCGTCGTCGACCACGGGAGCGCCTCACCGTCATCGTCCACGGGCTCGCCTCGCCGTCGTCGTCCGTGGGCCTGCCTCGCCGTCTTCGTCCGCTCGCCCGACTCGCCGTCATCATCGCGGGCCTAGTTGCCAGCGCCGGCGGCACCCCACTGTGGTCTTGCCTGGCGCGCCAGCGGCTCCCCGTCGTGGGCTCGGCTCCCCGTCGTCGTCCGAGGATGCCCCATCCCGGCGCCTCCTGCATCGAAGATTTGGGTCGAGGAGAGAGAGATGCAGAATTGAGTTCCCTCTCACCTTCAACGCAAAATGGGTACTCCCTCTTCCTACTCTGTTGGAGAGCATTTTTTTCACCGTGAAGTATGCATTTTGAGTATGGGTAGTGTGATGCATAGCTTGTTGGAGACAGTCTAAGTACTAATCAACACTGCAATTGCATTACCAAATTTCTACTTGTGACTGCACATCCATGTGTATAGAACACAAGAACTTATGCTCAAATTTGTGTAGGAACTAAATCTGTATTTATCTTAACAAATCAATTGCGTTCCTATGTTGTCTAGGAACGAAATATGTATTTATCTTGACAAATCAATATAGATTAATAGATACGTCCCATATAGTAGGACCAGGATCCAGAAAAAACGAGGCCTAGTATAGGCGCGCACTATGTTTATCAGTTGCAAAATAATAGCGACAAACAACCACACCAACATGTGACCAATAGTAGTTACTGCAAAAGGCGCATCAATGTGACCGAGCCCTGTTCGCTTAAACTTATCAGCCTAGCTTATCAGCCGTTGTACAGTGTTTTTTCTCTCACAACAAATCAGCGAACAGTACTTTTCAACCTGGCTTTTCAGCGAAATGAACAGGACGTCCTTGAAATGACATTGCTGTTTCAGAAACAGGTGGAACAACAGACAGAAAAATATTCATATTACCGTTTGCTACACAGGGATTGTTGGATTACATATCAAGTAGCTACGTATTCTAGGCATGCATCCAACAACCCAACCCAAACCGACGCCTAGTGCAGGGCAAAACGTGACTATAGTGATAGATGAAATCAGCAAGGGTCCATTAGCGAGGACTCAGGATGATTGCAAAGAGCGACCCACAGGCTTCTAGCTGTGCAGAAGCCATGCGCAAGCACAAATCTGAGCTCGCAATAATTGCAACAAAGCAAAATCGAACGGGAGAGGACAGGGGAATCGGTACAGCAGCGTAACCACTCCTGCTCAACCTCGGCGGCAAAGCTGTTACGCGTCGACGCGCGCGGGAGTGATGAGGATGTCCGCGAAGGCGGGGTCGAGTCGCCAGTGCTGCAGTACCCGCGTGTCCTCCCGGTCCCATGCCAGGTTCATTGTCACCGTCACGCCGCCACCGCCTACCCCATGGATGCACGCGCCATCGACGGAATTCTTGGTTGTCGTGAGATTTTTCTCCGTGCGGGTTTCGGAATGCTCCCTCGTCCACCTCGCTTTTGTAGAGTTGTTCGCTGCAAGGAAAGAAGGAATCACGCAGGACAGAAAAGGAGATAATCGCCACAGTCAATACGTAATGTGATTATTTCTGGTTTTTAAAGATTTGTTTTTGGAAAGAAAAATCTGAGGGAGAGGCAGCGCAGCGAGGTGCAAGAGCAGGAAAGGAATCAGGGAGGTGCGAGATCAGTGAGGCGCTGGGAATTCGGACATGGGAGCGCGGTATCGCACCTACGGCAGACCGACTACCCCAAAAACAAATGTCACACCATTCTGTTGTCTTAGTTTTATTCTTTTTAGTTGTAGGAGACTAGCAAACATGCTCGTGTGTTGCAACGGGATCCAATACATAGTGAGTTGCAGCATGGGTCATGAGTTCGAATCAAAAATTAAATTAACTTAGTGGTAAATATTTTTGTTTCTTAAAGAGTCAAAGATTAAAATGGTGGTGATCTTTTATTTATTGTTTGTTTTACTCTTATTATATTTATTAGAACATGAAAAAACAAGGTGGAGAAAACAATGAAAACAAAATAAAAAAAAGTCAATCCACAAGAAATAAAATCTGAGCATACTCGAAGCCAAGTAAAAAACAGTCATGATAAAAATTGGAATGTACTCTAGAAAATAGCCACGGAACTAAAATTAGAACATATTCTAAGCCGAGTGAAAAACGTCCAATTGAACGTAAAGCAACATGTACTCGGGACAAGTAAAAACGGACAAACTAGAAAAGTGAAAAAAGAACAGAAAAGAAACAAAACAAAGAAATTCTACACTTCTTTCCTCTTTATTAGATTTCTATTCTTATATTTTTTATTTGGATTAAGATTCCTATTCCGGTTACTTGGAGTTGCAGAGATCTAATTAGACCAAGATTTCTAGTTGTCAATATTATTATATTTTTTCTATTTGGATTAAGACTCCTATTCACTTGAAATCGAAGAGATCTAATTGGATTAGAATTCCTAGTTATATAAAGAGAAGGGTTATAGGCGGTTTTCCACATTCACAAAGTTAGTTAAGGTATGGCCGGACCAAAAAATAGGTGGAGAGAAATTTTGCCTCTTTATTAAGGAGCAAATATCTGCAATAAGCAGAAAACCAAAAGCTCTAAGGAGCAAATATCTACAATAAGCAGAAAGCAAAGCTCTAAGGAGCAAATATCTGCAATAAGCAGAAAACCAAAAGCTCTAAGGAGCGAAGATCTGCAATAAGCAGAAAGCAAAGCTCTAAGAAGCAAATATCTGCAATAAGGAGAAAGCAAAACTCTAAGGAGAAAAAGAACTGCAACAAGCAACCTAGGGGGCTGCTCTACCACTATACAAATTTGATATTCCCCTTACTAACACGCATGTCATATCTAAACATTGAAAATACCTTCGTAGCCTAAAGCTCATCCATTTCTTCAACAACGCTTAGGGGCTTTGTCTCGCTTAGGGGCTTCATTGAGATAAAGGGTTTTGTCGACACAAGGGTCTTTTTAGAGCTATAAAACAGCTTGACTTCAGAGTCAAAATCCTATGAAGCTTTTTTTAAACCAACAAGGGTTACAAAGAATCGCGACCACTTTATGTACGACTCAAAAACAACTTGACTTTAGAGTCGAAGCTTCAAGGAGCATCTGCACCAAAATACTTGTTTCATTTATCACACAAAAAGAAGGCTATGACAAAAAAACACTTGATAAAAATCGAGGCTACACTATTGAGGCACTGTGCAACTCAATAAAAACTCAAAACCGTATCATCCAAAACGGGAGATAACATCTTTGCAAGTGCAAACAATTTAAAATTGCACGAAGTAAACATGACAAAATTATTATGAAAAAACACAAATAACAAAAAACAAACACGAAAAAAAATATAATAGAAAAGATCCATATTGTGACCTAATGTTCCATGGTTACAATCAGCACATTGCGGCTTCCGAGTTGTTTCTCGCGAAGGACCAATATTTAGAGTTAATGTTACTGAAAAAAAAAACACAAACAATAATCACACTAGTTTGTCAATGAAGCAAAGGTATACTAAGAGACCTAAGGTCCCAAGGTCAAAACTAAGCCTTCGGGCGAAGATTTAAAAAAAAAGATTTCAATCTGAGAATAGATCCAAATTTCAAATAAAAAAAGACCACTCAAACAAGCAGCATCAAAGCGCTATGGCCCAAGGGAATAGTTCAAGTGCCCTCGAACTAATTCTAACAACTGATTTCAGGTCGTTACGAAGATAACGTGTTCGTCATACAAACATGTGTGGCGAAGCTTCTAAATATTAAAACTTCTAAATATTGATATCAAAACCTCATTGGATGAATTAGTGAGTTCCATCAAGACAATTTGAAAGCTTCGCAGTTCATCACAAACAGTTGACTTTATCGAGCATTGTAAATCACTTGGCCGAATCGAATCCTTGGCTTCGTCATTACAATTTCACCTGGAAATGGCTTCGAAAGAAGAAATGGAATCCACTCTGTCGGAACAAATCAGTTTGCGAAAAGCTGCAACCCAAACATTAGCAAAGTAACTAGCCTTATTGGCTCGAAGTACGAGGTGACATGAAGACTCGATCTGAAAAAAAAACGGTCCACTCACGAAGTCTGGTCACTATGCAAGTTTAGCCCGACGCAAAGATTCACTCAAGATGAATTCTAGGTGTGCTTGATATGATTTAGGCATCTGATGTTCAATTCAGGTTATCAATAACTCTGCTAGTCTCCAGTGGTGAATACATTACGCACAAACAAACAAAGACATTGATTGCACCAGTTAGTCTATGGAGCCAAAAAAGATATCTTAACTAACTCGCCCTGTTCGCTTGGCTTATCAGCCATTCAGAACAGTGTTTTTTTCTCACAATAAATCAGTCAACAGTACTTTCAGCCATGACTTATCAGCCAAACGAACAGTACGTAGCAGAAGAATTAAGATCCAAGGTCGAATTAAGATGCCAACGACGAATCTTGATGGGAACAAGTTGTTGTGAAAACTAATACAAAATGCAACGAAGACCACTCTGAGAACCCCAGTTCCTTCAGAAACCTTTCGAAATAAAAAAATTCTAGCCAGGTGAAGCTACCACACATGGAAAACTAGAGTTAATACTAGACACTAAGAATGCGTCTTTTGAACTTCTGCTCTACCACGAATAGTTGGAAACAACCTCCCTCTATAAGAAACGTTCGCCAACTGCAAAGGGGCTCATTTATATAAATAACATGCATTGATTTATATTCCAAGAAAATGGGTTGTTTTCCATATAGGAGAAGCTCTATGCTGAATGAGCAATTAGCGAAGCATTCTCTATTATAATTCTCATACAATATAAGTCAGATATTTCCCCTAAACTATGTTGTCAAAAAATAAGCCGAAGATAAATCCAAAAGTATACTCAAATATCAGCCATAGATAAATCAAAAGTAGGTAGCTTTAATTTTTGATCAAGCAAAAATTATGCTAACCTACCAAATTAAAAATTAACTCACATATTAGTTTTTCAAAATTTACTAAAGTGAATTTAGGCTTCTAAGCGAAGTCTACGCGTTGCCTTCGCAAAAAAGTGAGGGGACGGCGTTTTTCAAAATTCACTAAGGTGAATTCTGGCTTCAAAACGAAGTCTACGCATCGCCTTCGCAAAAAAAAAGCGAGGGGACGACGTTTTTCAAAATTCACTAAAGTGAATTCAGGCTTCTAAGCGAAGTCCACATGTTGCCTTCGCAAAAAAGTGAGGGGACGGCGTTTTTTCAAAATTCACTAAAGTGAAATCAGGCTCCTCAGCGAAGTCTACGCGTTAACTTCGCAAGAAAAAAATGGGTCGACGTTTTTTAAGAACTAAAGTTCGAAGTAAAGTTAACTTCAACAAAAGAAAGAGAGAAAAACTATCATCATTCAAACATTTTTATTTCAAGAAACAATCTATAAACAGAGAACATTTGTTACAAGGCAAATCTACAAGTCTACTACGAAGACCAAAAAATTGGTCCATCATTCAAAAAAAGGCCCATAATCAATCACTTTCAGAAGCTTTGCGACTAAAAAACAAACTGTTAACAGTCCAATGGCTATAAACGGCCAACTCCAAAGTTCGGGACGGCATTTTCTGGCTTCATTTTCAAATCAAAACTTCGCGGGATTCAGACCTTTGGAGTAGGCCTTTGCCCACGAGGGGCTGCTGTTGGGGATTTGACTTCGCCACACTTTATACCCAAACTTTGAAGTTGACTTCATCGGCAAACTTTGCGCTCAAACTTTGAAGTTGACTTTGTCAACAAACTTTACGCTCAACTTGGAAGCTGACTTCGTCAGCAAACTTTGCGCTCAAACTTTGAAGCGAAGAGAACAATTCGTCTTCACCTGAGGAACTCAAGTCCGTATCTGAAATGTGCCTGCGGAGGATTGATGACATCTGAAGTGAAGACAGAAGCCAGCGAAGAGGAATTGACCACTTCGCCCTTCTCAGAATAGAGCAATTGTATAGAAAGTACAAGGGGCAAAATTATTATTTATATATGTTGTACGAAGTCGGGTCCCTATAAATACCCCCTTTGACATATACAGTGTGAGGACAAAAAAAAAGTGAGTAAAAATACGACTTTGTGTCCAATTTGTTCGAGTGACTTTTTCACCCAACAGCACTCGACCACTCGTGCAATAAGATGATTTGGTCGTCGGCTCGTTGGCCTTTGCTGCGTGTAATTCAGAGCAAAGAGGAGATCGACCTGTTGGACATTGACGTCAGCGACCTTTCTTCTTTGACTTTTCCCCCCAAATCGTACGTAGCGCAGCCTGCCTTGGAGAGTACTAATCAATCCATCTCCACTTAATTGCACCCTTGATCTTCAATGTCTTCGATTAGGTGGGATGTGCCCTTCAAATTAAATGTGTGTGATAAGGAATTCTGATTGTACCAACGGAAAGGGCTATAGGTACAAAACTAGGAAAAATATCTGTGCGTTGCAACGAGAACAAAATTAATTTTTTAAATCCATTATTATACGTATAAATCACTTTAGTCAAAATTCATTCATATTTACGTTTTTGTTCTTACAAAACTCATCTAGCACATGAAAAGCTTAGCATCATCAGTCCTGATCACATCACCGCTCTTTCATGCTCCTCTCTCAATTATTTGCTCCGTCCTAAACGAAAACTTATTCAGCCTGTGACTTAAAAAAATGGCTGAAATTTTACCGTTTTAGTATTAGATAGAGAAAAACAATACAGTAATTAAATAATAGAGAAACTTATTGAAATGCACTGATACTTATTTCGGCCCGGCTTATCTTTGTGCATGGCCACTTAGCCCTCGAGGAGACAAACCTGAGTCTGGGCTCGGATTTCACATTTGGGCCAATTAACCCTGCAAGCCCATCTAGCTGGGAGCATCCCAGGCCAGCAAGGCCGTAACCTGGGCCTAGGCCAGAAAATAGCCTTCGGGCTCTTCTCCCCGCCGGCCCAATAGAAGCTGTGAGCAATCCTGGCCGGAGAATGCGATCCAACGGCTGAGCTAGCTTTTCGACTGAACAAAATTGAGTTGCTTACAAACCCTAGGCCATTCAGCTCTTCTCTCCCCTGCTTTTCTTGCGTACAGCAACAGCAGCTGCTGGCGAACAGCACGACGGCACGAGCGCGCGACGGAAGGAGATGGTGGCGCCACTGTGGCACCCTTCGCCGGTGCACGCGCGCAGCCGAAGCTGCACGCGGCACCGTCGAGCGGCACCACTGTGGCGGAGGGGATTTTTTTTTTCATGGGAGGAAACTGGAAGTGACGAGAGGTACAGAGCAGAGATATTTTATTTCAATGCAGGCCCAGGTTTTGATAGCTTCGAAGCCCTGATTTTTACCCTATTGCAGCTTGTGGAGATCGATGCCAGATTTTAATTTATTTGATTTTTTAGGAAGTTGGTACGGAGCGAGATTTTGTTCTTTTTTTGGTATGGAGGATTTTTCAGGAAGTTGATCTTGTTCTTTTTTGGTACGGATGGAGATTTCATTCTGATTTCGATACAGAGCCTTAGTTATTTTTTACGGGAGATTTTGGCCGATCTTCCTAGAGTCTGATTTTTTCATTTCATTTTTTAACGGAGTTGGGATGTTTTTGGATCCTCTCTTGATCTGTCCTCCCTTCCAAATTACTGGATTTGGTTTGGCTGTTGTTGGGTACCGGATTGTGTCGAGTGCATGCTGGATTTGATTTAGGGAAGGAGATCCTAAGAGATCTACGTGCTTACTATGTTTTTTGGATCTTCTCCTGATCTGCCCTAGTCTTTCCTCCCTTCCAAATTATTGTTGTGTAGAGATTGATTTTGATTCCTAAGCATGTACATCTTGACAGGAATCTATAATTGATATTGTAATAAGGACACAGTCCTATACGGACTGCAAATTTGTTAGGCCTGTGGTGTCCTAATTCTATACAAGCTGGCGGATTACAGACTGCCGAAGGGCAGAAAAAAGTGGCAGAAAAAAAAGACTAATATTGAAGTTTTTACCTAGATGCAATTCTTTTTTTAGGTTTTCAAGTGCCTCTATGCCAACTCTTGCGTATACATCTTGACGGGCATCAATTCTGGCATCTTCGTGACGTAAACTATCGGCTTCCGCTTTCGTCAACCGGGCTCACCCCATGATGGCTGATCCAGGTTCAGGTCCGGCAAGGGACACGGTGGTGAGCATGCTCGTCGGCCAGCGCAAGCCCCATCTCATGACGCGGGGGGCGTCCTGGCCCGCCGGCGCTGGTTGCAGACTTCATCATATGGTTCAACGTTGATATCCATGATGTTGATTTCTTTGTGTGTATTACAAAATTGGAGTGTTGTCTTGCCATCTAATTTCTTGCATTTTTTTATTCCGGTTATTTTTGCTCTCTAGGGACGTCTAGTTATATAGTTGCAGGATTGTTGTATGGAGTTCTATTTGGATAAGGACAGTTGTTGTATGCAGTCCTATTTGGACAAGGACGATTGTTGTATGCAGTCCTATTTGAACGAGGATTATTGTATGCAGACCTATTTGGACAAGGACAATTGTTGTATGCAGATCTATTTGGACAAGGACGGAAGACATGTAACTGAGTATCGGGCTGTTTGTTTCGCTGGTTTATTGTGCTGAAAGCACTGTTCGCTGGTTTGTTGTGAGAGAAAAACACTGTTGGATGGCTGCTGATTCTGCTGATAAGTTCAAACGAACAGGCTGAGTCCTAAATGGACTATGAAATTAATTCTATAATCTACGCAGAGGGGCGGGAGAAAAACCAAACGGGCAAAAAAAAAAAGATGCCAAAAATAGTCTTGTACGGACTCTCGCATGTGGGCAGAAAAAAGCAAATAGAGCACACGGGCAGAAAAAGTGGAAGCAGGAAGAAAAAAATTTAGAAATTTTACCGTTTTATTATTAGGTATAGATCAACAAGACTACAGCACGGTTTGGAGACAACTGATACAGTTTAAAGATCTTCACAGGGCAATGACAATAGTAACAATGGACGGCGGTAGTATTTTTCTTTTATTTCTCAGGTCTTTTATGTTGGTCAAGATCAAGTTACGTTCTATTCTGTCAGGTCATTAGTCTGTCACTTCACCTTGAATCTTTAAATGATATTGTTCGCCTTTCCTGTAAGATTTTGAACAAGGTCTGTCCCTGACGCCTAATTCGATCCTTGCGGTGACTAAGGGCTTGTTTAGATGTAAAATATTTTGAATTTTAGAATCATATAAAAAAATATCGGCACACATTGAAGTATTAAACGTAGACTAATAAAAAAATAAATTACAGAATCCGTCTGTAAACCGTGAGACGAATTTATTAAACCTAATTAATCCGCCATTAGCACGTGTGTTACTGTAGCAAGTAGTGTCTAATTATGGACTAATTAGACTTAAAAGATTCGTCTCGTAAAATACATACAAACTATGTATTTAGTTTTGTAAATAATATATATTTAATACTCCATGCATGTGTCCAAATATTCGATTACAGCTTATGTGTAAATTGCGAGACGAACGTTTTGAGCCTAAGTAGTCTATGATTAGACAATAAAGTGCTACAGTAACTAGTTGCTAATGACAGATTAATTAGGTTTAAAACGTTCGTCTCGCTGTTTACAGGCAGGCGTTGTAATTTGTTTTATTATTAGTCAACGTTTAATACTTCAAATGTGTGCCGGCGTCCTCTCAAAATCTTTACCGTAAAGAACTAAACACACCCTAAGCCTACAAGAGCAACTCCAGGACTCCTACTTCAGCCTCCATAGCTAAATATGGAGTCTCAGGCCAAAAATCCAACTCCAACAGAGCCCCTACTACGGACCCCAAATTTGTTGGGCCACCAAAATCTATCCCAGAGCCAACAAATTTGTTGGGTCACCCCATGGCCCCCATCCTGCTGTTCGCGGTCATTGCTTCCCCCGCGTCCGAAGGGAAACGCGCGGCCTCCCTCCCACGCGGCCTCCCTCCACCGCCAGCCGATGCCGAGCGAAGGAGCAGAGGCGGCTCCTTCGGCGAGCGTGGCCCTCTCCCCTCCCGGTGAGTGCGCCACCCTCGCCTCCGGCGAGCGCGGGAGCAAGCCGGCCACGCCACCCTTCGTCGCTCGGGTGCACGGCCGCCTCCCTCCACGTAGGTGCCTCCATTCGGCGGCATGCTGCTCCGACGCACGGGCCTACTCTGCCGCACAGGTGCTACTCCGGCGAGATCCGATCGCCGCTCGGCTCCCCGGTTCCCTGCGACCTGCTTCGATGCGAGCATGGAGCGAGGGGCGCTTCCCGACGCCCTGAGGAGCTCCGCCTCGAAGCCCGACGGCGTAACCTCCTCCCGCGTGCAGCGCGAGGGGTGCTCCCTCCGTCTCGCGAATCTCCCTCCAGCTCGCAAGGGCCCGACTCGCATGGTTGCGGCGAAGCGTGCTCCTCCAGCCCATCCTGCCGCTCGAGCAGCGCTCCTTCAGGAGTCCGTGCGGCGCTCGTCGAGCCTCCCCTTCTCTGTGTGTCGATAGCTGAGATGGTTAAAGATCGAAGATGACAAGTGGGTCCCAATAGTCAGTGTGTGTTAAAAGAATTTGGAAGCTTTGGTTTAGGGGCTTCTGCCGGAGCAAATGCAAAATAGAGGACCAATAAAAATAGGGGGAAGCACCCAAATCAAAAATAGGGGCTCTGATTTGGGGGCTACTGCTGGAGTTGCTCTAACTTAAACTTAATTTGCCCCCAAAAACTCTTCTTTAGCCCATTCTTATACAGCTCATGGCTCAAATTAAAAAAAAAATGAAAGAAAATTACAACTTTGCTAAACAGGCCACATTTTGCCTGGCCCAGTAACATGTGCATCCCAATGACCTTAGATCTAAAACCTAGATCGGTCCATGAAATTGCCATGACGCACGGCCCGTGACTGCGGCCAATACATTCTGGTCATCCATCCTGAACGGACAGGTCCCAAGCATGGTACAAACACAAACATTAAACTCTTTTTCTTTATTTTTGTCATCAAATAAACTGATAACATTATAAGATTTGGTTATGTGCGATCACAGAGGCCAAAGTTTTTCTATTTTTAAAAATATATTTGTTATGAGCTCTTTAAAATAATTTAGGTCATTAAATAATTATATAAAATATAATTATGTTGGCAAAGTTCTGGCTAGCCATTGGGTAGGCGTAGGAATGGCTCGAGACCACTTTATCATTGTTGGATGGTCGAAAAGATGACATACGGAAGAATCGTTGCCCGTGTTTGGTTCAAAGACTAGCAAGTTGTCTGTGCCAGGCATTATACAATAATATTAATAATAAGAGTTCTAATCTTAATAAAAGGAAGGGTTTTAATAGCATCTAATATTACCGAAAACTTTGTCAAAATACTTCTACGAGAATGTTTTATTGAAAACATCAAAATGTGGATGAATACTTACTCTTTTCTTGACACACCATGGCACAGCTCAACACAGCTCCCTGGGACTGCCGCCGAACAAGCTCTGCCCACCCACCGCCTGCTCGCGGCGCAAAAGCGAAGCGGCGGCGAGGACACCGCCTGCGCCACCGCACGTGGAGCTGACAATGTGGAGAGTATTGGGGAAAGAAACTGAACGCTCGGTGCCTCAGTGGGAGGAGATGAGAAGGGTTGCATGCGCGTTTCGGAAGCTAGTTTGCAGACCCGTTATTGCTGGTGTACGCCCAAAAGGCCGCACAGATCTTGAAACAACATCAACGGCTAGAAATCTGACAGATACGAAGCAAAAAAAAAAATCAGCTGACAGATAAAAAGCAAAAACCATCTAATATATAGCAATCGGTATTTTGGTATTTATATTAAAAAATCAATTCTGAATGGGCAGGTCTCAGCAAGGTACAAACACAAACATCAAATTCTGTCATATTTGTTATGATCTCTTGAAATTAATTCAGACCATTAAATGATTATATAATATAAAAAAATGTTGGCAAAGTCTTGGCTAGCCACGTGGCAAGCGTAGGAATGGCTCGGGGCTACTTATCACTGGTGGAAGAGATGACATATGGAAGAATCGCTGCCCATTTTAATATTAGGTAGAGACGGTAACAATGTTCTAAGGCCCTATGTGATCCCTATAGATAGTAGTTATCTGATAATAATTATCTCTTTTGAATCCAAATAGATATAGATAATAGATTAGCTAATTGTTAGCTGGACCCTTAGAGAAAAAACTATCCCACTAGCTAGACTAGATCAGATAATGAGGTATTAGCTAGCTAACTATTATTAAGCAGTGAATCCGAACAGGGCCTAGGATATTGTGCACCATCCTTTGTATCTAAGAACATATTAGTAAGTTTTATTGCCAAAGACAGCAGGCAAAGGTCGATATGTCCGAGTGGTTAAGGAGACAGACTTGAAATCTGATGGGCTACGCCCGCGCAGGTTCGAACCCTGCTGTCGACGACGGACCCTTTTTTTTTTTCCCACCTTCTTCGTTTGTTTCTAGCACGCCAGGCGCCACATGCTGTTTCCACGTTTGTATTCCCACTTTTTTTGAAAGCAATTGAATCGCCACATGTGCACACACATTTACATGCGTTGATGTATTTTCAAAAGTTCTCAAATTTTCAATCTGACCTTTATCTGAGCAGCTTGGGCTATCCTTGTATCAATTCAACTTAGTTTATTAGAAATTTTCGAAAAGTCACACACACACACACACAGGTGCCACGCCTACGTAACCAGTGCCTTCGTTGATGTTTCATGCACTTGGATTGGATTTAGCTCACAATTTGGTCGGCGATTCGGCAGGATTTGAACAAAACTCCTCCAAAAGCTTCTACGGTTATACTAGTACAACAGGTATGTCGGAGAACCGCCGGCGACGCCTCGCTGGCGGTAGCGTCAGTGGTGGTCGTCCTCCCCGTGCCCGACGAGATCCCTCCGATGCTAGCTGAGCGCCGCCGCCACCTTTGATGAGTTTGATCCATCTTTTCATTTCTCCACTTCTGCAGGGCAAGCCTTTGCCTTTGATCCATCAGTAGATTCTGTGTTGTGGACTTGTGGTGACTGGTGAGTGCTCAGATCCTGAGCGCCCACTTCCTCGTGGTGCTGCTGCCGCTGCGGGACGAGGGCGCCATCTTCCTGATGAGTTCCTGACACCGTGCTCGCCTTCTCCCTCACCTCCATCTATACCTGTCGTTGGGGAGGGTTCGGAGAAATCCAAACTTGACCAAACCCAAATCCAGCTGGCTGAGCCCTGTTCTCCACCCTCCCTAATTGCACCCGGATCCATTTGGCCAAATCTATTGGATGGCCGGGAAGCTAATGGGTGAGTTTGACTGGGCGAAGTGATTGCCTCCTGATGTTGCTGATATTGATTAATAACACAACAGTGTCTTACTTTAAACGCCAACCACCACCACATATTTAAAATCCAAATTTGCAGCAATTACATTAATCAATTCTGAGAGGGTCACGCATTCTTAATCTTTATAGATAATTATTACATTACATTACAATAAGCAACTAGACACCCAAAAAACTGAGAAAACGAGTTTAATTTCTACAACTTAGCCTTTGAATATAATATTATCCAGTACAATGGCCTTGCATCTGTAACTTAACAAATGTATCAACTTGTCATCAATCCTGAATTGTGAAAGCAATGAGACAACAAATAGATGAATGCCAAGAGCTGAACCAACCAGAGCTCATTCTCCAAGTGCTGAACCAACCAACCAGAGCTCCCAATACCATCGCCTACAGGAACAAGCATTTCTCCTCAATTCTGCATACCAAAAGCAGAATTCATTTACAAACATATTTGACATTAACGCCGCCGCCATGCCCCATCAGCCGGTCTGAGAATCTCAACGCCTGGCTCCAAAAGTTGTTCTGAAAATCTCAATTGGTTTAAGGAGCAAGATTTGATTCCTCACGGTTTAAGAGATAGAGGGGCTCCAACGTTCGGTCAGTTTAACTGAAACTCGAGTTCAGATTCAGTTCAGGCAGTTTAACTGAAACTCTTAGTTTCAGAGCTACTTTGATCAAGTATTTAGTGTCCATTTACTGTACCATTGCTACAAATAATCATGTTTTTCGTCATCCCATACACTACACTTGCGAACAACACCAAATCTGCGTATTGTCTTATAGGTGAAATCCATTTTAATTGAGATTCAGAGTTTGACAAAAACGCTGCCCTTCAGACATTCAGTTTCAAATTCCAACAACAGCAGCTGATGACTATTTTAACTAAGTGATTACTGATTCATGTCTTTTCTACTATCAACAACAAATGTATTTATTTAAAATTCAAACTTGGCACTTTTCAACTACAGAAAGGTTGCATATATGTTTGTAGATGAAATTTATTTAAACTAGGCTCGAAACTTTGAACTTGACCATAACATTATTTGAACTATCTGCATTGGAAAACCATATGCTAGAACCAATCACAGAGAACATCAGACGAGATGAACATCAAACTATTGGAGATGCTCTTACCTCAAATAGTTTGTCTATAGAAGCACCAGTGGATTGGCCTTGCTCATTTATAGTTGGTGAACCTTGCTCATTTGTAGTTGGTGTAGAAGATTCAGCACAGAATATGTCCTCTGTTCCCATCTTTGAGTCGGCTGTTTTAAACGAAAAGGGTTATAAAGGTTGTCGAAATAGTACAACATATATCAATTGAAATATATGACAATGATATATACCTGGTATGTCACTTCTTAACCAATCTTCAGTGCACATTAGTGCCTCAACAGTACTTGGGAGTAAGCTGCATCGGTTTTTATCAAGTACCAGTCCAGCAATACTAAAAGCAGATTTTTTTTCGCGAACAGGTTTTACGACCCGTGTTTCATTAAGACGAAAGGAGTTTTTGTATTACAATGATTGTTAGGCCTGCTACCTAGAGACGTTTACGAGTGGCAAGCGCTCGCATAGCAGGGCTAACAAACAGCGCCAAGGAATACTAAAAGCAGATTCAGAAGCTACTGTGGGAATTGAAACACTGAGTATGTCGCAGGCGATTTTTGAGATGATTGGATACTTTGGACCATTTAATTTCCACCAAGCAATGATATCAAACGTATCATCTGCTGCTTGAGGATGAGAAGGGTCTTCAAGATTGGATACTTTGGACCATTTAATTCTCTCATAGCTTGTAAACTCCAGTTATCCAGTTCTAAATTGAATCCATCGTAGTATCGTAGCAGTACCACATCGGTGTTGTTACATCTAGCTCCGGTGGACAAGGTTGCCGCCGGCCAACTCGAGCCGCAGCTCGCCGCCAACTACTCCGGCAACGACCAAGTCGAGTCTCCCCTCTCTCTTATAGCGTTACAGCTGTTTCCAACAGCAGATCACCAGACGCAGCTGGGCTTGAGCTATTCGCTCCATCCTGGGCCGACGGCGCGCGGGTTTGGCTTCCTGGGCCGCTTGGTCTTCTTGCCATCGCTTGGAGTCTTGGCCCGTACCGTGACAGACGCGCGGGCTGTGCGTGGTCACCGCGCCCACGGCGGCGCCGTCCCTAGTCTTTAGGATCTTCGGTTAGTCAGTTTGTTAGCATCAGTTGTTAGCGTTGCTTAGATTGAGGAATAAGTGGTTGTTAATCTTGTAAGGCTATTTAGCCACAGACTCGTATGAATGAAAAGGTAGCTGGAGATTGAGTTCAATCTCTCCCGCTCCCCTGTCGTGGGCGACGCCGAGCACGGCGTCGCTGCCTCGCCGCCGCACCACCTCTCGCTAACCAGTCTCCCTCTCTCTGAATCTCCTACTTGATACGCCTAGCCACAGCCCCTGGTGAAAGGCAGTCATGAAGCTCATAATCAGCCCCTTCACTGTGCTCCAGGCTGCCCTATAGAAACCTGGCCCAAAACCATCAGGACCAGGCGCACTGTTGTGGTTCATTGCCATCAGGGCCTGTTTGGTCTCCTCTTCTGTGAATTCAGCTGTCAGCAAGGGGCTCCGGGTAGGCCTTGAGTTGTATAGCTCTTCCAATAAAGAGTGTGGTGTTTCTAAAAAAAAAAAATATATATCCATTGGTGTTGAGGCGCCGGGCTGCCCTATGATTCCCTTGAAAAATTCAGTTAGAGCCTGAACTTTCCCCTCATGATTTGTTGTCTGCTCCATGCTTCCATCTACTTGCACAACCCTGATGCAATTGTGTCTCATACGTATTGTAGCTTGGGCGTGGTGGTAAGCGGTGTTGGCATCACTCTCTTTAATTGCCCGATTCGTGCTTCTTTGTTTCCAATAAGCTGCCTTCGCCTGCGCCAGTCACTCCTGCACCTACCGTCGAACCTGAAACTCGTCGACTGAAAGGCAGCGGGTTTCTTAAAAAAAAAAAAATCGAAGATCTGAATTAGGAATTTGCAGTTAGTGATGAGGGAAGGCGGTGCCCTGTTACCGTGACCAAACCTTTGCCGCCGCTCTTGTCGACAAGCTATTTCCATCAAACGGTTTGAGCCCATTGTGTTAACCCGTTTCCTGATTCCCTCACCTCTTGTCCTAAAAGTTATAAGTCTCCACACGACTTGAAATCACCACCAAACTGAAACTTTTGAGCCTAAAAAAAATGGGGCACCACAAATCACCAACTAATTAACCAACTAAACTGATTCCCTGACATCACAAATCATGACAGAATAGGTTTGTGTTATGCCAGGATGGAAACGGACACCTGATATATAATTCCATTCCATATGTAGCAAATAATTTCGTCAAACTTGAATTTAAATATTCTTTTCCAAAAAGTGGATCTGAATAAATATTATCTGAACGCTACGTGCCTTGAATTGATAAAATTTGAAAAAGACTTCACTTTGCAGTTTCATGGGATAAACCCAAACATATCTTGAAAATCGTCAATAAAAAGAAGCAACATAATATTTAAAGCCAAAGATAGACTCAATGGGAGCCAAAAATCCGAGTGAAAACACTCCTAAAGAGTTTTCTATTTTGAAGTAGATTCACCAAAAGGAACACCATTGACCATTCTACACAGTCTGAGTCCAATGACTACATTTGCATAAATCAAAAAATAGTATCAAAGTGTTATTTCAAACATTCACCTGAAAATAATACCAATGAATACAAAATTACTACCATCCCTCAGATCAGGTACACCGCTTGGCTCTTGATTCGGTTCTTTTCGCCTTAACACTGACTAGTTTCTCCATACAAACCGGAGATCCCTGGGTGTCAAGTAGGAATTATAACCTTGACTTCAGATTGTCATAGCCTTTATCACAGACATACCAGATTAAAATATCGCAATCAAAACTATTTTTAGAATACCAAGGACTAACCCCTGTCCATAACATTGCATTGGACAGTGCATCTTAAGCGTTAAGTGTTCTGGTTACAACTGGTTAAAACAGCAAGCAAACAAACAGGGGCAGCCCAGTACTGCAAATCTAATTCATGGTTCAAACAACCGATCACAGCCACCGCCATGACACAAACGACTCTTGCTCTATATAACAAGCATCGTAGCTGACAAGACCTGTATGGAGTGCTCATCGCCACCAGCTCTAGTTTGTTCAGCAGGAACAAGGACTCATCAGAGGTCGTTCCAGCCGTGATGCCAAGTCCTCCAAGGCATCCACCTAGCGTTTGTAATCATCCAGGATCTTCACATAACACAGCAGTTCCCAATTTTTTCTTATCTGAGCCATGGACCGCCGGAGCCGCTGCAAATTGAGCAAGCTCCTATTCTGAAAACAGAGACAATTTCATTATTTCCACAAGCTCCACAGAGCTGCTGAAGCTGAAATAATCATATTCAAAACAATAAATCCTTTTCACAAATCCAGCAGAAAGCAAGGGATTCAGCAGACTAATCATATTCAAAATCATGCACAGAGGGGGACAATCAGAACTATAGTTGTCAGGCAGAAAAAGATTCAGCAGTCATCTGAAATATCAGTCATCATTAGAAACCCTATCTGGCTGCACCTCGACACATGCATTGAATTTGCAGTCAAGTATAAATGTGAATCTCAGTATACATGTCAGCAGTTATCTGAAATTCCAATCATCATTAGGTTTCAGTTCTGCTAATTACCACAAGACTCCACCACCACTTGTTGTTTACTATCAGCATAGCAAGGCCAGATATAGAGAGCGGCTGCTAATGAAACTGCACGGAAACTAACGTACGTATATACATGCACCAATGCACGTGCATGAAACTTTGTGTGTGCATATATAATACTTCACTGTAGCTACATGTTTTATTATTAGAAGGTCCACTTAATTACATAATATAGTTTAATCGAGTTAGTATAATGTACATACTTGATTATATAATGTGTTAGCATGTAATATATTTTAAATCGTTAAAGTTTATGGTTCAATTAACATGTTAATTGTTGATATTTTCTTGTATGCGACACTATTTTTGTAGTTGAGTCATGCAAATAAAAGGAAAGGATATGGCCATGCGCATGAAAAAGGACGGAGCTGCATGCCCATCCGCAGTGGCGGATGCAGGATGGGGATAAAGGGGGGCTAAACAATGAAGATTTACGGCTAGAATTAGAGATAAATGGTGATTTGAGGCTAAGTAACACTAATCTAATGAAGAAATCATGCTCGCTAGAGGGGGCTGTAGCCCCGGCAGCCCCCCCTTTGGATCTACCCCTGCCCATCCGTGTCTCCCTTGATCAAAGGGATTTGAGATTTTTTTTATTTTTCTTGATTAATTAATTAATTTAAAAAATTAAAAATTAATGACTCAGATTTATTTGAGATATTACCTCCTAGTAATTAATGTTTGTACCGTAGCATTATGCATTACTAGTGAACATGCACCAACGCCACACATGTGTCTATAAAAAAATCTTTCATAATGAATGATTGACTGTTGAAACAAATGCACACATAAGAAGTAAGCAAATGCAACTCATTTGTTCATTTCTTTTATTTTTACTAATTGACTGTTGAAAATTGAACTTTGCAACGTAGACATGCTGATAGACATCAAGCCTTATTCAGGCAACACACCAAACATATGTCGGTTGAAACAAAATAAACTAAAGTGAATTTTCCCTAGAAAACGACCTACTGAGTACTGTCAAGGCCTATTATCAGTAAGAAAAACCTTAGAATTTATGTCAAGCTAGCAAAAGAAACACCCATGGACTCTACTACATATGAAACACTTACCAGTCCCAACGTAGTTCAAAATTGCTACTTATAATTTGTGAAATAGAGAGACCAGAGCAGCACACCATTTCTAGATCAGAACAGAGAGACGATGAATGGCCTATGAGAACTATTGTCACATTTTCTTCACCAGAACAGCATGCCGAACAACATATATCAGAATCCTTTGTAGCTTTTTCCTGAACATAACATCATGAGTTAGAGTCACTGTACGTAAAAGCAGGACACAAATGTCTTTTTTTTTGGGGGGGGGGGGGTGGTTGGGGTGGTGTGGCACCGGGTACCACTTGGGTAGAACATTATCATCATCCCCACCATCTTGATACGCTTTCTCTCCTGAAATGGTTGTGACTCTTTGATGATGGAGTTTCGACTCAATGTTTGGTTGTCATTGTGGCCATCCTCATCGGTCAACAACAGCTTGTTAGTATTCTGTTTGTAAACACGCTTTGCCGCCTCCCTCTCCTGTTTCGGGTAATTCTGAAGCAAACAAAACAAAGTATTTTATCCACTAATAACAAGGGACCATCACATCCGGAGGGAACAAACATATCCGGAGGGAACAAACATAGTAAGCACGGAACTGAAACGTACACCATTGTCACGAAGGTTGTGAAATCCTAGAATTGAGTTTTTTTTAATTTTTTTCAACGAAAGAAGAATTATATTATACGATAGCTGAGTGCATCAACACGTTACAAGCACTCTGGATTACAAAATAGTACCCACGCTGTGAATAGCACAACTCAAAACCTAACCTATTAGATTCTTTGCAGTGTGGATGACCACATAGGCAAACATTTCTGTAGACGGAATTGAGGAACTTCTTCTTTCTGGTGTCTTCCTTCTTCTTCTTTCTGCCACCGAAGAATGAGAAAGACTGATCTGAACATTATTCTCCCTTAGTACTTCATCGTGGCCAGATCTAACCACTACAAAATGGAGAAGAAACCGGAGAAAATTATTCCATGGCGGCGACATCATCTCCGCTTTGATGCCGCCGTCTGGAAATAAAATTCTTCATGTCG
Source organism: Saccharum officinarum (assembly GCA_020631735.1). Classification (NCBI taxonomy): domain Eukaryota; kingdom Viridiplantae; phylum Streptophyta; class Magnoliopsida; order Poales; family Poaceae; genus Saccharum; species Saccharum officinarum. The sequence goes on along the minus strand of CM036184.1, from coordinate 4,157,555 downwards.
TCGTATCGATGAAAATGCTGATACGGAAGTTGCTGCCTTCATCTTCAACGAAGCCGCCATGGAGAAGACGATTCTATCCTTCCCCTTCACCGTCGCCAGAGAGGAGGAGAAGGAGAAGATAGAACTCCACTGCTAAGAAATTTGGCATGGAAAGACACTAACCTTAATGACTCGATCTAGTAGGAAAAACTTATTAGAAAAATGCGGAACTAAGAAAAATGTGTCTCTCAAACTGCTGTAGAAGGTGATTCTGTTTTTTGAACTGCAGTGCTCACTGGTTTTATTCATGACGACTGCTCCTGAAAATTTGGGGTAAATCCAGACATCCAGTTCAAAGAGCACGCACATGATCCCATTCAGTGAAGAGGAACAAAATCAAGCAGCGTGAAATAGATTGCAGAATATTGTGTCATCATATATGTGCAAACTGCTAATTATATATCGGAGTGGTGATCCTAACCTTTACTGAAGATGATCATCTTGGCCACCGGCACAGTGAGCTCTACGAGACCCTCTTGGCCACCCGCCTCTAGGCTCTACGGCAGTGATGGTGACGTCGGGTGGGACTCACCTCCACGTATGTCGTGCATCCTGGCCTGGGAGGGCACCACAGGCGGCGCGAAAACAGCAGGAGTTGCAACGCCAAGAGCTCTGGAGACACAATGCATACAGAGAATTGAAAGAGCGAGGAGATACCAGACGGGTTGAGTTTGAGAGGCCACCACGAAGGCACGAATCCCTGCCATGCATGGTACCTAGCAGCAGCAGCAGCAGCCTTGGAGGGGAGCAGCCGGGCCGGTGGCTGGGCGACTGGCAACACATGAGCACCAGCTGGGGCTGCAGCAGTCCGAGGCGGGGGGTCGGTGGGTTCGCGACCACTGCCCCCGATGGCGGTCAGAGACAGTAAGCAGCCAGTGTTTTCATTTGTGTCAGAAGCGCCACCAAATCAATCTCAGAGTCAACTAACTAAACCACCTACTAACAATCAGCTTGCTCTAGCTCTCTCCCAGTCCCAGTTCCGGCCATGGAGACCGCATTTCTGTTGACTGATTCTAGAAGCCTTTGACCACAGTCCTCAGGTGTGGTGAAATATGTGTGGTTGTCTCTGGTGTCTGGTCTCTCCCACTCCCAGCTCCGGCGGCTCGTCTTCCGGCAATGGAGACACGACCATGCGCTTTGGGTTGGAGTTGGACACGACCTCTCATCTCAGACAGGCCGACGACGACGAGGGCTGCAACAGAACGATCAGGGCTCTCGTTCCTGCTGCCACTGCAACGAGAGTTGCATTGATCGATCAGCTGCTACTTGCTCGATCGGCTCATCTCCTCGTCCAGTCCGATCGACTCCGACCCGCTGCAACTGTCGTCCTCCGACTCCGATCAACATGCGGCGCCTTGCTCTGCTCCTCCTCGTCGTCGCCACGACGCTTCCGGTGCCGCTCCCACTGCCGGCAGAAGCAGGCCGCCACCGCCCGTTCAAGCCGCCCGCCGTGGCGTGCGATTGCTGGTACTGCAATGTGCAATCGCACGTTCGGTCCCGAGGGCCTGGCAGCAGATCAACATTGGGCGCCCACTGCCACCACCGTACGTAAATAACTTTTTCGGTGGGAAATCAAACTTGCAGCTTCTCTCTAGTATGTTGTAATAAGAAATTTACAAAGTAAGGCACCAGTGTGGTGGTTTATAGATATATAAATAAAATAAAATAAAATAAAATAAACGGCTTGTGTTTGTGAGGCCGATCGATGTGTATCTTGAATTTCTGGCCCGCCGAGATTATATTTGGCTCATCACTTTCACTTGGCAACTCTGCTGCTGCTATCTGTTACGGAGAACAGTAGTACTTGATTTTCTCCTGGCTTTGCATTTCATTCGGTGCAGTATCTTTTTCATTAAGAGGTAGCAGGAATGAGACATAACAACGTTTGGCGCAGCGTTAGCAGGTAACCCAAAGGAGACAGACGGACTGCTGCAGGACGATATGGTCGACTTGTTCCCAAACACGCAGACCGAGCAGGCACGGCGTCGGGGTCACCAAGACTGCCTGGAACAACTGTGGAGCAAAGAATTTGATCGGGCCGACTTGGAGCCACAACTTGGCCGAGGAACCGTCCCCCAAATTCTGTCGATCTATCTTGCAGTGGCCACCCTGCAGGGTGGACCGACACCGATCCTTTCCAGAGGAACGCCCAGCCGCCGCAGTCTGTCGATCTATCTCACCGATTGCACAGCATGACAAGCACGACGACGCTATGGAGATGTAACCTTCCTGCTGCGTTGATCAGCATACCCGACTTCCAGCAGGGAATCAGCGCATCAACCAGCGACTGTTCTTCATCTCGACGCAGAGGATGGAGAGCATGGGAAATTTATTTGGCATTTTTCCATGTTCGTCACCAAGCCTGACGCCCGCCCCGGCGAACGGAACACTTGCAGCACCGATTTCATGCAGTCCAGGTTGTAGAAATTTCTATTGAAGTATCGTGAAATTTCAATAAAATTGTATGGATTTCGGTTTTGGGGATAAAAAAAAGCCTGATACCAAAATTCGAAACCCTGCATGCCACAAATTTCAAGAGAAACAATAGGCATCTTTTATTGTTTTATATCACGCTGCTTTACCCATTTCATTCTGTCATTGTTTTATCATCACGTACCATCTAGGTGAATCTCTGTTTGTATAAACAACGCCTGAGAACAGAGCATATATTATGTACACACTTCCCTTTCTCTCCTTAATATCTTTTAATGTACACTAAGGTACTTCTTCCAATTTACTTATATGGAATCACGGGAGAATAAAAAAAGCAAATGGTTCTTCACAAGTACCACATAAAACCTTCAAATTCTAGATGCACAGTTCCAAGAGAACCATCTTAATTAGACCTCCGAATAAAGCACCTATGTTAATTTTCACAAGACGAGCTAAAAAATTCTTATAAAATTAGAAAGATATATAATCAGTTTGCTAGGCTCAAATCACCATTAGTAAAAATAGCAAATGACCTACTAAGTTTTAAAAAATTACCCACCTTTATCATCTTGGAAAACAACAAAAAGTAATTCCAAAACCTATATTTGAACTACCCACTTATACTATTATGAAACATAATTAAGTAACCCCTTAAATCTAATATAAATTACCCACCTATGCTATTATAAAACACAATCTAATGTAACCCACTAAATTTATATCTAAATTGCCCATGTCTTATCATTATTATAGAGAATCTAAGTAATTCCTTAGATTTGCAATAAATTACCACTTATTTCATAACAATACCATTCACAGAAAGGTGTTACAAAATTAATCGTCTGCTTTACTGATTTCAGTTTACGTAAGAGCTTGGTCTGATACTACAATCGTCCCGAAAACAAATAAGTAAAATGTAGATACAATATCAAACACGCTATGGTAAAACATCTTGTTTGGACTGAGTGTGCTAAATTAACTAAAATTCTTCCTCTTCTTGCACAACCTATTCCTCTCGTGCATATGTTTTGAATCACGAATCTCACAGCTTATTATATAGCTGTAGTAAGGAGGCAAATGAGATTTCCAATTTACAACCTCAAATTTCCCTTGTGGTGTAAGACTTCCAGACATGACCTTATCCATAGTAATTTTTGCAGCACTTTCATGAGTAAATTGTTCTCGGTGTTGGCTGCCAACTACGCAATACTGAGAAAGATTAGCAATTCTCCTGAGATAGAAATGTCTATATTCCACAGATGTATCATGTTATGACCGGCGCCCAGTATCAAAGGCGCCGGCGGCCCATTAGTGGTTAAGCCAGGTGTAGAAGCTAGCTTGGCGCAGGAGTTAGGGGCTAAAAGCCCATATTTATCTTTAATTATTTATTTCCATAAATTAGTAGAGCAATTCGCTATATATAGGAATTGTAATTCCCGTGGACAAATCAAGCAAGAGTAATCTATTTGCTCGGCTTCCCTTGGGAGCCGGGATTACCCTAGCCGCCGCCTGTCTTCCTCGCATCACCTCTCCAGCGACCACGGCGCCCCGCCGCCGTGCCGCAGCCCTCAAACACCGTCCAGCCACTACACATACGTACAATCTCCGATCAACTAGAGGCAAGGTGCAGGTCCGTATCAACCTGGTATCAGCCATGTTGATTCCTCTGCCCACCTCCACGGTGCCGCCGTTCGTTGCGCCAGACCTGGCCGGCACCACCGCGCCGCTCCAGGCGCCTGCGTCCACATCAGCGCTGGTGCCCAACCCCTCCCTGCCGCTGGGCGCCCCGGCAGCGCCGCGCGCCATCTTCACACCGGAGCAGATGGCGGGGGCCATCGTCGACCTTAGCCACGGCATGGCCGAGATGCGGCTAACGATGCAGTCCGTCCTCAACTTCCTCAACCCGACGCCGCAGCAGTTCGGCGTTCCCCCGCATCAGCCGGCCCTGCCGCCGCCCCATCCTGTGGCTCCGACCTCGTACCCCTATGGGATGCCCACCGACGCTGGACCAGCGACCTCACCGCCGCTGCCATCGACCGGCGTTCCACTCCACCTCCTCCGTTTTCCGCCGTCGCCGTCTCAGATTCCTGCATGGGCGCTGGGCCACTCCGGCCCCGCCTACATGATGACTCCGCCCCTGACGCACGTTCCCGATCAGGGAGCTCCGGTGGCGTCGGGTACCCTCTTCGGCGGGATGGATGGCACCCTCTTCCACGGCAGCAATGTCGTGCCCACAACCACCAGCGCCCCAGGCTTCAATGAGGGCGGCCAAGGGGGTGGTGCTCCTGCTTCTGCGCAGGGCAACGGGCCGCCAAAGTTCCACAAGATCGAGTTCACGACATACGACGGCTCCGTCGATCCGCTGAACTGGCTCACGCATTGTGAGCAATTCTTCCGGGGCCAGTTCACTCCCGCGTCGCAGCGTACCTGGATGGCATCTTACCACCTCACTGGAGCGGCTCAGACGTGGTACTACGCCCTCGAGCAGGACGAGGGTATGCCGCCGTGGGACAGGTTCAAGGACCTTTGTCGCCTTCGCTTCGGTCCGCCCATTCGCGGCACTCGCCTGGCGGAGCTCGGCCGGCTACCTTTCCACTCCACGGTGGAGGAGTTTGCAGGCCGTTTTCAGGCGGTCCTGGCTCACGCCCGAGACATCTCCACTCGCCAGAAGGCCGAACTCTTCGTGGGCGGCCTGCCTGATCACATCCGCGTGGACGTAGAGATGCACGACCCCGGCGACCTCCAGACGGCCATGTACCTGGCGCGCACCTTCGAGCGCAAGGCCACGGCCCTCGCAGCACCAGCACAGCGTGGTGCCCGTCCTCCCCAGCGGCCGGTTTCGTCGTCTCGCCCAGCCGCTGGGGGAGGGCCTCCAGCCGGTGCGCCCACTCCTCCTGCGCCGCCCCCGACCAGCCCCGCTACACCTGCCCGCTCTTTCCGTCGCTTGACACCGGCGGAGATGCTCGAGCGCCGCCGCCAGGGGCTCTGTTACAACTGCGATGAGCAGTACGTGCGCGGACACATTTGCCCACGTGTCTTCTACCTGGAGTCCTCTGATTACATCGACGACGACGTATTCACCGCGGCGGAGGACGCCGCGGACGCCGCTGCCGACGACTCCGCGGCACCACCAGAGGGAGCTACTGCTAATGCCTTGGTTGTCTCCGTGTACGCTCTTGCAGGGATCCGCACCTACCACACCATGCTGCTGCCCGTCATTATTCACGGGGAACGTCTCCTTGCCCTGCTGGACACTGGTTCCACCCACACCTTTATCCAGGGTGCGGTCATGCGACGCCTGGGGCTTGTTCCGCGTGGCGGCGACAACCTCCGTGTCACCGTCGCGAACGGAGAGCGTTTGCCGTGCGAGGGGATCGCCCACGACGTGCCCGTCATCATCAGCGGCCAGTCCTTCCCGATCACATGTGTGGGCCTCGCCCTCGGCTGCTTCGACTTCATCATCGGCATCGACTTCCTGGGGGCCTTGGGGCCCCACCTGTGGGACTTCGATGGCCTCACCGTCTCCTTTCAGCGAGGCACACAGCGCATCACGTGGCAGTGCGTGGGCGCCCCGGGGGCCTCGACACACCAGCAGCGCCTGCCTGCGACCGCGACTGACCAGCAGCGGCCGCTGCTGGACCAGCTTCTACAGCAGCACGCGGCCATCTTCGACGAGCCGCGTGGCCTTCCGCCCGTGCGCGTCTACGACCACCGCATCCACCTCCTACCCGGGACCGCACCGGTGGCGGTGCGGCCCTACCGGTACCCGCAGCTCCAGAAGGACGAACTGGAGCGGCAATGCGCCGCCATGTTGGAGCAAGGCATTATTCGGCCAAGCACGTCGCCCTTCTCTGCCCCTGTGCTCCTCGTCAAGAAATCGGATGGGTCGTGGCGTTTCTGCATTGACTACCGCGCGCTCAACGACAAGACGTCCAAGGACAAGTTCCCGATCCCGGTGGTCGACGAGCTCCTCGACGAGCTCCGCGGGGCACGCTTCTTCACCAAGCTCGACCTCCGATCGGGTTATCACCAAGTGCGCATGCACCCGGCGGACATCGAGAAGACCGCTTTCCGCACCCACCACGGCCACTTCGAGTTCTTGGTGATGCCGTTTGGGCTGTCCAATGCCCCGGCAACTTTCCAAGCCTTGATGAACGACGTTCTCCGGCCCTTTCTTCGCAGGTTCGTGCTGGTTTTCTTTGATGACATCTTGATCTACAGCTCCTCGTGGTCCGAGCACCTCCAGCACATCGGCCTCGTTTTCTCCGCTTTGAGGGCTCACGACCTCTACCTCAAGAGGTCCAAGTGCTCTTTTGGGGCGCTCTCCGTCGACTACCTCGGGCACGTCATCTCCGCCGACGGCGTCGCTATGGACAGCGACAAGGTGGCTGCGGTCGCCTCGTGGCCGACGCCGCATTCACCCCGAGGCGTCCGCGGTTTCCTCGGGCTTGCGGGTTACTACCGCAAGTTCATCCGAGATTTCGGTTCCATCGCAGCGCCACTCACGCGTCTCCTGCGCAAGGAGGCGTTCGCCTGGACTCCAGAGGCGGCGGAGGCTTTCGACGCCCTCAAGAGGGCCTTGTCCTCCGCCCCTGTTTTGCAGATGCCGGATTTCACTCGCGAGTTTGTCGTCGACTGCGATGCCTCCGGTGCGGGTTTCGGCGCCGTCCTCCACCAGGGGTCGGGCCCCCTGGCGTTCTTCAGTAGGCCCTTCGTCGCGCGTCATGTCAAGCTGGCGGCCTACGAGCGCGAGCTGATCGGCCTGGTGCAGGCGGTCCGGCACTGGCGGCCGTACTTGTGGGGGCGCCGCTTCATCGTCCGCACCGACCACTACAGCTTGAAGTTCCTGCTTGACCAGCGGCTTTCCACTGTTCCGCAACATCAGTGGGTTAGCAAGCTGCTCGGGTTCGACTTCGCGGTGGAATACCGCCCCGGCCGCCTCAACTTGGTGGCTGATGCGCTGTCCCGCCGTGATGAGGACATGGTGGCAGCGCTCACCTTGTCCGTGCCGTCCTTCGCCCTCTACGACGACATCCGGGCGGCCACCCGGGAGGACTCGGTCGCACGCGTCCTCCTACAGCAGCATGCAGCGGGGACGTTGGAGGCACCCTGGGCCGCTGCAGATGGTTTCCTCCTCCATGGCAAACGCGTCTACGTTCCCGACCTGCAGGATTTGCGCCACCAGGTCGTGTCCCTGGCGCACACCACGGGGCATGAGGGCGTCCAGAAGACCCTTGTGCGGCTGCGTAGTGACTTCTACATCCCCGGTGACCGCCGGCTTGTGCACGACTTCGTCCGCACGTGTGCTGTGTGTCAACGCAACAAAACGCCCACGACACAGCCGGCTGGTCTCCTGCAGCCCTTGGATGTGCCTTCCCAAGTGTGGGCCGACATCTCCATGGATTTTATCGACGCCCTTCCCAAGGTCCATGGCAAGTCAGTGATTCTGACGGTGGTGGATCGCTTCTCCAAGTACGCACACTTCATCGCCCTCAGCCACCCCTACACGGCCGCGTCGGTGGCTCGCGCCTTCTTCGAGGGGATCGTTTGGCTTCATGGCTTTCCCACCTCCATCGTCAGTGACCGTGATCCGGTTTTCACCAGCCACTTGTGGAGGGATTTGTTTCGCCTTGCAGGTGTTCAGCTGCGGCTCAGCACGGCCTTTCACCCTCAGACGGATGGCCAATCCGAGGTCGTCAACAAGGTGATCGCCATGTACTTGCGTTGTGCGACTGGCGACCGCCCGCGCTCATGGGTCGACTGGCTACCATGGGCGGAGTACTGCTACAACACATCGTACCACACGGCGCTTCGGGCGACTCCTTTCGAGGTTGTTTACGGCCGCCCGCCGCCTCCTCTTTTGCCCCATAAGGAGGGGGCGGCTGAGACGGCGGATGTCGATGTCCTGCTCCGGGACCGCGACGCATTCCTGGTCGAGGTCCGGGAGCGCCTCCTCCAGGCGCAGCAACACGCCAAGGAGCGCTACGACGAGCATCACCGGGCTGTGGACTTCGCAGTGGGTGATTGGGTTCTGCTCCGACTTCTTCACCGCCCTACCCACACGCTTGCGACGCCGGCCAAGGGCAAGCTTCGTCCTCGTTACGCCGGCCCGTTTCGCGTGCTGGAACGCATTGGAACGGTGGCATATCGTCTACAGCTGCCCGTGACTGCCCGCCTCCATGATGTCTTCCACGTCGGGCTGCTCAAGAAGTGGCGTGGTGATCCTCCTGCGACGACGGCGGTGGTGCCACCCGTCTCCGAGGGGCGCCTGCTACCTGCCCCGGAGAAGATTCTGCGCGCTCAGCTGCGCCGTGGCCATTGGAAGCTGTTGGTCCAGTGGCACGGCCTTCCGGATGATGCTGCCACATGGGAACCTCTCGACGATTTCAAAGCCCTCTACCCTGAAGTCCAGCTCGAGGACGAGCTATTTGTCGACGGGGGAGAGATGTTATGACCGGCGCCCAGTATCAAAGGCGCCGGCGGCCCATTAGTGGTTAAGCCAGGTGCAGAAGCTAGCTTGGCGCAGGAGTTAGGGGCTAAAAGCCCATATTTATCTTTATTTATTTATTTATTTATTTCCATAAATTAGTAGAGCAATTCGCTATATATAGGAATTGTAATTCCCGTGGACAAATCAAGCAAGAGTAATCTATTTGCTCGGCTTCCCTTGGGAGCCGGGATTACCCTAGCCGCCGCCTGTCTTCCTCGCATCACCTCTCCAGCGACCACGGCGCCCCGCCGCCGTGCCGCAGCCCTCAAACACCGTCCAGCCACTACACATACGTACAATCTCCGATCAACTAGAGGCAAGGTGCAGGTCCGTATCATATCACCTGAACCTGTGATCATTGGAAGTTGGTTTTGCTGCATATTTCCTCTGACGCATGCAAGAATCCTGAGCCAGTGCTGTGTGCTGACGTTAGCTCTTAGAAAACCAGCAATGATTTTTGAGTCCACAAAAGAACCAGTGAGATCACGAAATAAATCGTTGTGAAAATACTGCTCAAATATTTCCATTGCGATCGATGCCAGCTTCGGTTGTTCTTCAGGATTTGTGCTTCCAAACACGAGCACCCTGAAGAAGTACCAACATGCTTCTCGAGGCAAGAACTCTAGCCTAAGAGCTTGTGTGGTACCAAACGTTGTGGTCTTCTCTGAACTACTCGTGATTATGATTTTGCTACCACTTGGAATATGGCTCCGGGAGGAAGAGAACAACCTTCTCAATGCATCCTCATCAATATTCCCGTCTAGCTCAACGACAATCAGCATTTTTTCTATATTCAGTGCACTATTTTGATGCTTGATTATGCCTCCCTCTCTCAGGGTACTTAGCTTCTCTCCTCGAAATTTGTTTCCTCTGAAAAGTACAATCTGAGAGAAATGATCACGCACCCTTTCATCCAAGCAAACTTGCTCAACAAATGTGGTCTTGCCTACTTTTCCTTGACCAATGATTGGCAGGACGCCCAGATTGTGTTCACCAGGAGGTTCCCTCTGCAGCAAGAAATAGACAGTTCGCTCCATTTCTGCGTGGCGACCAAACATGCAGTTTTCGAGTAACAGATACATGCTATATGGCTGAGCACAAATCCGAGGATAGTTCTTCAGAAATTCCACAAACTCGTTCATATCAGCAATCATGCTCTGTATACAATCAATTATTTGTCCTAACTCCTTTTTGCAATGTGTTCTTCTATGAAAGAAAGGACAAAGCTTGCCTGGATTGGATGTAGACGGGCCAAAGGAACAGCTCACTTGATGATTGTTGCTCTTCCCTTCTTCGTGATCAAGGTGCCTAACTTTGTCAAGGATATAGTAGCCTTTGTACATGCCTTCTCTCATCATGTTCAGCTGTCGAAGCATTGCTTGGTTTGTGATGCACCTCCGATCAGTCTCCTCGACGATGATGGAAACCCGGAGCAGTGCCCGATCTAGTTGTCGCAGGCTCTGCACCTTGGATAGCCTTTGTGTCTCCGAGTACTTGTTGATCAGGAAGGATAGGCATCTGCTAGCAAGTTCACCTAAAGCAGCTGAAAATAGCGCCTCCATCTTGGATACTCTGGTTACACAGGCTGGTGGATGGCATCAACCGTTTGGAGCAACTGGATACTCTGGGTCAGCTCCGCTGAAGTGATGGGAGAAACTAAGGGGCCTTTTGGTAGGGATTCTTGACGACTTCACAAAGCTGAAAAACGGCTTCGTCTACCAAACGACCACCTGCACGACTGCTTCGCCGGTGAAGCCGCGGAATTCGCGCTGAGAGAAGAGGGGAGAGAGGAGAAGCTGATGGAGGCGTGGGGAAAAGTCGATGGAGGCGTGCGTTCGACCAGTCCTTGCCCCCTTCCATTTTGGCTCCGTGCGTTCGCGTGGGGAAAAGTCGATGGGCGTGCGTTCGATCAGTCCTTGCCCCCTTCCATTTTCGCTCCGTGCGTTCGCGTGGGGAAAAGTCGATGGAGGCGTGCGTTCGATCAGTCCTTGCCCCCTTCCATTTTGGCTCCGAGGATATCTCCTAGTGCTTTCATAAGCTCATCATTTTCAGCTATAGTCTAGTTTTCTTCTTTCCCCTTCCAAGCACAATTGTTGACTTCTCAGAAAAATCTATAGCCGTATAGCTATGATGTCATGTTAAAAGACTGTTTGCTTAAACTTATTTGAGCTGATTTTAACTGTTTCAATAGTATTCTATGAGAAAAAATAAACCGTAGTACGGCTAATAAGTCGACTGATAAGTTTAAGCGAACAAAGCCATAACTAGTATATCTTCTATCTATATCTACGTCTACGTCTACGTCTAATAAAAAATTCCTAAGGGTATCGTCGGGTCAATTAATCGTTCGCTCCGTCTGCCGTAATCCATCGCCCTGCCTACCGAGCCACAGAGTCCGCGTCGGATCCAAACGGAAGCCCCACCGTTTATTTAATAATTAAAAAAACACATACAGGCTCAAGGAAATAAAGGCACGCACTAGCTCTATTAACGGAAGCAGGTACCAAGCTCAGATGCTACCGCGCCGATTATTTAATCCAAAAAGGACGTATGAGCTCAGCAGTTTAATTCCAAAAGCATGTATACGACCAGTTTAATTTTGAAGCACGTAATCTGAAAAAGGGAGTTGTCTAGCCTATAGGATCGTGTGTTTCACAACAAAGTAGCACTGGTTTGTTACATCCATCTAAAACACACGATTTTCATCATGAGATGAGACTAAATCGGTTGTTTCATGTAACTGTAGCACATGAATTCTACAACCAGTAGATTCAAATCCAACGGCTGACCACCAAAAAAAAAAGAACAGGTCTACTGAATGATCTTTCACAAACACCACAGTAATGCTAAAATTGCATCGGATAAGTAGATATGATTTCTGTGCAAGTGAAGAGTAAAATAGTAGAGCCTTGATTATTTTACATATAATAGAGTGTTTTACAAAAAAGGATTGTAGATGCCAAAAACATATGCAACATTGTACCAAAAAAAACTTATTTTACAAATAATTTTTATGGATTGAAGATCTCAAAGAAATATTTGCCAAATTAGTTTCTACGAATTACAGATCTCACAAAAATATATATCAAATTGTTCAAAAAATACAAAAACAAAAACATCCTTTCACTATATATATCTTCTAGGTGATGCCTTAAAAAAAGGCTACGACGTTAAGTGCCGTTGTCACGAGCCTAAGAACCCTAGACAAAGTTTCGTTAGAAGAATCCTACAAAATGAGAGGTGATGCCTAGACAATGCTCGCAAAGAAGTTGAGAAGAGAACGACACCTAAAGTGTCACCGACGACTTCTGTGACGATTTGGATAACAACAGCAATCGACTGTCTTCTTTCCAGTGCAATCGTGCCAAGTATTGTCACTCTTATTTGAAAAGACATCGAGGAAGAAGGGAGGCACGGCATGACTATTTCGTATCAAAGATAGAGATCGTGTACGTAAGTGCAACTGAGTGCTGCTGAAGCTTCGTCCCTCCGTTCTTCCAAGCATGTGCCATGCGCCATTATGTCACCAGATAGGTTTCGTGGAAAAACTGTGTACGTTGACATGTCCTCCCTCCGTCCCCAATTAATTGTTGATATCGATTGGTAAAAAATACGTGCAATATTTATATATCTAAATAAATTTATTAAAAAATTAGATTCAAAGATCTTCTAATTATACTAATTATGTACAATACATATTAATATTTTTTATATATTTATTCAAAGTTGTTTCTCGGGAAATAAAAAGATAAATATTTAGGGATAAAGGGACTAAATAGTTATTACACCTATATGGCATGCCACCAGGTTCAAAATATCGCCTAAATTTTGGTAGGGATTTCCGAAAACTTTAGTGCATTAAAATCGACTATAACCCTAAACTCTTTTGCATGGCCTTCTTTCAACCGGCTTGGAAGCAGGCACCGGTGTCATCACTTCAGCTATAACCTGGTATAAAGCGTCTAACTGATCGATAAAGAAGCATTGCGCTTGTCAAAGGAGTTCAATGCTCACTAGACGCATAAACAGAACTAGATAAGATAGTCTTACTTAATTGAGTATATCAAGATGTGCATCGCTTACTTTAACCCTTTTCTCCCAGGGTTCAACTGAGCCAGCACATCTCCTCTAAAGTCATGGTTTAAAAAAACGATCGAGAACTCTCGAGTCTTGAACATATTTGGGTGTGTTTGGTTCCACCTTCTAAAGATTAGTCCCTGTCACATCGAATGTTTAGACAATAATTTAAAGTATTATAAACATAGAATAATTAGAAAACTAAAAACGGTATAGACTGAAACTAATTTGTGAGATGAATCTATTAAGTGTTAGAGTGCGCAGCGGAATCCGGCCTAGCTCGCTATACCACGAGCAGACAACCCCTCAGGCCTAGGTCTACTGGAGCCCGCAACATACCGAGGCATTGGACCTAGCTCAACCCAAAAGACTAGCCTGATAGGTGTGGGCTACCACCACCTTATATGTTGCGCTCTCCCACCATCAATTACCGATGTGGGACTAAACCTAACAATCTCCCTCATCACACATCGGACTCAACTCTTCACATCACACTACGTCATGCGATCTCTGAAAGAAGTTATCCAGGCCTCGAGTCCAACGCTCCATATCACATACAACCAGTATGACCTCCGAGACTTTAACAGGCTCCCCCGTGCTATGTGACCCCTGAGATTTTTCAGGTTTTTCCGACCATAGGCTCCGATAACACATGTTAGAGTGCGCAGCGGAATCCGGCCCAGCTCGCTATACCACGAGCAAACAGCCCCTCAGGCCTAAGTCTACTGGAGCCCACAACATACCCAGGCATTGAGCCTAGCTCAACCCAAAAGACTAGCTTTATAGGCAAGGGCTGCCTCCGCCTTATATGTTGCACTCCCTCACCATCAATTACCAATGTGGGATTAAACCTAACAATAAGCCTAATTAGTCAATGATTGGATAGTGTGGTGCTACAGTAAATATGTGCTAATAATGGATTAATTATGTTTAATAGATTCGTCTCGCGAATTAGCGACGATTTTTGCAATTAGTTTTATAATTAGCTCATATTTAGTCCTCCTAATTAGCATCCGAACATCCGATGTAAGAAGGACTAAACTTTAGTCCGTGGATCCAAACACCCATTTATTACAAAAATATTTAGCAACACAAATATCCCACTCAAAACTCAATTATAACATTATGAGGTCATCTAAAGAAGCAAAACAAAATTTGTTGCTGCCGCCTCTAGCACTTAACAAGCTTGGAGAATGCATTCTTCACCTGCTATAATTATGCCCATTGGTTAGACAGTATGTTCCTCTGAATATAAACTGCAAAAAAGGTCAAAACTTGTCAAAAACAACTTCATTCCTTGTAATCCATATTGTCTAGTAAATGGTTGCACATCCTCTCATCAACAAGGATTGATTTGAAATTCCCCTTTTTTGTACCACCTGTAAAAAAGATCATGGATATATTTTGGGGTTTCAAACCTTGTACAAAGTGAACCGCTCTCCAGAGAAGTTTGGAATATGTGTTTCGTCCTTAAAGCAAAAGGCACACCGTTTTGCCCTATTCCACTTTCGCCTAGCTAAGTTATCATTGGTTAGAATAACACCTTTTTTTAGGAACCACAAAAATATTTTAATTTTAAGTGGTATCTTTAGCCACCAAACTTTCTGGGAAACTTTTGTTCTTGTGTTGATAAGGTATCTATATATGGTGTTTACTGTCGAGGAGCCATTATTTTTTAGGAGTAAAAAAATATATCTCCCTTTGTACTTTTTTTTTTGCGAAGAGTCTCCTTTTGTACTTGTAATTCAATTTTTTTTGCAGTTCTTGCTACGACGTGCTGCCACTCTAAGTATTCGACTAATGATCGTCTAAAGGAAAACATTAAGCAGTATAGTGCTAAGAATTGTTGCAATAGTAGCTTGTTTGTGCCAAACTATATTATACAGGGTAGGATATTGGAGCTTAGTGGAACAGTTCCGAGCCAGGTATCCTCTAAGAGCCTTCATCCAAAAATGAGAATCTTCAACATTTTTTGTTAGCTACGATAAGGTTTTGTATTTAACTTACTTATTTTTGAGTAGCTGTTGCCACAAACCATCTTTATTATATAACTTAAACAACCACTCACTTAATAGATATATGGCGAACGGTCGTCGCGATGGATGTGGACCATCTGCGGACTTGGGCCTTGGGCGGCGCCTGCCGCGCGCCGCAGCATCTCGAGGAGGATCTCCTAGTGCTCCAAAACCAATTCGTCATCCCGTTTGTCTAGCGGCAGCAGCGCAATGCTCTTCTCTGTTGCTGGGTCTTAGCATGGGCCAGCTAACAGCCCATGTTACTCGATGCTCCACGCAGGCTCTGCCGTGCTCCTATAACTACTTTTATTATTGTTACTCGCAAAAAAAAAACTACTTTTATTATTGATGAGTAGTCACGTCACAGGGAGATAAATCACACTTTCACCACAGTTCAGGAGTTCAGGATGGTCAATTCGACTTTATAAAAAAACAACTTGTAGCAATAATTTTTCAAAAAAAAAATCTTCTAGAATAAATATACATTTAAAATTACTAAAATCTGATTTAATGCTAGAAAATTCATAGACAAGTTGTTTTAACTTAGAAAAATATGTCCTAAAATCATGGTCCACTTTTTTTTATTCATTGCTTAGAATTATTTTAATCTTACATCATCTCCTAAAAAGTTTAAAACTAGACTAAATATGAAACGGAGGATGCAAAACCAAGACAAATCCTTGTAGACCGCAATCATTGTGCAAACTGCAAAAAAATGTTACCCGACAGCAATGTCTAGCTTAACCTGAGACATGTATGAGGAATTCCTAATAAAAATGTAATTTAAGTTCTGATTGCACATTAACATGTATAGACTCATTGGACCATCAAGAGTGGTCGTCATACTTAGACTCTAGACCGACGTCTGCGACTTGGATGAGACTTATGAGGTATGTCCTGATAAATGAAACCTAGTCACCTATTGATTACTATGTATGTATGTATATATGTGTGTGTTTGTGGGCGCGCGCGCGCGTGTGCGTATGTGCGTATGTAATCGTTACTCCTATCAAGATCCCTTCCTCTATCTTTTCTGAAATCAGCTTTACTGAACTTTATTAAACCCTTGTTAGTGCAAGTTTCAGAGGGGGTCATGTCTCTATTCTTCAAGAGTGTGCACTGACAACCTCCAAGCAAAGTACTTTACATTGTCTCATATGTCTTCGTCTAAAAAGATTTGATCGCTAACTGGTACTGAACAGTACAAGCTAGCTAATTACACCCTTTATTGTTGTAACTTCTTCGTACATGCTTGAGCACATCATTTGCATCCATCAAACTCCATATTGCTAATGAACTTTGTCATATCTGCACACAGTAATTTCAGAACAAACAGGACTGCTCACCGAGGAGGCACTCCGCCACCGCCTCTGCAGTGTCATCAAGACCCCATGCACCACTTCCACTTCACCGCCAACCTCGAGAAGAGCATCGAGGCGGAGGCCATCAAGCACACCAACCACATGCATAATCATGATAAGAACTGGAATTTCTCTCTCCCTTGGTATACATGAAACAGAAAAATAAAAATACAGGCAATATGGAACAAGTATCACCAGTAAGCGCTATATTCTTATTAACAGAGACAATTTTTATGAAAATGATTGAAAGCAATTAAGTTAAACGGGTTTTATAATTTAAGGTAACAGAAATTCCCTATGGGAGCAAGACTCCCAATCAGTGCCAGAACTAATGAATTACTGAAGCAATAGAAAGGCTAATCCTGTTTCTGTATTCACACACGCATCATGCTTGACACTTGTTGAGTGTGGGACACAGGTTAAGTCATCCTAGAAATCCACCTAATCAATCATTAGATAATAGCACACAACAAACCAATGAGATAAGTGATAAAGTAATTGAACTATTTTTTCAAAGCAACACAAGCACATACTTGCCACCCACCACAGTGCGCTGATCCACCTCATCCACATCCTGCTTGTTTGGCAATAAGATTTTCCCATAACTGACACCAACTTGATCTTACATGATTAAATTACTTGAAATGATATATTCAAGACTGCTGCTAAAAATCTCTTAAATCTCTTGAGGGCACCAACAAGATAGCCATAAGGATCTAGTAGGAGATTGAGTAAATAGTAGCAGGAAATGGCACCAGAACAAGTACACTCTCATTGAGTAACACGTTTGCTCTTTTTTGCTCTATAGCTTTCCCGAAAAGAGCGCCCTAGAAAACATAAGGAAAATATCATATCTCACTATTAAGTACTCTTTTTCAAAAAACTATTAAGTACTTAGCTGCATTTTCATCATTTTCTTAGTTTTAGCAATATTAGATCAGACCTGGACATATTTCACCCGTCAGTCTCAGCAGCACATAGGGAAACATTGGTCTGCCCCTTGTTTCGATTTGATTTTTCCAGGCTACTTTAGCATGACAAATATTGTCCTCAATGTGTTAATTTAGCCAGACAAACAAATAGACATTTTTTTATGTATTTGAGGCTAAGTCTAATGCTATACCGCTATGTTTTACTCCTTCCAATAGGTCTATCTAGTTGCAGTGCTGCCATTCCTGATAAGTGATAAAGTAATTGAACTATTTTTTCAAAGCAACCTAACATCTCCTTTTGCCTAAAACACAAGCATAGGACACACATTGGTATATTGTGAAACAGGAGATGAGCAAGCAAGTTACCTGGACAGGTGATAGATTTTGCTTGCCACTGATCTTACTCGCCTACTGCTTGGCATCCCCGGACCCCCTTCTGCGTGGTCCTCTGCTGCTTCTTCATGGTAAAGGCAGGGAAGATGATGGTTCTGTTCACCGGGGCAACATAGATATGTCAGTAAGAACAAGACACATGGTCAAAGCTAAAGAGGTAAAAGTTGTGGAAGCTTAAATTTGGTTATCCATTTTACCAACATGGCTATAAAATAGATTGAATAAACACCTAAACAAGTTAATATATACAGAAAAAGAACTAAAACAAAGTAACATTTCAAGGCCAATCATCTCATATATTCCGAATGACAATATATGCCAAGCTACTCAAGAAGAAAAGTAAAGTGCCTGCAAATGCAGGGCCTAGAGTTGAAAACAATAATTTGCTATTAGTGACAATTAAAGATACCCAGTGTAGCAGCAAGTTATCTATCCTACAACTGAAAATGCACTATACTTTTGTTAGGTCAATCTTTTTTTTTTCGCGAACGTTTGTCAGGTCAAGTTCATATTAGAGATTACCATTACATTATTTGGAATTACCAATGGAACAAAATTTCTAATGTGTACAAACTTCCCAACATAAGCATTTGTTTTTAAGTTTTAACATCCATGTTTTGGAGACCTACTATTAGCCATGGGAATTACAACTGAAATACCAGGTTAAAGTGCCTAATAGCTCCCAGTGAAGCTTAATCTCGTGAATTTAAAGAACACATGGTTAAGACATCCAAACAACCCAGGCAAATGACAACAACCTACATGGCCATAACAAAGTGTTTATGAACCATCTGGCAGCACTCCTCGATATACTTCTGAACCAAAACGAATTAAATGGGCCAGGCAGGACAAATGAACAACAACCTACCTGGCCATAAAAAAGTGTTTATGAACCATCTGGCAGCACTCCCCGATATACTTCTGAACCAAAACCAACTCAGAAAAGGACATCCTGACAAAGGTGCAATCAGTGTGATGAGCAACAACACATGCCAGCAATTTCTTCCATGTGCCTGGGTCCATAAAGGGGGAAAAAAAGTGAATTACTTTGATGTAAATAATTTCTAAATGCATGCAGTGGAATGAAATAACAAAAAACCATCTTCATTAATAAACATTAAGGCAAGGTAGAGATGGAAAATAACAACAGATGCATAACAGCACAGTGCCTAATAGTTGAACTGAAAGTTACAATGAAAAGTATAAGTAATTAGCTCTAAGCAAGACCAAATGTGTTCTTTAAACCACAATCCAATTAACAAAGTCTATAAAAAAATCAGTGCATCTCAAAAACAACTCATCATCTCTGAATTTGGCAATCTGAGGCCTCTTTCTCTAGTAAGATCTTTATATGGTGAATGAAGAACTTCTCTCACAGATTTACCAAATAAGACAGGAAAAGAGGGCTGGTGGATTACCTCTCCGGGGCCCAACCCAAGTTCATGGCGAGATACCTTGAAATTTCCCTCACATGATAGTAAATGAATTCCAAGTCATCACTGAAAACACATGCACATTTCAAATCCCTTGTCCTTTGTTCTACTGCTTCAGAATCATATATTTGTTCCTGAACCTATTGTTTTCGTAAACAAATCTTGAAGAAATATGATTGTGTAAGAGTATGAAATTATGTTCTAACAAGTGACAAACAATTATTGAATGAAATGCACAGCGACATTCTTTTTTCCAGCGCATTTTGAACAATGTATTAAAACCAGGAGATAAATACATACTGAATCAAGAAGCCGGTTGACATCAAGAATGTTGTAACATGGCGGATGTCACAAGTGAGGTTCTACTAAGCTGTCAGATGCTTCAACAAGAGTATCATCTTCAAAAACAAATCCCAATGGAATAACCAGCAGAAGTGGAATTAAACAAACTGATAAAATTTCACAGGTGTTTAGTTGTTCCTTATCTGTCACGAACAAGACTGATCACCTGCATAGACTTTGAAGGTGTTTCAGTAAAATGAGATCCCAGAGGACAGATGTTTCTAATTCCTCAAGCAGGTGTTTTCTAACAGCAGGAAATTCTCACTGCAGAGAGAATAACATCAGAGCATTGTCAAATAAGTGACTAAAAAGTTCACAGCATGAGGAATAGCAAGTAAAAGATACATAATATTTTGTGCAGTACCTCTGATAGATCTTTGAAGCTGTTAAGTATAAGAGTGAACAATATGCATAGCTACTAGTCTACCACATAAAGCACTAACATGGGGGATCAGAAGAAATGGATCTTGTGACTACAATACTTCTGCTGATGAAAAAAAGATGTGAACTTACCCCTTATCTGTGTGTATCATGGAGGACGGTGACGGAGCAGAGCAACGCGCTGGCTGTGCAGGGCGGCGGCGGCGGCACGACGTTGGGGCCGGTGGAGGGACGGAGCAGGGTAGTGCGGGGCGGGGTAGGGCATCACGACGGCTGGTGGTCGAAGCGGGCCGGGACGCGGAAGCCGCTGTCCATGAGCAGCCTCCCACAAATTGGCTGATGGCATGGCACGGCCCTGTGCATCCGGCTGCCCGCCAAGGCCCGCACAATACCGGGCCGAGCCGTGCTTGGGCCGAGGCAAAAAAACTGTGCTTCGGGCCGGGCTGTCAGGAGGACGCACCGTAGCTCTTGTCGTGTTATATTTGCGGGAACATGAAAAGAAGACTTGCATAACAACATGGGAGACAAATGCAAAGCATTGAGTTAAGTTCTTGGAGGAATTCTGTATTTTGTACTTCATTTTATGTCACTTTGTGCTACAATGGCTAGCAGGTATAAAGTTCATCCACTTATATATATGTTTGTACCCCTGGGAGGCTGTTTTCAATATCTTTTGCTTCCAAGGATGCAGCTGATCCAGACAAGAAGTCCAACATAGCAAAGGCACACCCACCAAGTGACCAACGATAATAAAATCTTCATTCATGGTACTAATAATAATAGTGTCAAAACACACATGTATCTTTCCCTTCAAAAAGGACACGTACTCCTACTGGCCTACTGGGCAGACTCCTTAATTTGCACCCGCCACCGCATCGTCTCCGGGCGGCGGCGTATTTGTTACAGGCTCCTCCGCAGCGCAGCTGATGAGTCCCTCACGTGCACGCACCCGGCGGCGACGGAGGCGGTGGCACCACCACCACAAGTCCACAGCCACCACCCCCACGCACGCCACTAGCCGGGCCTTAGCCGTTTACAAGATTACACACACCGTTACAAGATATTTTAACAAGAACTACCGGCGTGGGAAGCGACGGTGCTGAGACCACACCAAGCCATCTGTTGCGCAATGTGCTGCAATCGCAACACAATGCGGCCGTCATCGCCATTCGGCGACGGCGGGCTTGGAAGGCTTCGGAAGAGTCTTCCGGCACGACCATAGCGACAGCAATGGACGATCGATCAGCCGAGGAGCTCATGATGATGTCAGGACCAAGACTCCCTTCGCTATATAATCCTCTCTGGAATCGCTTGGAGGAGCACCGTGGACGAACGGGCGATTGCACAGCCAAAGAGGATGAGCGCGACAAGATCATGCGGTTTGCATGTAATGAAAATTGACCCAGAATTGATTGGCGCCAACTGCTGATTCTAGAGAAAGACTAGTAGGTCTGAGAGGAAGAGCAACAAGGGCGAAGCTGTAACTGTTACTGTTTAGGTGTTTCAGTCTGTTCGAGCTGGCGAGCAAACCAACAAGCGTCCCACCGGAGATTTTGGCTGCTGACAAATGATAAACAAGCATCCTTTTTTTTTTAAAAAAAATGACAAACCGCATAAAGTTGCCAAGCCACGTTCTTTTTGCTAAGCTACCGATCGCTGTGGCATTACAAAATTAGTAGATTGAACTATAGACTAGAGAGCCCTGAGGTGATCTTCTTGTGATTTGCAAAGTAAGTGGCCCAAAACTGAAAGAGTCTTTGCTGCAGTCCTGAACCTGAAAACAGCCTGACGAAAAACCATCTTCACATTGACAGTCCTTGATCTCCTAAACAGATTTTCATCTCAGCCCATAGATCAGTTTTGTACAGTATATGGATAGTAGACCTTTAAGGCGGAAGATCTCTGAATCCAAACAGAGACAACAAGACGGGGAGCACCTGCGAGTCGGTTTTCCGTCCGACGGCCGCCATTGGCGACCGAGCCGAGCTCGCGACTTGCCGCGCCTTCTCTGCTCCCTTCCTTCCTTTTTCCCCTCGTTGTATCTCATATCTAATTCCGCGCACATTTTCTTGGTACAGTTTTTTTCCGGAGCTTCGCCGTGCCGCCGGGAACGCCGCGTCTGCCACTGGCCGCCGGCCGCCACTTCCGCTGCTCCGTCGCCGGTCGGTTCCTGCTTTCCGCATCCTCGCAGCGACGTTTGGATCCAACCTAGGTGAGTGCCACTTGGTCAAAGACTCAAAGTCCATTCATTTTCCGTAGTTTGGTCGTCGTCTCACCGCAACATCGCCGCGGCCATGGCCGGACATGTCCATGGTGAGTGGTGACCGCCACCTGCTTCCCTCCCTCCGGTTCTCTAATGACCAAACCAAGGTCGAGATCGCGAGACCATATCTCTGAGTCCTCCACGCTGGGCGCGCACCAAGGACGTTGGACGAGTGGACGGCCCTCATTGCTGATCCTGCACACCTCCGCCGCGGCCGTGGCACCGCCAGCGCACGGCCGCGCGCCCCAGACGGCCACCAGCGCCCCTACGTCCGTGGCCTGGGGAGCCCGCAGGATTTTCCTCTGCCGCCGCCGTGCTTTATCCTGGCCGGCAAACCGCCGGCAGGGCCACCGCCGTAGTGCCCTGTACGAGGAACAGAGAGAGGGACCTAAAGAAAAGAATAGAAAAAAGAATGGGGTTCCTGATTAAAAAACGCAAAAATATAGCAAATCTGAGTTGAGCCTCCTTCTGCAGGGCCTGATGTCGGTCTGGGCCAAGTTCATTGGGCCTGCCCTTTTTCCTGTGATTTTCTTCGCTTTATGCAATTTCAGAGAAAACAGCGTCTAAAACGTCTGCAGGAAGCCACAGTAAAACTGTGACAACATTTGGAGCTTGCATGATTTAGTTATGATTTATTAGTGTTTCCTGTTGGCATAATTTTTTTGGAAATTTTACTTATCCAAAAATCATGAAATTTGAACACTAGTCTTGTCGGGAATAAATATCCCGGGCAGATGATTATTAGCCGTAAAAGCCCAAGTCCCCGGACGAAAGCAGCCGGTGAGAGGCCTTGTGCCTTGATAACGAAGGCCCAAGCCAACGCTTGGTCGTTTGATGAGAATCAAGCCCACCCGAGGGGTCGAGGGGTCAACTCCGCCCCGCCCATCCCCTAGGCAGGGAAGAGAACCCGATGCCTTGAGGGCAAGGACGCGTCCCTTCTCGCCCGACGGCCGACGGACAAGCCTCGGTTCGCCCGACTCAAGAGGGGATGCCTCCGCCTTGGCCCTCGTTTGGGGAAAGGGGGTCGAGTGAGACACGTGGTTGTCTCCCTTGAGGCCCACAGAAGTACGTCCGGGGGCACGTGGCTAAGTGAAAGGTCCTTGTTTGGTTTTGGTAATTGAGTGGCAACATTAGATGCACTAATATGTGGTTAAGTGAATTACACAGGTGTTTAGACCACAGGTATATGTGTGTGAGCATCATATGCCATGGAGGTGAAATGGCTTGGAGTTGATGCAAAGCTCACACATGTGATGATGAAGGAGCTTAATTGGATATGTGACATAACATGGAGTCATATGATCAAGGTGGAGAAGATCAAGACAAGACTTGGCTCGACGGACCGGTTGCAAGTGTGAAGGGCAAGTTGAGTGATGACTTGGCGCCGATGGACCGAAGCAACGGTGAAGAGTAGGTGAAGTTAAGATCAATGAACCAATACGATAACATGGTGATATGGAGTGGATCATATCATTCTTGATCATGTTGGTGCATGTGTTGCACCAGCATTGGAGGAGATGGAGATCGAATGGAATGCGCAAGGCAAAGGTATAACCATAGGGCATTTCATTTCACCGGTCATTGGAGTGTAGAGAAGCTTATGACCGGGTTTAGGATAGATGGTCGTACTATTAAGAGGGGCAAACTTGTTTGCATATTGGTCATCTAGTGCCACTTGAGCGATCTAACTTTGTGACCTGCTATGGATCAAGTGGCGTGGTGAGCTTAAGTGCTAATCCTTTGAAAAATGATTAGAAAATGCTAACACACTTGCACATGAGGTGTATCACTTGGTGGTGCTGGCACATTTGCAAAGGAGAAGAAGTTGGTGAAGAAAAGGAGAAGAAAAGAGGTCACCGCATGTGACCGGACGCTGGTCTCGGAATGACCGGACGCGTTCGGTCATGGTGATGTGGTGGCGTTCAGTGCACCACAATGAAGGCAGAGATGACGCAGAGCGATCGGACGCTTGGGCGCGTCCGGTCGTTGATGATCGGACGCGTCCGGTCGTCTCTGGAGCGTTCTGGATCGTCTCTGGACAGTGATCGGACGCTGGCATCGGACGCTGGGGCTGCAGCACTAGCGCGTCCAGTCATGGGCTGTCAGCGCACGGTGAAGCTGGGATCGGACGCAGGCGTGCATCCGATCATTGCAGAGCTAGCGCGTCCGATCGACATTGGAGCTCTCTGGTGCTTTCTATGACGCGATTGGACGCGACGTCGGGTGCGTCTGGTCGTTGGACCTGGCGCGTCCGGTCGCCACTTAACGGCTAGGCGTGAAGAGGTATCCATTGGAGATCGACGGGCATTGTTCAAAGATGATGACATGTGGTTCGGACGCTAGCTTCGCGCATCCGGTCATTATGACTTGAGCATTCGGTCAGCGTGTGTTTTGCCTAGTGCAGGGGCAACGGCTGTTTTCGGTGTGGGGGCTATAAAAACACCCCTTGGCCGCCTATGGCTGGCTGCTGAGCACACTCTAGCCTTGGTGGCTTATGTGGTAGTGTTTGGGAGCCCTCTAACTCACCCTAGCTTGAAAGTGTTTATCCGATTGAGTGAGTGAGCGATTCTAGTGTGGTTGCTTTGAGAGATTGCAACGTGTGGCACTAGGTGATCGAGTTGGAAGCCAGTGTTGCTTGTTACTCTTGGAGGTTGCCACCTCCTAGACGGCTTGGTGGCAAAGGACTCCGTTGAAGCACGCGTGGAGATTGTGCGGTGCTTCGGAGGAGGACTTGTGAGGGAGATTGTGCTCACCCCGCAGGGATCGCGAAGAGCAACTCTAGTAAGAGTGTGTCATTGAGCTACCTCACTAGCAGTAGGTTCTTGTGGTGCCTATTGAGAGGCTTGGCGGGTGATACCAATTAGCCACCGAACCACGTAGTGTTGGTCGACACAACGGGGACGTAGCTTGGTGGCAACCAAGTGAACCTCGGGAGAAAAATCACCGTGTCAACATTGTTTCCTACATCTTCTTGGTGGTTTGCATTCTCCGATACACAAGCTTGTATTTACTTTTATATATATCGTGCTTGTATAGTTGCTCTTGTAACTAGTTTAGCTTGTGTAGCTTGCTAGTTACCTTCTTGCTTGTGTAGCATAGAAGTAGAGTTCCCTTGCGTGACTAATTTATCTTGTGTAGCCTTGTTACTCACATTGTTTAGTTTGTGTAGCTAAGTAATTTGAGCTCCTTGATTTGGCTTATGTAGCCATTGTCATTGAGCATTGCTAGTGAGCTTAGGGGCTTTGTGCTTTGCTTACTAGAGTGTAGGAGCTCCCCCGTTGTGAAAATACTAGTTGCATAGGTTTGTGTGACCTTGCAAGCTAGATTGGTTAGGTGAGCTCTAGCTAGCCTGGCACCTTAATTTTTGTCTAGGATCTTTTATAAGGTGCTTGTAGAGTTATAGATAGAGGGGTGAAGTCTTGGCTAGGTCGATAGTTTTAATTCCACATTAATATCGGTTAGCCGAAGCGATTAGTTTTAAAAAGAACTATTCACCCTCCTCTAGTCCACCATCTCGATCCTACAAGTGGTATCAGAGCTTGGTCTCTCCGTTGTGGTCTTCACCGACCCGAGAAGATGGCTTCTAGAGGGCTAGATGATATTTGTGACACACGTTTTTGATGGCACGCACTTTGCATGGTGGAAACACCATATGCTTGATCATATTCATGCCAAGGGACCTAAGTTTTGGTGGGTTATCACAAGTGGTTTCACCCATGTCTTGGACCATAAGAATCTAACCAAAGCTCAAAAGGTCTTATTTGAACTTGATTTTGATGCTTATTTATTTCTAATGGATGCATTGAGCTTTGAGTTCTTTCACAAGGTGAACCACAAGGGAACCGCCCATGAGCTATGGGAATCCATCAAGCACACCTTCGGTGACTCCTCCACATGGGATGATGGCAAGTTCAAGAAGGAGGATGAGCCCAAGGAAGATGCACATGAGGATGTTGAGCATGACCACAACATGGTGGTTGTGGAGGAATGCTCCACCTCATGGTCAAGTGATGATGATGATCGATCTACCACAAGTTCACTTGACAAGATGGATGGTGATGCCTCAAGTGTTGCAAGTGATGATTCTACCCCAAGCACACTTGATGGTGATAGATCAAGCTCGGATGATGATGCTACTACAAGCCCTTCCACTACATCACATTGCTTCATGTCACATGGTGACACAAAGGTATCTAATGCAAATGTGATTGATCTTGATTCATATGAGGAGCTTGTAGATAGTTATGGTAGCTTGATCAAGGCTTTAGAAAATGAGATGGCTAAAAACAAGAAATTGAAAAATGAAAACTCATTTCTAAAGAACACATGTGAACAATAAGAGTATCTACTTTATGTTAGCTCATGATAACTTGGTACAAGGCCATGATCTTCTCACTAAGAAGCTTTTCAATGAAGAAATTAAAACTAGTGAGAGTTCATCACATGGGTCAATTGATCAATCACATAATGTTACTAACCCTTGTGATGTAGAGAAGAAGCATGTATCCACCTCTTGCAATGATTTATTAGATATGCCATGTTCTTCACAATTAGATTATTATTCTACTTCTATGTCTTGTGAGACTAACCTTTTGAAGGAGAACAATGAGCTTAATGAACAAGTAAAGAAATTGAGCAACAAATTAGAGAGGTGTTACAACTCCAAGGTCTTCTTTGAGTAAATATTGAAGAACCAAATAAGCTTCAATGACAAGAGTGGCATTGGCTTCAAAGGGAAGATGACCAAAGGAGGAAGAAAGATGGCAATCAAATTGAAGAAGCAAGAAAAAGAAAAGCTATCTCATTTCATGTGCTATCAATGCCATGAAGTGGGACATCTGGCTAAAGATTGCCCAAATGAAGAAAAGATCAAGAAGATAAAAGATGAAGAGAGGCTCAAGCATATCATGTGCTTCAAGTGCCGTACTAGAGGTCACTTTACCTCTATGTGCCCAACCAAGAAATTGGTGAAGCAACAAGAGAAGCCTCAAGTTGAGCAAGAAAAGAAGCCCCAAGTTCAAATCAAGATCAACCATGAAGATGGTGGTGACATGGGGAAGAAGAAGAAAAAAACAAGAAGGAGGGGGGTAGAAAATCAAGATCAACAAGAGACCTCACCCAAGTTGAATGCTATGATTGCAAGAACAAGGGACACTATGCCCCGGAGTGTCCTATCAAGCTTGAGAAGAAGGCTCAAGCAAGTAAAAAGGGGCAAGGCAATGGGAAGCACAACATGAGCAAAGAAGAGAAGGCTCAAACAAAGAAGAAGTGCTACTCATGCCGGGAAAGGGGACACATGGCTCATTCATGTCCCCTAGGTAACAATTATAAGCATATTTCAATTGATGATGATAATATGCTTAGAAAGGATGGCAATGGTACCTCATTGGTTGCAATTCTAAAACATCCCGCTATCCAAACTAAGGCTATGCCTAAGTATATTGCACCTAACTTGAGAGGACCCAAACTAGTTTGGGTACCATCAAAAAGTGGATGAGTGCTTGTAGGTACCATTGGCATTGGTGGCTTGGTTCAAGTGATATTCATCTTGTTGATCATATGTTTGAGCCAAGTAATGAAGTGTGAAGATTCTAATCCCAATGCCAAGTTATTTAAGTGGAGTCCAAAGTACTTTCAACATACAAGTGTCAAAACTCTAGTTGTGGTGATCTATTGGATTATTTGATGGCTTGCAAATATTTGAGTTGAAGCTTGCTATTGATGATCATGAGCTAACCAAGGTATATTTTTTGTTGATCAACTTTATTTGGGTGCATATAAGTTGATTGAATTGGATATATATGCATATGTTGCTTGCTATGAGATGTTTGAATGGATTGAATGCTTAGAGATCAATTTTAAGTTGGTTTGAATGGATATGTTTGCAATATGACATTTAAAGAGTGATTTAAATGGAAATATGTTTTGTGAAAGTATTCAAATAAGTTAGCTTCAAGATTGATTCACATTTGATGAAGTATAGCTCGAATGTTGAAATCTGTCCAAAATTGCAAATCTGAGCCAGCTGCAATCAAGTCTGAGTTTGAATGATCAAATCTATTTTAATTGGCCTGAAATTTGGTATACATGCTCTACACTTATGATATTAGTTGCTATACAAATTTCATGAGAATTGAATAAGAGATGCTTCGGTTTTGTAGTGGATCTTGTCAACCTTCGTGCAGCAGTTTTCAGCATGTAGCGGTGTGGGAAGATGTGAAAACTGATAGCAATTTAGAAGGCCAATGAAGCTCAAATTTTTATGGCTGCTAGAAGACTTAGCGAAGCACATCTCCACCAAATTTTGTGGCAATTAGAGCTGTACATTGTGAGATATGGATTTTTATATGGAGTGTACAGAATCTGCCAGAAAAGTGACAAATAATGGATTGATCTAGAGTCACTCAAATTGAAGGTCCTCAAGTTGGAATCATGATTATAAGTGGTTGAGGAACCTAAGTTTGGTTTTGGATTGATCTAGATGCATGACAAGTAATGGGTACAAGGCAATTGGATTGAAAAGTGCATTTGGCACACTTTGGTACTCAAATTGGAAGATCGAGACTAAACTCAAGATGAAGATGAAGCTTAAGTTCTTGTGATATTTAGAAATTATTTGATAGAAAGAAAAGGACTTAAAGAAGAATTCAAGGTTACTCATCATATGTTAAGTCCATGGATCAATCAAACAAAGCAAATTCAAGTGAGTGTTAAGGATGGTTCTTAGAGAAAGGTCACTTCTTCCTTGTGTAGGGGCTTGCTGCCTATTGTAGGTAAACCAAGTGTGGTACTTGGAAGGCTAATGTGGAAGTGATGATCTAAGAGTCATTGGAGATGCTTAGTTGAAGCTATCTAAAGGGTTGATCTAGGAAAGCAAGCAACACCCAAATAGAGAGCAATACATGTCAACTCAAGTGATAATTGAAGTGGTATTCTCTCATGCAAGCAAAGCAAGGAACCACAAAAAGATAGTGCACTTGATCATATAAGTAGTATTCATTTCAAATGGTGAAGAATGGATTTCTATATTGATGATTGGTCTTTACCAAGCTTATAATTGGACTTCATATTGCTATTGGAGAAATGAATTTAAATATATGTGACTATCCTCTACTCTAGCATAGCAAAGGTGAAATTGGTTGACATATGCATTCATTATTTGCTAAGGACTTGTTTTAGTGCATATAGTTATAATAAGTGGTTTCTAGGAGCATTCATGAAAAATCAAATGAATTTGATGATTATATGATACCACTATTGCTTCTATGCTTGATATGATCTAGTGGTAGCATATAACATGTTTATGAGCTAGTAAACCCAAATACTTGATCTATCTTGGATTGCTAAGTGACAAGAACAACATTGGCAAGATAACCCTTCTAGTGAGGTGTGACGAAAGCTTGTAATTGGATCAAACCGGACTTGGAAGCTTAGGCAAATCTTTTTAGCTCAAGTTAAGAGAAAGGAGCTCATGGAAACAATCTAGTTCAAGAAATAGTTTAAATTGACAAATCCAACAAGTGGTATCCACTTTGCTAGTTCAAGATCAAGATATGTCTAGATCATCACATGTTTTCAAGTAGTATCACATTCCTTCAAGTGGTACTTTTTCAAGTGATATCTAGTACATCAAATGGTGGTTCCCTAAGTGATCCTCAACTTTAATTGATCAAATCAAATAAAGAAATGCTTCCCTCAACCAACAAGAGCTCAAGTGCATAAATTGGATGACCCATGCTTTGACATAGGGGGAGTTGCCTCACTAAAATGGTATCAAGGTCAAAGATCCTACAAGTGACCTACATGTGGCCTTTTTAGGTGGTTTTCATGCATCCACATGTGGAACTTACAAGTGTTGTCATTCCAAATATCAAGTGGTGTCCATCAAAATTCAAGACGCAACCATCTACCCTAGTGCAACCATTTGTATCAAGAGATACATACCTTCAAGTGGTACACGTGGTATTAGCCACACACCTTTTATGGTCATTGATGATAAAGGGGGAGAGATTGGAGACAAAGATATGAAATGGAAGATATTGATGACAAAGGGGATGAGAGCACGGACATGGACATGATCAAGTGGGAGCAAGATTGAAGAATGGAGAAGGATCAAAATTCTTAGACAAAAGATGCACACAAGTAGGGGGAGCAATCTCATGAACTTGCTTGATTGCATTTGATATGTGCATATTCATGTGCTTGCTTGCATTCACATAAGATTTTAAATTCAATATGCAATGCTTGTTTGGTGTATGCTAGTTATAGGACTTGAATGATGATTTGATAACTAGCATGCATAGGTTGGTAGCTAGATACATGTGTTTCTACAAGTGGTACTAGAACCTTGCTTATAATGTTGATCTCATGAGGTATCTAGTGTTTTTAATATATCTAGCTAACCATGATGATGCTAAGGATGAACTTCAAATATGCAACTCTGATGGTATCACCCTTGAAAGATTTATCCTATACACCTTAGCATCACTTAGTAGTGCTAACCCTCCCACAAATTTCATATTTATGCATTTGTGCAAGCTTGAAACCAAACCATTTGAGCACACATGTAGGGGGAGTTATCACTACCAAGTTGATTTCATGTGACTTATCCAAATCATAACATTGAGCTTAAATGTTGGATAAGTGGCATGAAGTCAATATGAACTTAATTTTCATATTTTTGTAGTGTTGTCATCAATTACCAAAAAGGGGGAGATTGAAAGGTCCTTGTTTGGTTTTGGTAATTGAGTGACAACATTAGGTGGACTAATATGTGGTTAAGTGAATTACATAGGTGTTTAGTCCACAGGTACATGTGTGTGAGCATCATATGCCATGGAGGTGAAATGGCTTGGAGTTGATGCAAAGCTCACACATGTGATGATGAAGGAGCTTAATTGCATATGTGACATAACATGGAGTCATGTGATCAAGGTGGAGAAGATCAAGACAAGACTTGGCTCGACGGACCGGTTGCAAGTGTGAAGGGCAAGTTGAGTGATGACTTAGTACCGATGGACCGAAGCAACGGTGAAGAGCAGGTGAAGTCAAGATCAATGAACCAATACGATCACATGGTGATATGGAGTGGATCATATCATTCTTGATCATGTTGGTGCATGTGTTGCACCAGCATTGGAGGAGATGGAGATTGAATGGAATGTGCAAGGCAAAGGTATAATCATAGGGCATTTCATTTCACCGGTCATTGGAGTGTAGAGAAGCTTATGACTAGGTTTAGGATAGATGGCCATACTATTAAGAGGGATAAACTTGTTTGCATATCGGTCATCTAGTGCCACTTGAGCCATCTAACTTTTGTGACATGCTATGGATCGAGTGGCATTGTGAGCTTAAGTGCTAATCCTTTGAAAAATAATTGGAAAATGCTAACACACTTGCACATGAGGTGTATCACTTGGTGGTGTTGGCACATTTGCAAAGGAGAAGAAGTTGGTGAAGAAAAGGAGGAGAAAAGAGGTCACTGCATGTGACCGGACGCTGGTCTCGGAATGACTGGATGCGTCCGGTCACGGTGATGAGGCGGCGTTCAGTGCACCATAGTGAAGGCAGAAATGACGCAGAGCGATCGGACGCTTGGGCGTGTCCGGTCGTTGATGATCAGACATGTCCGGTCGTCTCAAGAGCGTTCTGGATCATCTCTGGACAGTGATCGGACGCTGGCGTCGGGTGCTGGGGCTGCGGCACCAGCGCGTCTGGTCATGGGCTGTTGGTGCACGGTGAAGTTGGGATCAGACGCAGGCGTGCGTCTGGTCGTTGCAGAGCTAGCGCGTCCGATCGGCGTTGGAGCTCTCTGGTGCTTTTTGTGACGCGATCGGACGCGGCGTCGGGTGCGTCCGGTCGCCACTTAACGGCTAGGCACGAAGAGGTAGCCGTTGGAGATCGGCGGGCGTTGTTCAAAGATGACGACACGTGGTCGGTGGAGAACGACCGGACGTTGGCGTCGCGCGTCCGGTCGTTATGACTTGAGCGTCTGGTCAGCGCGTGTTTTGCCCAGTGAAGGGGCAACGACTGTTTTGGGTGTGGGGGCTATAAAAGCACCCCTTGGCCGGCTGTGGCTGGCTGCTGAGCACACTCTAGCCTTGGTGGCTTATGTGGTAGTGCTTGGGAGCCCTCTAACTCACTCTAGCTTGAAAGTGTTCATCCGATTGAGTGAGCGAGCGATTCTAGTGCGGTTGCTTTGAGAGATTGCAACGTGCGGCACTAGGTGATTGAGTTGGAAGCCGGTGTTGCTTGTTACTCTTGGAGGTTGCCACCTCCTAGACGGCTTGGTGGCAAAGGACTCCGTTGAAGCACGCGTGGAGATTGTGCGGTGCTTCGGAGGAGGACTTGTGAGGGGGATTGTGCTCACCCCGCAGGGATCGCGAAGAGCAGCTCTAGTAAGAGTGTGTCATTCAGCTACCTCACTAGCGGTAGGTTCTTGTGGTGCCTATTGAGAGGCTTGGCGGGTGATGCCAATTAGCCACCGAACCACGTAGTGTTGGTCGACACAACGGGAACATAGCTTGGTGGCAACCAAGTGAACCTCGGGAGAAAAATCACCGTGTCAACATTGTTTCCTACATCTTCTCGGTGGTTTGCATTCTCCGATACACAAGCTTGTATTTACTTTCATATATATCGTGCTTGTGTAGTTGCTCTTGTAGTATTTACTTTTCATATATATCGTGCTTGTGTAGTTGCTCTTGTAACTAGTTTAGCTTGTATAGCTTGCTAGTTACCTTCTTGCTTGTGTAGCATAGAAGTAGAGTTCCCTTGCGTGACTAATTTGTCTTGTGTAGCCTTGTTACTCACATTGTTTAGTTTGTGTAGCTAAGTAATTTGAGCTCCTTGATTTGGCTTATGTAGCCATTGTCATTGAGCATTGCTAGTGAGCTTAGGGGCTTTGTGCTTTGCTTACTAGAGTGTAGGAGCCCCCCCGGTGTGAAAATACTAGTTGCATAGGTTTGTGTGACCTTGCAAGCTAGATTGATTAGGTGAGCTCTAGCTAGCCCAGCACCTTAAGTTTTGTCTAGGATCTTTTATAAGGTGCTTGTAGAGTTATAGATAGAGGGGTGAAGTCTTGGCTAGGCCGATAGTTTTAATTCCGCATTAATATCGGTTAGCCGAAGCGATTTGTTTTAAAAAGGACTATTCACCCCCCTCTAGTCTGCCATCTCAACCCTACACTAAGTTCCGATAAAAGAGGCCCGAGGGACCCCGGGGCTACCTACGATGACTCTACGCCATAGGGCGCGACCGCCACAGTGCCGAGCGAATTGGTGGCATACCACCTATGCCCGGTACGACGTCCGGCACGGGGGCCGTGAAGCACGCCGCAAGCCACACCGCGCGGTGCGGCGATAACGTCGCAGCATGGTCCGCCGCGTGGCTTGTCGTCTTCATATACAGTGGCCACTGTACGACGATAGGAGAAGGCAGCGCCTGGACGGACCAGGCCCCTACACGAAAGGGAAATGGGACCGCCAAGGATGTTCCCCTCTTCCCTTTCCTTCTCCTCCTTCTCCACTATTTCATCTTGTAACCCAAGGCATCCCCTTGAACTATAAAAGAGGAGCCTTGGAGCCCTTCTAGGGCAAGTCTTTTGAACTCACCAGTTCACAAGCATCGCCCACACACACACATACACACACACACCCCCCAACACAGAGACTTGAGCCTCTCGCTCTCTCTTGTCCGTTTGTAAACCCCCTATTGCAAACCTAACAAGAGCGGGTAGCACAGCAAGCGCCGCGACTGGAGTAGGGACATTCTGCCCGAACCAGTATAAATCTTTATGCCCACCTTAGCTCACCATCCGAGCCTAAACGCGCAATCATACAAATTGACTAGTCGCCAGTTTAAAACACCGACAAGTCTTGTTTCAGTATGTAGTAGATTCAGTAAACGTTTCATGTCCAGAAAAAAAATGTATAAAACAGTTGTGGTCATATTTTTATTCTTGCTTAAATTTCCAATAGTGAAACTGTGAAAATAATCATTAGGGATCTTCACTACTTTATGTAGTCACTACCCAGCAGTATTAATACTGAGTATAGTTGCATCTACAAAAATATGGGTACCGAGTCCTACACTCATGTGTGTACTTGTTTAGATCCTTGAATGTTTAAAGTGGTTGCATTGCGTACATCTAGCACTTTGCATGTGTGTGCATTTTATTATCTCTCATTGTGCATA
Source organism: Saccharum officinarum (assembly GCA_020631735.1). Lineage (NCBI taxonomy): Eukaryota > Viridiplantae > Streptophyta > Magnoliopsida > Poales > Poaceae > Saccharum > Saccharum officinarum. The sequence continues at coordinate 4,123,198 of CM036184.1, read as the reverse complement.
TTTTTTATGCATACAAATAGATACGGAGATTGTTGAGGTCGTGCCTAGAGAAGATCAAGACTATGAGGAGGTGATTGAGGAGTACGAGGAGGAGATACCTGTTGAATGTGTTCTTGAAGCTCTTGTTGACCCTTGTCCTAATCCCGTGGCTAACCAAGGCAAGCTCCGATGCATAACTCCTAAATTTTTTAAAAGCATTACTTTAATATTTTGAATTGTGCATTATGTTGTGTAGGAATCGTTTGAAACCCACGTGCATAGATATTTCACCTATGAGTCTTACTGGCATGATAGGACTGTGTAGTATGCTATACTATAGGGATTTCGTTAGAAGTCGAGTGATGGATAGTTGGATTTTCACTCCTTCACCTTTGTTCTGCATTGGAGGAAGTTGGATAGTTTCATTCTCGTGTCAGTGCCAATAATTGTAAGCAAAATTCTAATTCTAGTAGGCCAAAGTGCAAATGGTCAGGTCCTATCTAGCTTCCACATGACCACACCACCTTTGAAAAGTTCATCCATGGAACGAACCACTATCGTTGTTTCAAATTTCAGTGCAAGTTATTTTTGTTGAACAAGCTCCCTTTCTACTGCACCTCCAGACTTGGTGTTTGTGTTTTTATATGTCGACCATCATTTGCTATTTTTTGTTTGAAATTTATTTTTCCAGATTTTTACTATTATTAATGAAGTTAGGAGTACAGAATTTGTAGCAACAATATTGTGTTTTGTATCTTTGTCATCTTCTTCCAAATAGTGACATAGAAAAAGATTTATAAATCCCTCCTAATCTCCTTCGATCTCCACCAAACTGAATAAGGCTTTAAAAGGTCCATATAAATTTGTTATTTCTATATAATCATTGGTATGTGCTTCAACATGGAAGAATACTAGATTCAGTTTCTTCTTGAATAAAGACATAAAGTGATGACAAATTCTTTACACAACACAAGCTTTGAAGCCTGAAGTAAGTTGAGCATGCATCCTCTTGGTAGAATCAATCATTAGATCATTAAAAGTTCTGAAGGTTTTGCAATATTTGCATTTCACCTATATATTGCTAAATGAGCATGAGAAATATATTTAATTTAATATCATTGGCGAGTGGTTAATTTGATCTTTTTGGTTTGGTGGTGGTTCTGAGTTGTGACACAGATTCACATTATTTATTGCACAAGCAAATAAAAAGGCTTCCATATGATAATTGTTTGGAATAAATATTTTCAAAAAAATAAAATTGTGTGCATGTAGAAACGCATGGGTCTTTCATTTGTCACATTATTCACAGTGAGTTTACTTCAATTCCAACATGTTTTTTGACTTGCTTTTGTTTAATTACAATAGTCTGGCCAGGTTCAAAGCAATTTGTTCTGTTACTGGCAGTCAAGCAAAATGGCGCATGACGCTACATTTTCTAGATGACAATGCGGGTATTGGAGAAAAAAGTTTCTTATTCCATTGAACTATAGGTGCCACGACCACGACTAGCTAATTCATGTTTTTGTCCAGTTATAGAAAAGACTCTTAATAATAACCAGTGGCTGCCTTGTCTGATCGGTTTCCGACAACAGAGAAGGAACCACAGGGGGCGGCTGTTCTTCAGAGGAAGAGATAGCTGAAACCACCTAACGGAACCCTGAAGCTGAACTCTGATGGGGCTTTTTTCAATCAGGAGAAGTCATGAGGGTGGGGCTTTGTCGTCAGGGATGATACAGGCTAGGTGGTGAAGCCGGGAAGATTTTCTGCAGGACGCCTTCCATGCTGAGATTCTGGGTGTATCTGCAGGGATCTAGGAAGCTGCCAACATGGGCATATCACGGCTGATCATTGTAAATGTCTAACTGATGCCACGATCACGTTGGCCTGCCGGCGGTCTCCTTCGTGAGTAAGGGCGAAATGCCATAACCCCTTTCCCCTCGTCCCGATCCTCCTTCCAATCCCCCGCCGCTAGAGTCTCCCTGTCAGTTCCCGCCGCCGGCCCCCTACCTTCTCCCCGGCGACCTCGCCGGCGACAGGGCAGGAGGGCCGGTCCCCCTTCCTCCTCTCCTTCACCCCCTCTTCCCTCCTTGTAATATTCCCTAGTGGAATAAGCCCTTCCATGGGGGTTTTGAGGACCTTTATCCTCCTCATCTCCGTCGTGCTGGAGGCGGGCGGGCTGCTCGCAGTCATGGTGGCTGGTGGGGGCCTCCTCCAAATCGATGCGGTGAGTACTTCAATAAAGCCCTACTCATCCGTGCTTCCTCCTTCATTGCTCTCTGGCCATCTGGGCGGCATGGTGCCGACCGCAGCCAGATCGAAGGAAGGTGGAGACATGGACGGCGACAGCTTCAGCAACACCGGCGACCTGGACCTGCTGCGCACAGACCACAGCAGCCAGCGATGCCTACGCCGGCCCCATGCCATTGCCGGTGGCCATGAGTGCCACAGCGACGGTGATGGCGACTTCCCGCAGGTCGTCGCCGCTGCAATCCAATCGGGCCCGTCCGGTTGGCTGCCTCGCCTCAGCCCTCCGCCGGCCGCACAGCAAGGCTCCGTCATCGACCCGCCGTCACGCCAATGCGCAGACCCGCCTGCGCCCTTCGATGGCCATGAGGCGTGGATCATCAACTGCATCAATCTGGAATGCCCGCCTCTGCAGGATCCTGCACGACGCCGATTCGCCGACCCACCGGCGTTCTCCGTCGTCCGCGCGGAGCGGAAGGCATCCGGTGTTTCCTGTCGGAGCTCCCCACAGCCGAGCGTCCTGGTTACTGTGCCGTGGGGCCCTCCATCTGAGTGGTGGGTCCTGCTGCTGCAACGTGCCATGCATGCAAGAGCCATCCTGGGGAGACGTGTGCGGTGGAGCTTCGGTGGTCGCGGCTTCGTGGAGGCCACCAACGTCCAGTCCAACACATGCTACACTCCATCCGAGTGGACGTCGTGGTGTCCCTACCTGCTCCTGTGCTTAATGTTCGTGTCCACCTTCTGAGCTTCGGGGCCCACCAGTGCAACGCGTCCGGCATGCAGCAACGAGGGTGTCCTGATGAGCGCGCGCACGGCCACACGTCCTCATTTAGACAGAGGAGCCCTGTTTCTCTGTCTCCTTCTCTCTAGTTGCCATGTTGCGCATGCACTGCAGCCTCCAGTCCTGATGTCCCCTATTCCAACAAGACAGCTACTTCTCTTGCGCTGCAGCCTCCAGTCCTGACGCCCCTACGAATACCACTCGCCGGCAGAATCGTCCTCCTTTGCGCCTCAGTTGACACTGCTGTCTCCTTTTCTGGTCGCAGGATCTTGATGTAACTTGATCTTCCTTAGAGGACCTCTATGTAATATGGCTGCTTTAATATATAATATATGCTGTTGTCAAAAAAAAAAAAAAACTGATGCCACCATGGTCAGGCAGGGATGCGGCTGGAAGGGAACGACTACCGGCTGTCCGCGATGGGCAGTGTCGTCACAGAAGTCAAGCACCTGTTTGGCTTGAGAGTTTGCTTCGGTCTCGTTAAAAGTTTGTCCCCGTATAATCAGGTAACGCATGCACTTGCAGCGTTAGGATGTAAGTATCTTAGTGAGTCTGTAATCATTTGGGTTGGGAAACTGTTCCCCAGGATGCCGGGGTCTGGTAGCCAGCGATTTAGCTGGTTGTGATGAGTAATGAAAGTCCTTAATTCCAAAAAAAAAAAAAACCTCACGCACGCCACCCTTCAGTTGGGCTCTCGTAGCCACGTAGCCACTCTGGCCCAGCGATGCGGACGTTCGGACGCCTGGGCCTGCATGCTCTGCTTTGGCGGGTTCAGCCCAGCTTCACTGGTTCCCGCCTTCGCCCCATCCTTCGCCGTATGGTCGTCAGTAGATTTTCAGATATAACAGAGACAAACGGTTTAAAGTTGGAACCATTCGCCGCCCTTTGGTTGCACGGTCACGGATGGGAGCCGTACGATAGCGCAGCGGCGCTCGCCCTTGACCCGGCGTCCACGTCCTCACGCTCCGTGCTCGGCCACCGCTCAACCTGAGGCCCGGCCTCGATCCGGTATAAAAGCAGAGCGTTCTCACGCCCAGGGCACCACCGATCGAGACATCGCCGCCGCCAGGCCGCTGCTCAGACATGCACTCGCATCTCGCAGCAGCTTCCACTACAGCGCTACGCCGCCGCCGTCGCCTAACACACCTCTCTGCGCCGAGGAAGTTCGACGTCGCGCGCCGCCGGAGTCAACCGTCATGGCTGCATCGAATGGTGAGGCACCCCATCGGTGGGGTTTTGTTTTGTTTTGTTTTGTTTTGCTAGCAGGCCGGTTTGAGGTGATCGGTGCAGAGGATGCAAGATAGGAGAACTAGCGTGGAGGTGTGATGCTAGGATAGAAGAGGAAGTTTAGTTGAAGGTACAAGTGATATGTACGTGTTCGTAGTTGGAGAAGGGTGCTGCTGCCACATTGTTGTCATAGGGATATAGGGTAGGTTTGTGAGTGAAGAAGTGACCAAAATGCAGTTTGTTCAGCAGTTTAAGAAAGATTATATAGATTTTGTTCAGCAGTTTGCAAAAGGTGATTTAGCACAAGATTATAGTGGGCGTCGTTTTTGCAAAGAATGATATCATGAGGGGTGAGAATACTGCAAGCACAAAGAAGTGGCAGAGCTATGTAGAATTGATTTGTCGTCAAATCAGAATCAGTAAACAAATGGAGTTTGAAGGGCATGTCTGCTACAGATTAGTTGGTGCTGTGGTGTAGATTGAGGCGCAAAGGAGAAAGCCTTGGCCTGGTGTATCATGTGAATCATGTGAAGGTGTGTTGGTGTAAGTTTAGAAGCCACTGTTATGATGTTCAGTTGCAAATCAATGCTTACACGCAAGCCATCTTGCAAGCGGTGGCTGCCACATGATTGATGTTCCGAGGCTGTGATGATTAGTGAAGAGCCCTGTTATATATACAATAGTAGATTCAGTTTTGCAGAGATGTGATTAACAAGCCATCTCATCAGTGGGCTGATTTCAGGCGCACGAGAAGAAAGCTTTAGTCACAGATAGGAGTATGCCAGGGTGATCCTGCAAGCAAACAAGAAATATTTTCATTTGATAGAATCATGGCTAAATGCTTTGTATAATTTTCTTTTGTCTTTGTTTTCTTCTCTCTTTAGACTGCTCTTGTAACAATCTCTTGTTTTCAATAAAAGACCAGTAGGGGATGTGCCCCTCCTGTTTGCTTCAAAAAAAAATATGGAAATTCAATTGTTGGACCTCTCTTAAAACACATTAAGACATCATACACACGCACACAGTACTCATAAATATGATCATTACAGGAGATGGACTGGTATGTCTACAATGCAAGGTTCTTAGACACAAGAACTCAAGAGAGAATCTTAAACTCCTATAAAGATAAACCCCACTAACTTATTTCTCTAGCATCTCCTTAAGCCACGTCATCATCTACTTCCTTTTAGCCATGCATGTTCCCTCCTGCGCTATTGCGGCAGCCTCCTCCTGGGCACCAAAGAGGACCACATGCACTAAAAAAAGAAACACATCATTAGTTTAAACACATCAATTTTTGCTCATGCATCTAACCGGCACCTCCACCTCCGTATGCCGTCCTCCATGCATGAAAAAAATGGGAACTGCTGGCAAAAAAAATGGGAACTGCTGGCGTCCGGACATCCGATGCTACAGGATTCCATCGGACGGTAACCGAGGTGCACTCCTACCGAACGTCTTGTGCCTGCCACGCGCCTGCTGCGCCTCGTGTGTGCTGCTACGCCTACCACACCTCGCACCTCCTGCTGCACGTACACGGGCGTGCATGTGCTTGGGACCCGCCATGTTGCATGCAGAGAGAGAGAGGGAGCACACTCTGTTGACGCGGTAGCATACTGCTCCGTTGGGAGGCGGGGCACACGTTTGGTGTGGTGTGAAAGGACACTAGGATGCCACCTAAAGGGGGGGGTGAATAGGCGTTTCTGAAAATCAACACCTCAAAATGTGAAAACGGTTAGAACGGGAGTTTCCAAATGAAAACTCCAAATCAGAGTAATACAACCCCTCTTAAGTAAACCACAAAGTATATGAAATATACTAAATAAGTCTAGGAGCCTAACACCTGCGGCACAAAAGATTACAGCAGCAGTTAAATAAATGCAGCACATGCTGCTCATACAGGACATGTTTGATAGGTCACCAGGACATGTCCGGTATTCACGAATTGTGCACACCAAACTCCAAACTTGCTGCCTTTGATTTCAATCCTCAATCCAAGCTGCAGGAGCCTTTTGGGGGTTATGAAACACAGATTAACCTGCACACAAGCTAGCACAACCCACGGAGATTGAAGCAAAACAAATATCAAATGGAATATAAGAAGGACACGATATTTGTTTTACCGAAGTTTAGACTCCCTTGAGTCCTAGTCTCCGTTGAGGAGGCAATGAGTGACCACTCCGGAATCCACTCTAGCCGCAGTTTCTTTCAACCGCTTCCCTCAATCCACTAGTTTGAATCCTTCCCTTGCGGAGGCGGAATCGAAGCCTTCACAAACTTGCCGAGGCACACCACAATCCTTGGTTGCTCTCCAGCGACTCCTAGCCGTCTAGGAGCGAGCTCCAAGAGTAACAAATGCGAATCACGATATCGATGAATGCCACAAGTGTTCAAGAATGGTTTTGCTCTCAATTTTGAATTTCTCTCAACCCACAAAATGGATTTTGCAATTTGGATCACAAACTCACTAAAAGAGGGTTGGAGAGTGTTCTCAAGGCTCAAAAACCTGTATGGAAGTCAGCAAAATCAGCAGCCTCCAAAGGTGGAGGCTTGGGGGGCATTTATAGCCCCTTTGAAAAACTAGCCATTTTCTAGGGTTCTGGACGTGCATACCGGACATGTCCGGTAGGCCTACCGAACATGTCCGGTAGGACTTCACTTCGCCAATTCGGTAAATAAGACAAAGCACCCTTCCTCAAAAATTCAGAGCCCATAGCCCGGAAATTCTCAGACACAACTGAGTGCCGAGGGCCTACAGGACATGTTCGGTAGGACCTACCCACAGCACACCCAAGTTAGACCACATGGCACTCTTTTCTCTATTCTCACATGGGTTGGCTTGAGCACTTATGAAAAACATCTATCATCATGTTGCATCCCTCTTAATAGTACGTCATGCTTATTAACTCAAGATTAAATGTAAAATGAATCTAAATCACTTGAGTTAACCTTGTTTGAGCCCATGCCATATCTTTCAATCTTCATCAATAGAGAATGCCGATCCGGAATGCAGGGTGCATCCACGATTAACCTAAGTCTAAGCACCACGCTTACACCTGATTAATACTCTACTCCCTCTAGAACAGGAATAAAGCACTCAAAAGAGTCGTGAACCAGATAAACAATATAAACAATGTTGCTTACTAAAAGAAGAAGTTGATTACCAGAGAAATCTCAGACGTAGGTTGACTTCCGCCAAGGTACAAGCCGTAGAGGGAGCACCAATAGGCCAGCACCTCCTCCAAACTCTTCCCTCTCTCTACTTCTCTAATTCTAAAGACTAGATCCTAATGAGGACTAATCTTCTCTTCGTAGCTAGCTCTTGAGAGGAGATCCTTTCATGGGACACCTCTCTTGATCCTGACTGGAGAATATGAATTAGGGTTTCAGGATGCCTCTGCCTCAGGGGCCAGGGGTTGCTTATATAGGCCGGTGGGATGAACCAGAGCCCTCGGATCAAACCGACTTTGATCTATGACTTAGATTGGATCTCAATGGTGGTGGGAGAGTCCTCGTCGAAGATGGCTGACAGGTGGGACTCACCTAGGTCGGCCGACTTAGGGGGGGTCGGCCGACCCCACATGTCATCTTCTCGGGGTCTGCTTCGGGGTGGTGCTCTCTGTGTCCTCTAGAACCTTCTGGAGTTGTCCCCTGTATGAGATACGCTTATTAGTCCAACATGTGGTTCCTTTTTGGCTCTTTTCCTGTTTAGTCCCTAAACATAGATTCACCAAAACTCATAGAATTCTATCAGTTTGGCCCCTATTCTATGTTGGTAATTATTTTTAAGCCCTTATTCATTTTTATTTGATGGTTAAAAATGGTAGTTATCCACCGTCAACAATTCCCCCAAGCTTAACCTTTGTTAATCCCTTAGCAAAGCTAAACTCAACAATGGATCAGGAGTTGCTTCAATGCTTTTACACCTCAAAAGTACACATGCGTTCGAACAAGAATTCTCCTCTGAATTAGAATAAACTGATCTGACTTTCAAACCTACCCATATTACCTTTAACCATGGGGCGTCTAGCCTTCACTTGGGTCTTGAGCAATTGAAAGACAGAACGGTCAAGTCAAGCACTATGTTTCAAGCTCTTCGTTCCACCATTGTTCTGGAGTTTTTGTAAGTTTTCGAAATAAAATTCAGAGATTCCTTTGTATGACACTCTCAAGTCTCTTAATATGTCGTATTTGTGGATCCTTACCAAGGCAATAATAATGATATGCCTTCTCTCTTTTCTCAGAATATGTGGTATTTTTGGATAAGGCAGAATAACATTGTGTCTTCTCTCTCATCCTACAACTAAGGCTTATGTGGAGCTCATAGGAGGGGAGACAACATATACATACTTGCAAAGCATATATTGTAAAGTCAAACAATGGATCCAGATAAACTAGTCATACAATCAAATCAAGATGTGCATGTGTGTGAACTATATGTGGAGTGGGTGTATGTGGCGGAAAGGGTGAAAGCCTAATTCTACTTTGCTCCTTCAAGAAACATATCTCTCTTTTTGGAACTTAGAAATTTTTGGGAGAACCTGGGCTGTATTCTTCTCTCTTTTTTTTCTTTCTTTTTTTTCGAGCGGGTTGCTTTTGCTCCATTTTTTTCTTTTTCTTGGACACTTGTCCATTTTTTACTAACATCCCAAGCCTCTTTCTGTAAAAGAATTTTGGGAGATAGCAACAAGAATATTGGAGCTTTATTAGATGGCAATGGGGTGATAAAGTGGATGGATAACTGGAATGTTTTTGACGTTCACTCCCAGTATAGGAGTAGAACATTTTTTTTTGGGTGGATCTAAATAGAATGGCATGTTGTTGCGTACTTTCAGTGTAGAAGCAGCATATTTGGGTGGAGTGTGCATAAGCTTGATTTTAAAAGTATGACAAGTCTCTAAGGGTCAACAAAGCTTGACAAAACTCAATGCAATAACAAGTAGTATATATATTAAAGTTTTCCTAGTCTACTAGCATGTATGGCTGTGGTAGGAATTTAAACTCTCATCATACATGAACTCATCATGTTTTTAAAGTTTTTAAAAGATAAATCTCCAGAACTTTAGTGTCACTAGGAACAAGATAAACAGTAGCTCAGACCTTCTGATATCATATCTGTTAGTTACCTAGACTTAGATCAAGCATTCGCTACTCACGAGTTTCAAGTTCAGAGTAAATCCTTATATCAAATTAGTTTTATCCAAAACTCAGGAGAATTCGAGGCTGAAAATTAGGTACTTGAAAAGAATTACGACAGAGAAACTATTCATCATTTCCATGTTCAAAGATTATTCAGAGAATTCTCTTTATTATCAACTTCTTAAAAACAAAATTAAGCAAACTAGACACACCTTTTTATTTTGTTTTCATTGTTTTATACTATCATTATTACTAATTAAGAAAACTCATAAAAACTAAGGGAAAGAAAATACTTAGCTGGATACACGGGGGTGCCTCTCCCCCAAGCTGGATGATGACGTAGTCATTCAGTATCGATGGTACTTCTGATAGTGGAGTCACCCATGTTCTTTGCTCGTTTTGGCAGCATCTTACTCAACATACATGTTCGCAAGTTCAGAACTTTCACTTGTAGAATTTGTGGAATCGATCTCCATATTTTTGCTCGAAGTGTGTCCTGCTTGCAAAAATAAGATAGAGATCAAGTGCATGGGCTCTGTTGGTGGGAAAACACCAACAGAACCAAATCTTTTCATTCTTCTCTAACCATAGGCACATTTTGTAGGATAAAGTTGATGGTTTATATGTTTTGTTCAATCTTAACATGAGTGGTATGATTAGAAGGATGAGGATGATCATGGCATTTAAAAACATTGATAGAAAGGATTAAATTACTTAACCCATGTAAGGATTGTCTATCTATGCATAGTATATCAACCTTTACATGATTATAACTATAATCTTCCAAAGGTAGGATGTGCAACATTTTAGCTCATTTGGTTGAGACTATGATATCAAGGGAGTAATGCTAGGAACAATCTTAAAGAACTAAACATGTTGAGTTAATAAGGATGTATCAAGTAAGGTTGCAACTCAAACATGTTTGACTCTTTATTTATGTGCATACCAGAATTAAGAAAAGCTTTTTAAGGAATGACCACTTACCTTGAAATGTTACCTTCGTTATTGGAGCCTGATGATGGGTAGATGACTTGTGGTGGTCTTTTCCTTCTTTGAAGCTTGCCCTGCCCGACTGGTTGTGTATCTTGGTTCATGAACAGATTGTCTCCTATGTTGCACTACTTCTTTATCATCCTTTTGTTATGCCATCTTTTGCTCGAATCTTGGGATTGTGTTTGGACCTTTTTCTCCACTCATGGTTTCATTTCTACAAAGCATTAGTGGACAACACATACCCGAAGGAATATACAATTCAAAACAAGGATAGTGTTGTAGGGCTAAAGGCCATACTCTATGCTATAGAAGAGTTGGTTTGAACATTTTAATTAGCATAGAATATTTATGACATGCTTTTATTATTCATCATTACTTCTTCTCTTGAGGATTGATTTTATTTTAAGTTTGATTTTCATGTATGGCATTTGTAAAATCATTCAAACTCATAGAGACAAAGTAAGAGTGAGTAGAGGGATTGCAAACTAGCGTGCCTGAATGATGGGAGCTTGAGAGGAGGAAGAGCACGGTCTGTTCATCTTTAGAGAAATCGGCCTTCCTTCCCTATGCTTCAACCTATCTTGCGAGGGCTCATGGTTTGTAGGTCCTTTGAGCAGGACCTCTCCCTTGCATTAAGCCTTTCTTTGTACCATCTGATCCAGGAGGTGAGGATGCAGACAATTGCATGTTCTTCTTCCATCAACCTTTATTGATTTTTGTTGATTCTTGATCGATGGAATGGCATCCACTGGAGCTGCAAACTTGAGTTCCTCCATGATGGTCTTTGCATGGCAGAGATTCATTCGTCCACTTGCTAGGAGTAAGTGCTTTATTGTAGATCTTGTTTATGGCACTCGTCTTCTTTCTCCTTATTCCATGGAGTTCATCTATCCATGATTAATTAGTTGTGTCTCCCTTGTGTCAAGTTGTTGGAGTTCATGTGTCTTGCTTCATCTCCGGTGTGAGTCCATCTCGGGACTTTCTCAATTTGTATTTGAGAGTTTTTCTGCAGGGGTTAGTCTAATAAAATAACCAGTATCTACTAAAGCATACTATCAACTCAAAGATCAACCTAGACATCACGTCTAATTTGATTTAGGAAGGCATTTTAACCTAAGCACCATGCTTAATTTAAAAGCCTTTAGAAGCAAAATCAGCACACCTTTTGATTTAAACTAAGCACCATGCCTAATTTAAAAGCTATACGGAAATACTTCAAAGCCTAATCATATACTATAGCAAACAAAGGTATCATGAAAGTATTACAGAGATTTATTCAAATGGAGATGAAAGAACATGATTTTTTTAGCAAATTGAGCATGTCTTAAAGGTAGACACAACCAAGATAATGTAGCAACATGGCAAGAGATGTTTTGCAAGATCAAGTTTGGATGAATGTGATTCTTATGAGTGAATGTGTTGCAATGTTGCATGATGATTGGTTGGACATACCTTGCGTCGTCATCCTTCATTCTTTTTGGTCCAAACCAAAAATGGATAGTGACAAAAATACCCGAAGGGATATTTTCACAATTATATCTCTATGCTCATTTTACAAGGGCATTACAGCAAAAGGTGAAAGCCCATGTTATCTCCTAAAATTGCTTGTTTTAGGACAGAAAGCTCATCCTTGGGAAACCTCCAAATTACTCTCAAATTGGTGAAGTGGTTTTCCCTATGTGTACCTATCTCAAGATTCACACAACGAGATCTGCAATATTTATGATAAACATATGCATCTACATCCACCCTTTCAAAATTTTTGTGAACAAGAAGCATGAGGGGGTTGAGGATCTCATGTGTGGTAAGATTGGAGAGACCAACTGGTTCAGGAGATTTCTCATACGAGCAAGGACTCGATGAGGTATTCATGAAGTAAATTCCATGCGCATTGATGTCATCTTCCTTTTCAAGCTCCAAGGGTGATTCTTCATGGATGTCCATAGGTGAAAACTTTGTCTCCATCATTCCATACCTATGACATTAATTGGACATTTTATTGTCCAAGATTTCCCTTGGATTGGTGACTCTCAGGTTGGTCTTGTCTAAGGCCTCATCCATCCATTCATTGGCAATGGCGCATAAGTTTTTAATATCCTCTAGCCATTGTTGTTGCTTTTCTTGGTCTTCCTTGTGGTCTTCATGACTCCTATGATTTGGGTGTCTCAGTGGATTTCTAGGGTCATCATGAGTCTCAGGAGAAAGAGCATCAAGAGATTCATTGGGATCAAGGATGGGGTTAAAGATGGGTTCAGATAAGTCATCTAATGCGGGCATAGAAGGGGAGAAGATAGGATTGACTTTTAAGTGGCTTAGTTCTCCTTCTATGGCATCACTAGACATGCCATCCTCGGGTTCTTCCCAATGTCCTATGTGGGAATAAGGACGCTTCCTAAGAGATCCCTTCTTGAAAGGATTCGAATTATATTCACTCGAAGGTCTCTTATGAAGTTGGAAGTCTAAGCTCTTCCCAAAATCAGCATCAAAAAGATTATCCTTAGTTTCAAAAGGGATTTCCAAAGGTTGAATTTCTTATTCCTTTGGAGGATTTTAGGATATCGATGGCTTGGGATTGGAGTGATTGTGAATTGGCTATAAAAACTTCCTCTTCTTGATCGGGAGATGATTCCTTCTCTTCCTCGAGGAGTTCATTTTGAATGTTAGTGCAAGGAGTATGTCCATTGATTATGTCAAGGACAAACCTTGCTTTACTAACAGATAAAGAAAGGAAAGCTCCTCCAAAGGCTGCATTAAAGTCTTGCGCATCATTTTTGCTAAGACCCGCATAAAAATGTTGAAGAAGAATCGGGTCTGGAATAGCAAGGTCTGGGCCAGTGATGATGAGGTCATTAAAATGATCCCAGGCTGCGCTAAGAGATTCTTCTTCTAGTTGTCTAAAAGTTAGAACCTCTTTTTGAAGGCTAACCACTCTAGAGATGGGAAAGAATTCTAAGCAAAACTTAGAGCATAGCGTTCCCCAATCTCCTTGCATACTCCCTACAGTTTGATTGTACCAATGTTTAGCTTTTCCCGTCAAAGAGAATGGAAAGAGCTTCCATTGTAAAGATTCATCTGACATGCCAACAATGCGCAAGCATGTACATGTTTGTAGAAACTCTTGTAGGTGTGAGTATGGGTTTTCATTGCCTACTCCTGAGAAGGATTGTTCCCATCTATAAAACACGGGCGTAGCTCATAGCCAGGTGTTAGGATAGGCTTTGAAGATTCTGGTGGCTCTAGGCTTGCGCTCGTGGGTTTGGCATATTGATAGATAGGAGTGCAATTCATAATAAAAAGAAAAGAAAAGAATGAAGGGATAAAAAGATAAAAGACTATGATACAAGGATAAGCTAGGTTCGAAGTTAACTCAGCAACCGTTTCCCTGGCAACGGCGCCAAAAAGCTTGTTGGTATTTAATACGCACACAGATAAATCCGCAAGCGCACGGGTGCCGTTGTAGCTTTTACCCAGAGGTTTTAAATATCGTATCCACAGGGAAACGTGTGAGGTTAACTACGGTCCAACTTAACCCGGAGTAGCAACAAGACTTAAGAAGGTCGGGAGTGTAGAGGAGATTGCCAAGGTATTCTAGTTCTAATCTCAGTAAGCTATGTCTTCTACTGCTCAACTGGGGACATTAACTAAGGAAAGACACCAACAGAGGATGCTCTCCTTAGCAACTAGGTCCTACTTGTCCTACAGACGGGAGGTGGACTACAAAGGATTCAACAAACTATCTAGATGTGGGGATATCTAGAAGCATAGTCACTCTCGCGATCTACTGCTGATCTGGAATGCAGGGTGCATCCATGATTAACCTAAGTCTAAGCATCACGCTTACACCCGATTAATACTCTACTCCCTCTAGAACAGGAATAAAGCACTCAAAAGACTTGCGAACCAGATGAACAATATAAACAATGTTGCTTACTAAAAGAAAAAGTTGATTACCAGAGAAATCTCAGACGTAGGTTGACTTCCGCCAAGGTATAAGCCGTAGAGGGAGCACCGACAGGTCGGCACCTCCTCCAAACTCTTCCCTCTCTCTACCTCTCTAATTCTAAAGACTAGATCCTAATGAGGACTAATCTTCTCTTCATAGCTAGCTCTTGAGAGGAGATCCTTTCATGGGACACCTCTCTTGATCCTAACTAGAGAATATGAATTAGGGTTTCAGGATGCCTCTGTCTCAGGGGCCAGGGGGCTGCTTATATAGGCTGGTGGGATGAACCAGAGCCCTCGGATCAAACCGACTTTGATCTACGGCTTAGATTGGATCTCAATGGCGGTGGGAGAGTCCTCGTCGAAGATGGCTAATAGGTGGGACCCACCTAGGTCGGCCGACCCCACATGTCATCTTCTCGGGGTCTGCTTCGGGGTGGTGCTCTCTAGTGTCCTCTAGAACCTTCTGGAGTTGTCCCCAGTATGAGATACGCTTATTAGTCCAACATGTGGTTCCTTTTTGGCTCTTTTCCTGTTTAGTCCCTAAACATAGATTCACCAAAACTCGTGGAATTCTATCAGTTTGACCCCTATTCTATGTTGGTAATTATTTTTAAGCCCTTATTCATTTTTATTTAACAGTTAAAAATGGTAGTTATCCACCGTCAACAGCCATCTTGAGCATGTGACTTGGTCCAGTTCTATACATGTGAATGAATCCAAATGCACCAAGTCACTTTCATCAAATGATCCAACAAAGATTTGATTCTCCTCACAATATAACCTCCTTTAGCTTGATTAGTGGCATCACTAAATGCAAGTACTTTCTTCTTCACCACAGCCATGGTCCTTCGGCGCCCAAGCCGTCGCTTGCTCTTCACCTACGCTTGGTCCTTCAAAGCCATTTCCTTGCTATCTCCACCCTCACAAGCCAATCCAAGTCATACCATTATTTGAGTCAACAATAAGCATACATTGAATTCCATGAAGTGAAAACATCTTCATTAATATTGATATAATAGCAAGCTCTTTAAATGAGACCATTCCATATGCAAGACCTCATGTCTCATATACCAACTCAAATATGCTTGCTTTCACATGAACCATAGATGTCCTATAATACATAAGCCATTGCTTGGATTTCATTCCAACACAATATGGAACACTATCAAGTTTGTATATAATAATTTACCTATTCAACACTTGGCAAACTTATTAGTCCTTTAACGATGTTGTCATTCAATCATCCAAACTCCACTAAAAGGGCTAGATACACTTACATGGTGCAGAGGCTCAGGGTCCATTACTCTGCATCCATTCAGTGCTGGTTCGCTCTGACGCTCTGCATGCATGCATGCATTTTGACCAGGGAGTGCTCTGCCATGAGTTAGAGCATGTTGGTAGCAGCACTTGTTGCAACGTACCTTTAACAACACGAAACATTAAACATACGCTTGCAACATATGTGTAGCTACTGCAACATATATATAGCATCTAGATAAAACTTGCAACATTAGTATGAAATAGATCAAACATCTAGAATATACACTTGCAACATATGTGTAGCTACTGCAACATATATAACATCCAGGTAAAACTTACAACATACATCTGAAACAGATGAAACATCTAGAATATACAGTTGCAACATATGTGACAAAGCATATGCAACATCTAGATAAAACACTTGCAACTTGCAACATGAAAACACTTCAACAGAAGATTGGAACAGATGAAACCTTTGGAAAATACTGCTGCAACAGAAGATTGAAACTGATGAAACCTTTGGAAAATACTGTTGCAATACATGTGTGAAACAAATGCAACATCCAGAACAAAACACTTGCAACATACGTTTAAAACACATGAAACACTTTGAACAAGCTCTTGCAACATGCCTCTGAAACATTTGCGACATATGCAACATGTACAACATCCACCCTGATCTATTTTTTGCAACATTCATACGAAACAATTGCAACGTATCTCTAAAACGTCTGAAACAATTAAACATATATTTGCAGGGGAGGGGGAGCGCCTGTGCCGGTCAACTCCGGCCGTCGGGATGGGAGTTGGTGGTAAGCGGCTGCGCGCTAGTGCCACTAGCATCTAGCATCAGTAGTTTGAGCGAGCATCACCACCAGCCAACGCCTCCAGCACCAGCACCAGGCTTGGCTCGGGCGGGCAGTGCGCGCGACGAGCACCACCCGCACCAGCACCAGCGCCGGCGCCAGGAGGGAGTAGGCGGCACGCGAGACCGTGGCGAGCGAGCAAGCGGGCACCAGCGCCGGCGTCGGGCCAGCGGCGGGCGACAGGGACAAGCGAGGTGGAGTCGCGTCCATGTTCTCATCCGCACCGGGGAGAAGAAAGGGGAAAGGATAAGGATGGGTGTTTTTTTTTTCTTTTTTTATGATAATCACGGGCACAATGAGCGCCGTGGTAAAAGCGCGTGGGGGAGTGGACCTGCGGGGCCGTCCGATAATTTCTATCCATCAGACATGAGACATGCAGCATTACCGAAAAAAATAGAACTCACACAGTTGTAGCTGGAGCGTCTCCCTCCCATCAGCACTGCTCATGCATCTATTTGTTCCCGATTCCAAAAACTGGTACATGAAATGAACGGTCATCTTTGTTCATTGGTCTCCTCCTGTCTATTCCACTACCCCAACTCACGAGTTGCAATCCCTTTTATTAAACCGGCCTGATCCATCCTGCGAGGTGCGACCGTGCGAGTCCAGCGGTGAGACGGTGGCAGTGAGTCGACGGCTCCTCCTCCAGTTCGCTCACCTACTTCACAAAGGGAAAAGAAGGGGATTCACAGTCACGAGATGAATGAGGGAGAAGCCGAATGCTGCTGTGGATAAGAGGCATGGTTCAATCGTTTTCTTTCATTTTTTTCCAATTGTATTTAAATATGTAAATGTAAAGTTGTTCGAGGTCTTGCTCTTGGGAAGGGGACATGCAAACATGCAAAATCAGGAGAAAAAAAAGGACAACTAAAGTTAGATGTGAAAACCCATTTGTTTTTTTTCTGATTCTGATATAAACACTGTGCCATCTAATTCTTCAAGGCGTGTTCTCAGTGTGTAGTCATGTCTACTTGCTATATAGACGTTTTTATAGCTTCCACATAAGTAGTGGTGCTTTTAGTTTTTTGTCATATATAATCCATTTTCTCTACCAAAACATATTACTCTTTTTGTCATCATATCCTACATACTTTGCAAATGAATTGTTGCTGCCCTCTTATTTATGTAACATCGCCCGTACATTTGTGCTCAACTCTATACTGCAGGCCATGATCCTCCTCGCCTTTGTTGTAAATTGGATCACAAGTATTTTTATGGGTGTATGCAGGCTAACCTAAGTTTTCGCGGCGCCGATCCTGTATGCTATGTGCCTGTAATCTGCCACTATCCCACTGCCCTGTTAGCTTCTCTCTTGCTTTTATGAATCGGATTGTTTTGCAGGGACTATACGTAGATTCAGTTGTTACAACTAGAAATTAAGTTCCTCTCAAAAACATATATTGTTGGGTTGATCATAAGCATGCTTGGTGTGAAAACTGAGCACACATTAATGTGCTGTAAATGTGCACCGTGAAAGACCAACTATGCACAGTATGTCACATATTTCACACCCTGTTGTGACAAGCAAGTCAAGTCTATCATGTGCCTTGATCAGGGGCAGGGATGGACCTTGACTAGCCTCCATTGTTGACAAGGGAAGCCCCCCTAGTGTGCAGCAGCAAATATATGAAGAGGCACCCCAGAGCCATCAAAAGGCGAGTGACGTGCTAGTGAAAACTAGTGAAAGCAACTAGTGAAGGCCACTGATCAGGCAGCTGCTGAAACACTGGGAAGGGTTTTCCCAAACCACTCCTACACTGAGTTCTTGCCTGCTGCAAGCAGGCACGGGTCGTCAGCAAGCCGAAATGGCTAACAACTCCAACGAAGGTATGAGCAGCACCAGTTAATCAGGCTATTGTGTCCTAGCTGTGGAGCTTAATGATCCTGGAGTTCTAACAATGGTATCGGAGCCGGTTTAAGCTCAAACTAGGACCAACTACAGTGTTGTTCATACATGTTCATGTACTGGTTCATGCTGTTCATGTGAAATAAGACACATCAGTGCTAAGCTAGGATCTCCAGTGGTCCTGTTAGCATTGAGAAGGAAGGGATTTGTTGTAAAGAACACCCAAACACCTCAAATCCCAAAACCCGAAATCCTAATAAAGCTGAAATCCCTGATTTGGCACAAATCCTAACCCTAAGGAAGGGCGGTGGACTTACTGGAGCTTGCTCCCGAGCTGAGGCTCGTTGTCCGCCGCACGAGCCCGGCTGTCGCTGGTCCTCAGGCGTGCTTTGGTTGCCACCGAGGCTGGCCACCTCGCGGCGCCATGGCCGCCGAGGGACCGCCGCCGTGCGAAGGGGCGTGCGCTCCGCTGCTGCCGCCGCCGGGGCTTTTCCGGGCGTGCGCGTGCGCCGCCGCCGGTAAGGGGCACCGACGAGACGCCATTCGACGGAGCCGTGCGCAAGCCAACGCAGCGCGTGACTCCGGCGAACGGGATCTCGACGGCGCTGTGATGTTCCTCCACACCATCCTCGGCCCTCTCTCGCGAACGGACGCAGGCGTGTGTGTTGCCAACGCAGCAGCCGCCGGCGTTGCT
Organism: Saccharum officinarum; assembly: GCA_020631735.1. Classification (NCBI taxonomy): domain Eukaryota; kingdom Viridiplantae; phylum Streptophyta; class Magnoliopsida; order Poales; family Poaceae; genus Saccharum; species Saccharum officinarum. The sequence goes on along the minus strand of CM036184.1, from coordinate 4,104,221 downwards.
CTGTGTGGGTGAGAGGAGAAGGGAGGAGAAAGGGTTTGAGGGCCAGCTGCCACGCCGCGGCCGTTGGCTCGCGCATGTGAAGACGCGGGCCGTTGGCTCGGCCGCTGGCTTGTGCGTGCACGGGCACTCCCTTAGCCGCTGTTGGCGCGGCAGCCGCTGCAGCGTCTCCCCGATGCGCAAGCACGCGAGCACGAGCGTGAGCACTCGGCGCCACTCGGCTCCAACGCCGCCGCCGCTGCTTGTCGTACGAACGGGAGAAACGGGAGGAGGAGATAAGGTAGGTTTTGGGGAAAATCCTGCTGCTCCATTTTTGCTCTGGCCGGAGGCCACGCGGAGCGTCCGATTTGATCGGACAGCTGCAGTTAGCCGTGGCTGGCCAGTAAAGAGGTGTAGCCCATCTTGAATTTTAACGTTTTTTTTTAATCTGATTGGGCTGCACACATTTGGGCCAAATTACCTTAAGGGCCGAATTGATATATGTTTTGGGTTTATTATTTTTTCAGCATAGTTTTTTTTATGTCTTCCAATTATGCTGTTAATTTTGTTTAAGCCCAAATTCATGTGCGTTTCCGCTGTGTAATTAAAAGAGAAATTTTCTAATTGAGTTGGAACCAACGGGAAAACTTGATTAGTGAATTTTACATGGCTCTAATTAAATTGGAACCAACGGGAAAATTTGATTAGAGACATGGAAGTTATTGTTAAGCGTGGCTTATATTTATTATTCTGACCAACGTTGATTAATAAATATTTGTCATGAAATTTTATTGTTCTACTCCATTTTCTGCCCAACGGTGTTGATAGAATAGAATAATAAAAGAAGTTTCTTTTGCATGAATAATAATTATTTTCATGCATTAATATTTTCCACTCATGATCTTTATTATTTCTAAATGTAGCTTCTAATGCCTCAAACATTGCCGGACTGATAAACGGCATGGAGCAGCTGAATGGGAGCAATTATCCTTCATGGAAGGAAAAGCTCGAGATATTGCTGGCTCTGCTGGATCTGGATTATGCTCTCAATAATGAGGCTCCTAAAGAACCTGAAGAGGGTTGTGAGGGTTATGATGTCCTCAAAATGGGCTACGAAATTGAGAAAGCCAAATGGGACAATTCAAATCGAAAGTGTCTCATGATAATTAAGAGCTCCATTATTGAGGGCATAAGGGGAGCAATGCCAGACTCCCAAACTGCTAAGGATTACCTTAGCAAGATTGAGGATCAATTCAAAGGATCCTCTAAGGTTTACGCAAGCACTCTAATTAAGAGGCTTGTGACTGATAAGTATGATGGGTCTGGCAACATAAGGGAGCACATCCTAAAAATGAGCAATATGGCTGCAAAGCTTAAGCAAATGGAAATGGAAATCTCTGATGGTTTCCTTGTCCATTTGATCATGACCTCTTTACCTCCACAGTTTTCGCCATTTACCATCAATTACAATGCCATGAAGATAAAGTGGTCAATTGATGAGTTAATGGCAAGATGTGCTCAGGAAGAGGAAAGGCTTAGGGCTGAAAGGGTTGACCATGTCAACCATGTCATGAAAACTGAAAAGAAAAGATATAAGAAATTCATGAAAGAATACATGCCCAAGCCTGCTCAATTTAAGAAGAAGGGACAATCTTCTAAGCAGAACCAGCAGAACAAGCCTGGAAATGGCTCAAGTGGTGAAGACAAGCCTAATGCAGATCCAAAAGGGTGCCACTGGTGTGGAAAACCAGGACACATTAAGAAAGACTGCATTGGTTTTCTAAAATGGCTCAATAAGAAAGGTACTGATGTCATTTCCTTCATAGATGAATCCCTTTATGCTGATTATGCCACCAATACATGGTGGGTTGATTCAGGTGCGACTATTCATGTTGCAAATTCTTTACAGGGATTCGCTACGAAGAGGACCCTAAGAAGAGAGGAAAGAAGGATTAGAGTCGCCAATGGCGTTGAAGCAGAAGTTGAAGCAATTGGAGATTTGCCACTTACACTCCACACTGGCTTCATACTTCTTTTGAAAAATGTCCTTTATGTACCCTCTATGAGAAGAAACTTAGTTTCTGTGTCATGTTTAGATGATGATGGTTATCACTGCCTTTTTGGGAATAAGAGATGTATCTTTAAGACTAATGGTAATGATGTTGGTCTTGCCTTACGGCAAGGCAAACTTTATCTTATTTCCCAAGGCAATGTAGTGAATAATGTTGATCCATCCTCATCGACAAATGTTAGTACCAAGCGTAAGAGAAATGATAATGAGACTTCATCGAAATTATGGCACTATCGCTTGGGCCATATTTCGAGGGGGAGAATTGAGCGTCTCATTAGAGATGATATACTCCACCCACTAGATTTCTCTGACGCAAATAAATGCATTGATTGCATTAAAGGAAAATATGCTAAGCAAATTAAGAAAGGAGCCATTCGAAGCACCAGAGTTTTAGAACTCATCCACACAGACATATGTGGGCCATTTTCATAAAAATCAGTAGATGGTTTTGATTCATTCATAACATTTACTGATGATTACTCCCGCTATGGCTACATTTATCCTATAAAGGATCGATCTGAGGCATTAGACAAATTCAAGGTCTTCAAGGCTGAAGTTGAAAATCAGCACAATTGCAAGATAAAGACCGTGAGATCAGATCGTGGTGGAGAATATTATGGAAGACATACTCCCTATGGCCAAATTCCTGGACCTTTTGCTAGGTTCTTGCAGGAAAATGGTATAGTGGCTCAATATTCTACACCGGGCGAACCCCAACAAAATGGAGTGGCTGAAAGGCGTAATCGCACACTTATCGACATGGTTCGATCCATGTTAAGCCACTCGACTTTGCCAGTCAAGCTGTGGATGGAGGCATTAAAAACTGCTACACATATTCTTAATCGGGTTCCCAGTAAAGCAGTGCCTAAAACACCATATGAATTATGGACTGGGAGAAAACCGACTTTGAATTATATGCATGTGTGGGGTTGCCCTGCTGAAGCCAAAGTCTTCAATCCAAGTGCTGGAAAGTTAGATCCTAAGACTATCAGTTGCCATTTCATTGGGTATCCTGATAAATCAAAAGGATACCGATTCTACTGTCCAAATCAGTTCACAAAATTTGTTGAAACAAGACACGCTGTGTTCTTGGAAGATGAGCTGATGAGGGGGAGTGAAACACCAAGAGAAATTGTTCTTGAAGAAAAACGGGTTTATGTCCCGATGCCAATGATTCAGGAACCCTTTTCCCCGGTGCATGATGAAGTTGTACCTCCAGTCGAAAAAACTGTTGATACAACACCTGCTAATATCACAACTAATGAAGTACCTGATGAAGATATTCAGCAGCTCCCAGACATGGCAGATGAAGAAAATGATGTACCTCTTAGAAGGTCACAACGAGAGAGAAAGTCCACTATCTTTAGTGACTATGTCACTTACTTGAGTGAGGACATGGATGAGTTGATATTGAATGATGATCCCACCTCTTTCAAGGAAGCCATGAAATCTGAGAATTCATCTAAATGGCTTGATGCCATGAAAGATGAAATGAAGTCCATGAGGACTAACAATGTATGGGACTTAGTCGAAATTCCCAATGGAGCCAAAACAGTAGGCTATAAATGGGTCTACAAAACCAAATATGACTCCAAAGGGAATATCGAAAGGTTCAAAGCAAGGCTCGTGGCAAAAGGCTTCACACAGAGAGAAGGCATTGATTATAATGAAACTTTCTCGCCTGTCTCTAGTAAAGACTCATTCAGAATAATCATGGCGCTTGTGGCCCATTATGATTTGGAGTTGCATCAAATGGATGTTAAAACAGCATTCCTGAATGGAGACTTGCATGAAAATGTTTACATGGCGCAACCAGAAGGTTTTGCTATGGAAGGAAAAGAACATCTGGGGTGTCGGCTTAAGAAGTCCATTTATGGATTGAAACAGGCATCTAGGCAATGGTACCTCAAGTTTGATGAAATAATCAGAAAGTTTGGTTTCAAAGAAAATGAGGTAGACAATTGCATATATGTCAAGTTCAGGGGGAGTAAATTCATCTTTTTGGTCCTCTATGTTGATGACATTCTGTTAGCCAGCAGTGATATGAATTTACTGCTGGAAACCAAGAGATTTCTCTCCTCCAAATTTGACATGAAAGATCTCGGAGAAGCTGCATATGTGTTAGGCATTGAAATACACCGAGATAGAGCAAAATGTGCATTGGGTTTGTCTCAGAAGGCATACATTGAAAAGGTACTCAAGAAGTACAATATGCACAAATGCTCAGCCTCACCTGCTCCTATAGTGAAGGGCGATAAGTTTGGAGAATTTCAGTGTCCAAATAATGAGTATGAAGCTTCACACATGAGAGCAATACCATATGCTTCGGCTGTTGGAAGCATCATGTACGCTCAAGTATGTACTCGCCCTGACCTGGCATTTGTTACCGGGATGCTTGGCAGATATCAGTCAAATCCAGGTCCAGATCATTGGAAAGCGGTTAAGAAAGTCTTGCGTTATTTGCAAGGCACAAAGAGTTACATGCTCACATACAGAAGGTCTAATAACCTTGAAATTATAGGTTATTCAGATGCTGATTTTGCGGGGTGTGTAGATACTAAGAAATCTACATCAGGTTGTATCTTCACCCTAGCGGGAGGAGCTATTTCATGGAAAAGCTCTAAGCAAACTGTTACTGCATCGTCGACAATGCAGGCAGAATTTGTGGCATGTTATGAGGCTACTGGGCAGGCTGTATGGCTAAAGAATTTTATCCCGGGATTGAGAGTGGTCGACAGCATATCTAAACCACTCACGTTGTACTGCGATAATCAACCAGCAGTAATCTATTCGAGTAACAACAAGTCAAGTGGTGCTGCCAAACACATTGACATTAAGTACTATGTTGTGAAAGATAGAGTCCAGGATCAGACAATTGATGTGAAGTACATAAGTACAAAGTTGATGTTAGCGGATCCGCTTACTAAAGGCTTACCACCCAGTATATTCAAAGGACATGTTACCGGCATGGGTCTGGTAGAGAGCCTCTGATTCTGGAATGAAACGGGGCATATGTGTAACGTTCTCCCATAATGTACAAACAAGATCATTTTGAAATGTAATGATGAACTATAGTCATCAGGGTTCAATGGTACTTAACTGACTATTGTAATCCTATGTCTTGGTGTATCATTTTGTTGAGAAATGAATTTATGATAATAAGACTTATGATCAAGGGGGAGAATGTTGGGTTGATCATAAGCATGCTTGGTGTGAAAACTGAGCACACATTAATGTGCTGTAAATGTGCACCGTGAAAGACCAACTATGCACAGTATGTCACATATTTCACACCCTGTTGTGACAAGCAAGTCAAGTCTATCATGTGCCTTGATCAGGGGCAGGGATGGACCTTGACTAGCCTCCATTGTTGACAAGGGAAGCCCCCCTAGTGTGCAGCAGCAAATATATGAAGAGGCACCCCAGAGCCATCAAAAGGCGAGTGACGTGCTAGTGAAAACTAGTGAAAGCAACTAGTGAAGGCCACTGATCAGGCAGCTGCTGAAACACTGGGAAGGGTTTTCCCAAACCACTCCTACACTGAGTTCTTGCCTGCTGCAAGCAGGCACGGGTCGTCAGCAAGCCGAAATGGCTAACAACTCCAACGAAGGTATGAGCAGCACCAGTTAATCAGGCTATTGTGTCCTAGCTGTGGAGCTTAATGATCCTGGAGTTCTAACATATATCAGTCGGATTTTTCTGCCAGATATATGTTGATATAGTTAGACTGTGTTGTTCTATGATTCTTATTCCGTATAGTTGTCGTATGATTAATATCCAAATCCATCTGTATTTTCTGTTGATACCCGCAGCAATGCGCGGAGAATCCTCCTAGTATTATATATTCTTAAGCTTGGCGTAGAAGTTAATCCCTAAGATGCAAATACATTCTTAGATAGGTTAAATTACCTTGTTAGCACACACATTAATGTCCTATTTGGCAACGTTTTGGCTTCTTAAAAATGGCTCTAGCTTGTCTATAAAAGCAGCTTTTCAGGCTTTGGCTAAGACTATGTTTGGGACCCATTTTCCACAGAGGCAATAGAGGGAAGTAGAGAATCCCGCCAAACGACATGCCTTCCGCTCAATGAATGCTCGCAACCATACCAGACTCAGCCAAGCAGGATTGAACTACGCAAGCGGTTTTGGAAAATGGGTCTCGGCCACCACACGGCCTTGGATTATTTGTTATAATGTATATTATAAATTATGATTAATTAATGTGGATTATGGATTATAACAATCTAATTTGTTTGGAACCTTAGATTATTATAGGTGTTGGATTATTCTTGGCTGAACTGTAATCTTCTATTAGTAGCACCCCAAGGTGGATTATTTTTATAATATACTAGGTGAATACCCCGCGCGTTGCCGCGGCAATTTTTAAAGTGATATCTTATGAATGACACAGACATGTAGAAATTTGGTGACGAGGAGTGGAGTATTAGGATGGAATTGCATGTTGCATGCATGTAGTAGTGGAATGAGAAAGGATCAAACGTAAATCACTAAAAGGAGTGGATGGAGGAATGGAGAGGCTATTTATTAACATGCTTGAGTTAATGACACATGGATGAACTAACTGATTTAGTGGGGCCCATGTGATGATGTGGCTTAAGGAGATGCTAGAGAAATAAGCTAGTGGGGTTTTGCTTTATTAGAGTTATAGATTTCATTAGAGTTTTGGATTAGGATATCTTTTACCAGTTTACTATGACCTAAGGTTATCCAAATAGGACCTTAAACATGTATTTTGTTAAGAAGAAAGAGATATGCACATGGTCATTTTGTACTTAATTTACATCTTCGTTTATGTCAACTGCGAAAGCTTTAGTATATTAACCATGTATAGCTTCTATAACTTAAATGGATATCTTTCGGAGTACTTTTCTCTAACAAGATATGTTTTGGAGTACTTTTCTCTGACACACAGTCACACTCATCAATAGTTCACGCTTAATCTTTTATTCCAATCATCTAAGACGCATTGCATGCATGATCTACTTGCTAGGTTTAAATTAATTGGATGGGATAGCAACATGCATGATCGGTGCTCGCTAGCTACTAGCTAGTGTGGAAATGGATGGAGCAGCATCAAAATGGCATGAATGAATATAGCAAATCATCTAGCCTCTCGGTGTTGGTCGCTAAAACTTTGCTATGAATTGGTGGCTTGCATGCTGCTAAAATTTTCCAAGATGTTGGCTGGGCCGGGGTTTGGGCTATGGCTTCAAGGCTTTTCACCAGTACAGAAATGATTTTTGTTGAAGCTAGTGATTTTTTCCACTGGCAGTTCATAAAGAACAGACGCCATTAGAAATAGAACTGCAGGCCCATGGCTATGAACACTAGTGGAGATATATCTCCACTGGAAGATTTCCTACCCTTTAAGCTGGCAGTAAACTTAAGACAATTGCTAGTGCAAACCGATTTGTCGTAAACCTACCGCTAGTGTAAATATAGGATTTGTACTGGTGGTACTGGCGGTTTTGTTAAGCTGTGCCAGTACAAATGATGTGAAATCAATTTGAATTTTTCAAATGACCTCGTTTGGAGAAATGACCTAAACCAAAATTATAGTATTTGAAAATACTACAACTTTATAGTTGACTACTTTTTCATTTGAAATGATTTAGGATCTGAAAATTATGTATTAAGATTTATGCTGGCAGTGTAAATCAGTCGTCCAAAGCAGGTCCTGCCATGACAGTTGAGATATTAGAAGACAACAAGGAAACCTAAATAGATGTAATGTACTGCGTTGCAAGTCATTCTGCTCCTATTTTGCACAAAACAACAGAATGTTCTTTTTCAGATATAGCATATATTTTTTGATTATTCTACATCTATGAAATTGCTTCCAAAAAACGTTCTTGTTTTATGCCTCTATTATCGGTTAATTGTATTAGCTGCAGCTGAACCAAAACATTTACTAATTCTAGTGATGGCAATGTGTGTAGACGATTGAGGCAAACCATAACAGGAGACAACCAACAGAAAATCAGAGATACATGCCTAAATATTGCAAGTGATGACACTGGGTGTAAAGGCTTGAGGCAAACCAAAGTTATGTACCACAACGCTGCATCAGGTTTGGCAAATCGTTGAAAGCAGCACTTTCCCGGAATAGATGCAGCGCCGCCCGATCCGTTGCTCCCCAGTTGGAATTGAAGCTCCGCCACCTAAATTGCCACACCCATCACCGGAATCACTGTACCCCCGGTCAGATCTACGTGGGTGGTGGGGAGGTGGAGGGGGCGACAGTGGGGGAGATGGGGGGAAGAGGGTGGTTTAGACTACAAGCGTTGACCGGCGCCTGGGAGGCGTGGGGAGGAGGGGATGACATAGGAGGATGGACAGTGGGAGGATGCAGAGATTAGAGAGAAACGAGAAGACCCTTTGTTGGTGGTTGTGCTACACTTGATAACCTCATCAAAAAACCTGTTTTCTCAGAGCCAATATATCAGAGACACGTTTAGTTTAGACACACGTCTTTGATCACACATCAGAGATGTGTTTTGTTTTCACGTCACTAAATTGATTGTCTTCTTTGTGCTGTTTTGGCATAGTGATGTTTATTTTTTCCCTTGTAATAAATATAGATTCATCATAGGCAACGATAATGCAATTAAAACACCTGAGTCTATGCTACAAATCCATGTCATCGGTGATCGATGGATCACACGTTCTTGTTGGTTAGCACAGTGCTATGAGTGTTCTTTTAAACTGTCACAATATTTTTTAAAAAAGGTAAGCTGCCTCCCTCTTCCTATCTGAATCTCCAACATCTAGAAATTTACACTCCTCCAGTTTAGGTATTCAGCTGCAATAAATTGCAAGAATTTCGCCTGGGAGAACTGACAAAATAGTAAAATGAATAATGACACACCTATCAGCTTATGTGCAGCTGAAGGAGAAACATTACCTGCATGCTCAGTAGCTCCCCAACCCCAACAAAGCCTACGCATAAGAAGCTTGGCCAACACTACGAAACAACAAAGAGGCCTCATGAGGTTCGGCCCCTAGCCCCCTGCTACGTGGTGACCAAATGGGCGTCCGCATCATATGGGCACTGGTTAGCCTGGCGGAAGCACATGTCAGAAGATGGCAGACGGGCGTGCGCGGTGGCGACCGATGCAGGCGGGCTTTTGGATTGTGCTTTTCATACGCCAAAGAAAAGAACCGTGACCTCAGCAACTAATAAAAGTGTTAAAATATGCTTAGATCCAAATGGGTATCATCTTGAATAACCAGTTGACACATTGCGTTCATAGGAATTCAAGAGAATCTAAATGAGACCAAAGCATAAATGTAGATTAGGTCCTCTAGGCATCGAGAGATGGATTTCCCCCTCCATTATTTCACTTTTGCACTTAGCTTTTGTTATGTTACACATAATCTTTGTGCTGGAATATTAAACTTCTGCTGTTAGATACCCAAACATTTTTGTTCCAAACATTTTTGATACGAACTTTAGAATTCGAAGATCACTCATCAACTCAAGTACTGAAGGAGATGGAGAGAATGAAACAGAGGATCAGATAAGAGGCCGGGGCAGCATAGGACTTGCTCAACTGCGACAACACGGCTGGAATGGGTGGCCACGATGCTCCTCCAACTCCAAGCGATTCCGGTCCAAACATGTGATTGCACAAACGTCAACGCCGGAGCCGTCGAGGACGGTGGTGTGGGTGTTGTTGGCCGATACCTGCGGTGGTGATGGCATGCTGCTTCCACTTCTGGTAGTTGCAGGCCAATGAACTGCGACTGTGACCGCACGGCGGCGTGGGCGCCCACGGTTCTCCTGCCAGCGATTCTGGACCGTACGTTCGATTGCACACCGTGCAATCGCACATTATTGTATTGATGTGTATGTGTACTACACCATGCATATCTATATTGTCTTTGTTGATCTCCAATATCTCACTGAATTAATTTATTGTTGGCAGGCTACACCTATCGACCATGCATGAGACCATCTCAAATATCCAACTAAATTATTATTGGCAGGCTATACACCTATCAACCATGCATGAGACACAGATGCAGTCTTGGATATTTATAGCTCTCTCATTCTCATCGGTGCTACATACACACATGATTCATGACTGGTACTCACGGAGATGCGTTTTGGAGTACTCTTCTCTAACCGTTACAGTACATAATAACTCATACACAATATTTTTAATCCAATCATCTAAGACGCATTGCATGCATGATCAGTATTTGCTAGTGTTAAGTTAGATGGGGCAGCATCATGCATTTTTTTTAGAAAGGATGACAAAAGCTTTGCCGCGATTTCTATTAGACGAAGAAAGGAAAAAAGGCAAGTGCCCGCCCAGTTTTTTTGAATGAAACTGGGCCTAAAAACCATACAATTGAGGAGAGTGTTCCACTCATCCTAACACGACTTTGGTACAACCACCTGTCAACTATCACAACTTACGCCACTACTCGTTCCAAATTGGTCGAAACGACCCAACTAAAACAACTCACTTGGTCAAAATGACCCCACTAACAACAAAAAAGGACTGAAGAAACACGATGACTTGCCGGGGGATTTGGGGCACCACCATGAGCAATCATGGAACTGGAAAGCCTAACAATGCCTCCAAGGAGGAAACGACGCTAACAAGCGCCGACAAGGTAGCCCGCCAAAGGAAGGTTTACACCTGCAACATCCAGCACGGCAGGAGGAGAGGTAGAAAGGACGCCTCCAAGAAGGAAACGGCGTCCGCAGACGTCGTCGTCCAAAGCTTTCGCCCCGACCTCAAGCAACCTCCATACCGTCGCCGCCGGAGACCCAACCCTTCCAAGGAGGTAGGGAGCGGCCATGGTTCAACAGCAGCCCCGCCCATCCGCCGCCCATAGGGATGCCATCCAGGAGAAGTGCCAGGAGAACCCTGTCGAAGAGTCCGCCTCCCGCCGGAATCGGCAAAGCCGGCCAGCAGCGCGCACATCCGATCAGCTCCGCCACAGGATCCAGTCCAAGGAAGGGGGAAGGCTGATGACGGGGAGAAGAGGGCCGGGATCAGAAGAAGCCCCAGTTGCCTAGCTCACCACCATCCCAACCCTTACCAAGCCAGCCCCGCATCAGCCACGCCGCGAAAGGCCTCTAGCGACCTCCACACCGAGCTGTCGTTATGCATCGGCCCACGACACCACCACCGCCGGCGAGCCCCATCGGAGAAGTGTGGCTACACCATGGCCTAGCACCGCCAGCCGCGCCACCATGGCACTGCGGGCGTGCTAATGCCAGGCCACCGCCAGCCAGCGCCACAATGGCGACGCTGGAGCACACCCAGCTAAGCCAGGGCCGACCACGCCCCCACGGCATCGCCGATGAAGTCGCACCACCACCGCCACCACACGCACTGCACCAGCCATGGCCGTCTGAAAGCCCTAGTTTGGTTTTAGATAATTGATGACACCTATATGTACTAACCATTGTCATAAGTGTTATGATATAAGTTAGGTTGGTACACACCAAGTTAATGAAAGTGGAGATGATGGATTTCGTATGATGATCATGTGCTCTAAGTTGAAAAGAAGAAAGAGAAAAACAAAACCATGGAAATCAAGGCAAAGGTATTAGCCCATTGGAAGATTTGAATGAAGACACTTGGTGAATCAAAGCACCCCTAAAATTCCCTGGATGGAAAGCGTTTCGGCTCAAGTGTTTCTATAGATTTTTATTTTAGCTTGAGTTAAAGTAAACGCCGCACTATCAAGAGGGATACAAATTAGACTAAGCTAGATGAGAAGAAGAGTGCTCATGTCAGTCTATATAATGTGCTTGAGAGACACCCTTGCACTCACGGACACTAAGAGAAAAACTTTTCTGCCTAGGTGCACCGGTAGTACCGGTATCTCACCGGTAGTACCGGTTGGCTTAGCTCAGCGCCGATGTGGGCGAGAGATTTGAACTGTCGGTAGTACCGGTATTTCACCGGTAGTACCGATGATCACCGGTGGAACACCGGTAGTACCGATAAGATCATTTTCACGCCCAACTTCTCGTGACTGCAGACAAGTTCCAACGGTCGGAAACCTAGGGACCGGTAGTACCGGTGATATCAACCGGTAGTACCGGTAACCCTTCGGCAGTCATTATAAATAGCTCCTCCCATTGTTTTCAACGGTGCGAATGCCACAATTGCAAACATCCTTCAGAAAAAAGAGTCTCCAAGCATTGACTCACCCACTCTCTCTCCCTCTTTGCTCCTAGACTTCAATCCTTGCTAGAATTGAGCTAGAGAAGTGAGATTAGAGAGAGGGAGGATCGATCTATGACTTGAGCACTTGGATTCATCGTCTTGCCGGTTTGGTTTGTGTTTATTACTCTTGGGTTTCTTTAAACCCTAGCCGGCTAGGCATTCTTCGTGGTTGCCCGTGTTGATTTACTTGTGAGGGCACCCCGAAGTGTTTGTATTATCCTTTGATCTTAGTGAAAACTCGAGATAACCTTTGTGGTTGCTTGAGGGAGGAAGGGAGGTGGAAAAGACTCTGGACCTTTGTGGTCACCTCAACAACGAGGACGTAGGCACTCCTTTGTGGGGTGTTGAACCTCGGCATAAATCTTATGTCCCGCGTGCTTACTATTGCTGTGATAGCTTCGTCTATCCACTTGTCCTTTGTGCTATTCGCGTTCTTTCTTTCTCCTCTTCATTCTTAGGTTGAGAAGGCTCGATCTACGATTTGGCAAGGTGCCAAGCTTGGAGAAGCTCAACATCATCCACTACAACATCTACGAGTGTGTGGTAACACTTGAAACTGAAATCAAAGCTCAAACTTTCTCGGATTTCGTAGCTTCAGTAGGCTACCGGTAGTACCGGTAGGTTTGCATCAGTAGTACCAGCATAAACCGGTAGTACCGGTCCAAACCAACCGGTAGTACCGGCTGGTATTTAACTTCCGCATTTGAGTTTTTGAGTTTCAGGTGTTTAAATTAGGCTATTCACCCCCCCTCTAGCCAATTAGGACCTTTCAAGTGGTATCGGAGCAAGGTTACCGGTTAATTAAGGCTTATGTAGCATCCGGTTTTAAGAACAAAACCAGATACACACCATATGTGAGCCCAGGAAGTCAAATCTCACATATAGCTACAAGTAAGGGGTAATATCAAAAGACCATGCTTAAATACATAACATATTAGTAAAAGAATACAACCTTAGGGTAAAGACAGCGGAAAGACAACTCTAGTCTTCGGGTGAGAACTCCACTCCATAGGGACGAACTGACTGGTTGATCACAAGCCTAACTTCTCCAATTTCTAGCCATCTGGTACCCATCCGGGATTTTTCCAATGTATAGAAAAGTAAAGCAAGCGTAAGTACATATCGTACTCAGCAATATAACATGGGGTTCATGAGGCTCAAAAGGCTGACACTGGTTTACTGCGTTTAGCTTTTAAGTAGATCACAATTTTAACCATTGAGTAGCAATAAGTTCAGCAATAGCCCCAAATAACCACACAATCATGTAAACATGAGTAATGTATAGCATAAACAGTAATCATCAGTGAGCATCAATATTCATTAATATCATTGGTGTTCATCATCTATTCAATAAGGAGTCCAGGCCGCTCGTGACCATGAGCACGGCTGATATACCAGTTTTACACTCTGCAGAGGTTGTACACTTTCACTGTGAGTCGTGAATGCCCAAAGCCCGGGGTCATGACTCCCCAAAACACTTTCAAGGTGAGCGGGCAGGGTACACTATGAGGTCTTTCAAAGGTTCGTCTAACAAGTTAGGGCCGCTAGGTTTCTGTGCCCTGCGAATGTAGAGCCCCCTTCCGAATGGCACAATGACACGCAGCCTATACACATTGGGACAGAGGCCGCACCACACCCATCCCGAAACACACCCCTCTTGCGCCATAAAGGGAACCTCTAACAAGCTAGAAAAGGTCCGCATACTTGACCAAAGCCAGAGCCATGTAGCCCTCACAGTTGTACTGTAAGTCCCGGGTTGTCTCTTAAAGATAAGTCCTTATGGAGAGAAACTAGAGCACCATAAAAACAGCCCAATGCTCTAGCCCTCTTGAGCCATGTTGCTAAAAAGCATCTTTTAAACGTTTATTGCATATACCATTAGTCAAGTTACAGATCATGGTTATTTATCTTGAGCACTAGCATAATACTACCCAAATGCAATTATCCCATAGGTGACAAGGTACAAGATATCAAACTGCTAGGTAATCCTTAGTGGCAACAAGGTAGACACATGCAATATGAATAAATGATTAAAGGTGTATAGGACAACAAGGATGATCCCATGCTATACTTGCCTTAAACTCAGGTCCTTCTTCTAATCCAAACCTTCGAAGAACTCCTTCTTGATCACCAACTTCTTCTAGATCACCAACGCAAAACTCACCGACGGGACATCATCATAGAACACCACACAAGCATCCATACAATCATACACGAAGCAAACAATAGAACTAAATTAGAACAATACACCAATAGAGATAAAATAGTTTTAAAAGGTTATACAACTAATCTACGCAGTGCTACGATCACACAGACGCGAAGATCATGAAAACGGAGCTAAAACGAAGAAGTTGTGAATTAAACAGGATTTCCTTTAATAAAATAATAGATTAAATATAAGCTCGAATTTGAAAAGTTGAAAACATGGTGAACAATTGTATGAACAGATAGATTACAAAATTACAAACCTAACGCAACTTGAACGGACTAAATCGGAGCTAAAACGTGACAGTTATGACAAGTTAAAGTTCAGCGGCAGTTTTGTAAATACTGAAAACGTATTTTGATTCTAATAAAAGAGACACTACGCTTTCGGGAAGAGAAAGCGTAAAGTCAGAATGCGCCTTGGACAGCGGGTGCAGCCTGAGTGCGATGGAAATTCAACGTTGGAGCTGGAATACATACCGGAAATTGAAGAGTTGCTCACCCAAGATAGAGCCATGATGGAGTTGACGACCGGACGTAGAGGAGATGACGTAGTAGAGAAAAGGAAGAAAAATTTGATTTACTACCTAGGGATTTCCAAACCAGGGGCTCCCCTTACAGTAGTTTTGATGTGCTTTGGCCAAGGGGTTGGTACATATATATAGGAAGAAAAACTCCCCACATCTACATCAACTAGCAATATGGTACTAATTGATGTTGCACCCTCCACATTTACTAATGGGCCTAAATAATCATTAAAGCCCATTAGTAAATAAATGCATGGGCCTTTGAAATTTATTAGGATTATTGCACATGGGCTTTGAGGGCTGATTGAAAAATAAGATATATATTATTTATTTTCGGAATTAATTAATTTCAGGATTAAAATAATTCTAGAAAAGTTCAGAATTGATATATAAGCCACGAAAAATACTCCATAGGCTCCAAAAATTCGGAGAAAATTCTCGAAGACATTAAGGAACATGTGGAATCCAAATAAAGTATTTGGAGCTCATGATAAGATAATTGAGAGCATCTAAAAAAATTAGATTATGCTCCTAGAAAAATAGGAACAAATTCCAGCTTAAGCCGGAAAATTTTCCAGAAAGTTTGTAGGAATGGTTTGATGGATGATGAACTCAAAGAAGTGATTTGGAATACATGCTAAAAGATTTTGGGAACCTCCCAACGAAGGAAGCTGGGAAACAAGGAATTTGATTATAGCAAAAAGGTAGAGACAAAGCCGAAGAAAGATAAACAACTTACTAAACGCGCTTTAAAACTTTTCACAGTCACGACACACTGTTATGCAACAAGCAAACATCACAATAAAACATATGCACCAGCATGTATGCATAACCACGTTGCTACTCCCTATGATAAATTTTTAATTTAATGAAAATATTTTTTTCCTACGTTTCATGAGCACCAAAAAATTCATAATTAAACCATTTTAGCTATATTTTCAAAGGAGCAAATTTTAGGGTGTTACAGCTTAACAACCTTCGGTATTAAAATGGCTTATATTGTGTTCAACCATGTGGGGGGCAAACCACCGTTCTTTGATGGCACAAGTTCTTTTGATTATTGGAAAAGAAAGATGAAAATGTATCTTGGTTCAATCCATCCAAATGTGTGGGAGGTCACTGAAAATGATTTTGTTGTGCTTGACCCCACCTCCACCACACCAAGAGAGCAAGAGAATTTGCAATGCAACACAATGGCTCTAAACACTTTATACAATGGCTTTGGTTCCAAAGTGTTTGAGCAAATTAAGGATTTGGAGAGAGCAAGTGAAGTATGGGTAAGATTGGAGGAGACATATGAGGGCACTACAACGGTAAAGAGTGCCAAAATGTACATGCTGAAGCATCAACTCTCCAACTTCAAGATGAAGTATGATGAGAGCATTCCGGAGATGTTCTACCGGTTGCAAGTGATAGTGAATGATCTCAAGGCTCTAGGTGAGAAGACCAAAGATGAAGACTTCTCTCACAAGTTCTTGATGTGCCTGCCCAAGAGATTTAAGACCTTGAGAACCATCATGTTTAGAGGAGGATTGAAGGATGTCACACCAAATGAAGTGCTTGGTGATGTGATGACCGAGGACCAATACAATGAAGATAGTGAAGAGGAAAAGAAGGAAGAAGACAAGAAAAAGAAGAGTGTGGCATTCAAAGCCACTTCCTCATCCTCCAAGGGCAAGGGCAAGGCTAAAAAGGAAGAATCAAGTGATGGAGAGCTCTCTAACCTTGATAGTGATGATGAGGCCTTAGCTTTATTTGTGTGCAAATTTGGCAAATTCATGAAGAAGAAGGGATATGGTGCAAGGAAGATAAGAGATAACTTCAAGGGCAAGGACATAGTGAGGAGGTGCTACAAATGTAAGAGCACCGATCATCTTATTGCGGAGTGTCCTCTTGCTAGTGATGATGAAGATAACAACAAGAAGAGCAAGAAGGACAAGAAGGACAAGAAGATGAGCTTCTCTAAAAAGAAGAAGGGTGGCTCTTATGTGGTCACATGGGATAGTGATGCCTCTTCAGATGATGATGATAATTCTAATGATGATGATAAGAAGACATCCAAGAAGAAGGCATTGGCTTCTATTGCTATCAACAACAAGCCATCTCTATTTGATTCTTCATCATGCTTTATGGCTAAGGCTACCAAGGTAAAAGTTAATTTTAGTAATGATGATGACACTATAGATAATAATAATAGTGATAGTAGTGATGATGATGGTGATGAACCTAGTGTAGAACAACTCATGGACATGCTAGAACAAGCCAAATATCTTATTAGTTCAAAGAGTAAGAAATGCAAAGATTTATCTAAAAAATTAAAAACTCTTGAACAATCCTTTGATAAGCTCAACGCTACTCATGAGAGGCTAGAGGATGCCCATGAGAAGCTTGGCAAAGCTCACACCAAGCTTGAAGAAGCTCATTCCTTACTCTTAGAGCAAAGTAAGAAGGAGGATGTTGTTGTAGCATGTGATGTGGGTGTAACTTGTGAAATAATTAATGAATCTTTCTATCAACCAATTGTAATCACTCCCACTAATACTACTACTAGCTCATCATCCTCATCATCATCCACCTCTACTTGTACCCTCACTACTAGTGATGATTTCACTTGTGATGCCTCACTAATGGTTGAGAATGAGACCTTAAAGAAGGAGGTGGATAAGCTCATTCTTTCTTTAGGCAATGCCTATGGTGAAGATGCCCGCTTGCTAAAGTGCTTGGGTAGCCAAAGATTTAGTCACTCTAAAGAGGGACTAGGCTACACCCCCAAGAAAGGCAAGATGGCCTTTGTTACTCCGAAGCATAGCTTTGTGAGGAGCAATGGTCGGTTTTGCAATAGATGCAAGCAAGTAGGGCATATAGAGAAATATTGCATTACTAACAAGAACAAGGAAATAAAATTTGGAAGTACTAAATCAATTAGACTTGATTCTTGTTATATGCTTACCAAGGGAGAGACAGGAGTGAAAGCTAAATACATTGGTACACTAAGTGGGAGCCCAAAGAAGAAGGCTATTTGGGTACCAAAGTCTTTGGTCACTAACCTTCAAGGACCCAAACAAGCATGGGTACCTAAGAAATATTAATTTGTTTTGTAGGTTAATTATAAAGCTGGGGGAAGGCATTGGGTGCTTGATAGTGGGTGCTCTCAACATATGACCGGTGATAGTATAATGTTCAACTCTATCTCATCAAGTGGCAATGGCTATGATAGTATCACATTTGGTGACAATAGGAAAGGGAAAGTAAAAGGGCTTGGTAAGATTGCCATCTCAAATGATCTAAGCATTTCCAATGTGCTACTAGTGGAGAGCTTGAATTTCAATCTATTGTCGGTAGCTCAACTTTGTGACCTAGGCTTCAAATGCATATTTGGTGTTGATGATGTAGAGATCATAAGTGTAGATGGTTCTAATTTGATATTCAAAGGATTTAGATATGAGAACCTCTACTTGGTTGATTTTGGTGCTAGTGAATCACAACTTTCAACATGTTTGCTTACTAAGTCTAGTATGGGTTGGCTTTGGCATAGAAGGCTTGGTCATGTTGGAATGAAACAATTGAACAAACTAGTGAAGCATGATCTAGTTAGAGGCTTGAAAGATGTTGAATTTGAGAAAGATAAGCTATGTAGTGCATGTCAAGCCGGTAAACATGTTGGCAACACCCATCCTAAGAAAAGCATGATGAGCACTTGCAAGGCATTTGAGTTATTGCAATGGATTTGTTTGGACCAACCACTTACACAAGTATTGGTGGAAATAAATATGGCTTTGTGATAGTGGATGATTTTACTAGATATACATGGGTCTTCTTTCTAGTTGATAAGAGTGATGTATTTGCTACCTTCAAATCATTTATCAAGAGATGTCACAATGAATTTGAAACAACTATCAAAAAGGTGAGAAGTGACAATGGTAGTGAATTCAAGAACACTAGAGTTGATGAGCTTTGTGATGAATTTGGAATTAAACATCAATTCTCACCTAAATACACACCTCAATCAAATAGTTTGGTAGAGAGAAAGAATAGAACATTGATTGATATAGCAAGGTCTATGTTAAGTGAATACAATGTTAGTCATTCTTTTTGGGCCGAAGCTATCAACACGGCATGTCATTATATCAACCGACTCTATTGTCATCCTATGTTAGAGAAGACACCATATGAACTATTGAATGGTAGAAAGCCCAACATTGCATATTTTCGGGTTTTTGGGTGCAAATGCTATATTCTCAAGAAAGGCTCAAGATTGTCAAAGTTTGAAAAGAAATGTGATGAGGGTTTCTTACTTGGTTACTCCACCTCTAGCAAAGCTTTTAGAGTTTGGAATTTGTCAAGTGGTCAACTAGAGGAAGTTCATGATGTGGAATTTGATGAAACTAATGGGTCACAAGAACAAGAAGAAAATCTTGATGATGTGAGAGGAACTCAATTGGTGAATGCTATGAAGGACATGGATATTGGGGACATTCGGCCTAAGCAAGTGATTGACATACAAGATGACAAAGATCAAGTGATTTCATCTCCTATCAAGCAAGCTAGTGGCTCTCAAGTGCAAAATGATGATGGTGCTAGTTCATCTCAAGTGATTCAACCTATTGTGCAAGCAAGCTCAAGTCAACAAGTTCAAGTGCTCCAACCCACTAATATTGCAAGAGATCATCCTCTAGATCATATTATTGGTGATATTACTAGTGGTGTGCAAACAAGATCAAGATTGGCATATTTTTGTGAGCATTACTCTTTTGTGTCATCCATTGAACCTACAAGGATAGATGAAGCTTTAGAAGATGTTGATTGGATAAATGCCATGCATGAAGAGCTAAATAACTTCACTAGGAACCAAGTTTGAGAATTGGTGGAAAGGCCAAAGAACTACAATGTGATTGGTACCAAGTGGGTGTTTAGAAACAAGCAAGATCAAGATGGTATAGTGGTGAGAAACAAAGCAAGATTGGTTGCACAAGGCTATACACAAGTAGAGGGTCTTGACTTTAGTGAAACATATGCACCGGTTGCAAGATTGGAGGCAATTAGAATCTTATTAGCCTATGCTTGTGCCCATAGCATCAAGCTTTATCAAATGGATATGAAGAGTGCATTCTTGAACGGCTACATAAATGAGCTAGTGTACGTTGAACAACCTCCCGGTTTTGAAGATGAGAAAAAGCCCAACCATGTTTACAAGTTAAAGAAGGCACTATATGGCTTGAAGCAAGCACCTAGAGCATGGTATGAGAGATTGAGAGATTTATTACTCTCTAAAGGGTTCAAAATGGGAAAGGTTGACACCACTCTCTTCACCAAAAAGATTGGAAGTGATTTGTTTGTGTTGCAAATTTATGTTGATGACATTATATTTGGTTCAACAAATCAAGATTTTTGTGAAGAGTTTGGGAAAATGATGGCAAATGAATTTGAGATGTCCATGATTGGAGAACTTAGCTACTTTCTTGGATTACAAATTAAGCAAATAAAGAATGGCACATTTGTTAGTGAAGGGAAGTACATCAAGGATATGATCAAGAAATTTGGCTTGCAAGATGCTAAACCAATGGCTACACCTATGGGCACCAATGGTCATTTAGATAGTGATGCTAGTGGCAATATGGTTGATCAAAAGCTCTATCGGTCTATGATTGGAAGTTTGCTATATGTTACCGCTTCTAGACCGGATGTCATGTTTAGTGTGTGCATGTGTGCAAGATTTCAAGCCTCTCCAAGAGAAAGTCATTTGAAGGCTACAAAGAGAATTTTGAGATACTTAAAGAGCACACAAGATGTTGGATTGTGGTATCCCAAGGGGTCAAACTTTGAATTAATTGGATATTCGGACTCCGACTACGCCGGTTGCAAAGTTGATAGAAAGAGCACTAGTGGCACATGTCAATTACTTGGAAGATCACTTGTGTCATGGTCATCAAAGAAGCAAAATAGTGTGGCACTATCTACCGCCGAAGCCGAATACATTAGTGCCGGTAGTTGTTGTGCTCAATTGTTGTGGATGAAAGCTACTTTGGATGATTTTGGGATCAAATTCAAGGAAGTGCCATTGCTATGTGATAATGAAAGTGCAATCAAACTCACCAACAATCCGGTTCAACATTCAAGAACCAAGCACATTGACATAAGGCATCATTTCATTAGAGATCACCAACAAAAGAGAGATATATCTATTGAGAGTGTTGGCACCGATGATCAACTAGCGGATATATTCACCAAGCCACTTGATGAAAAGAGATTCTGCAAGTTGAGAAATGAATTGAACATTCTTGATTTCTCCAACATGAGTTGAGCACACCCCTCATTTATATGACATGCCTCTCCTTCGACAAAGCAAGGTAAAAGTTGATTAACATGCATACATGCTTTACTAGGACTTGTTTAGAACACATAGGCATACAAGTGATAATTTAGGCTCATTCATGGAAACAAAATGAAATTGATGTATATATGTTTATGGACTTGCAAACATAGTTACATATTCTAAGCAAGTGAGTTAGATTGAACAAATGTGAAATTAATTTTCACTTTCTTTCCAAATCAAATGAACTTGCTATTTTCAAGTGGTATTTCTCTCCAACTAAAATAATCCTTTTTGTGCAATTGTTGACAAAGGGGGAGAAATAAGTCACAAAGATAGATATTCTAAAGGAAAGGGATCAATTAAAATTTGAGCACACAAATAGGGGGAGCAAGCTCATAAATAAGTTGTTTGCATTTGTATGTGCATATTCATATGAAATATTGCATTGCAATCATTAAACTTAATATATATGTTTGATTGGTGTACGCTAGTATTAGAACTTGAATGGTGATTGAAAACTAGTATGCATAGGTTGGTAATTAGACTTTTATGCTTTTAAGTAATTCAAGTGCTCTCTTTACTTATAATGTTGATCTCACGGGGTACTTGAGTTTTTTGATGTATGTCTAATTATCCATGGTGCTAAAGTTGGTATATATTTGCAACTCCGATGGTATCACGCTTCAAAGGTCCATTCTATATATTTTAGCATCATTTGATAGTAGTAGCTCACCCACAATTCCTATTCATGCATATGTGAACAATTGTACCAAACTCATATATCACATATGTAGGGGGAGCTAGTACTATCAAAACCGAATTTGAAATGCTTGTCCAACTCTTACTCATGATCAAATTGCATGGGCAAACATTTTGAGTTCACAAATTGAATTTATTTCATATCTATGTGAAGGTTGTCATTAATTACCAAAAAGGGGGAGATTGAAAGCCCTAGTTTGGTTTTGGATAATTGATGACACCTATATGTACTAACCATTGTCATAAGTGTTATGATATAAGTTAGGTTGGTACACACCAAGTTAATGAAAGTGGAGATGATGGATTTCGTATGATGATCATGTGCTCTAAGTTGAAAAGAAGAAAGAGAAAAACAAAACCATGGAAATCAAGGCAAAGGTATTAGCCCATTGGAAGATTTGAATGAAGACACTTGGTGAATCAAAGCACCCCTAAAATTCCCTGGATGGAAAGCGTTTCGGCTCAAGTGTTTCTATAGATTTTTATTTTAGCTTGAGTTAAAGTAAACGCCGCACTATCAAGAGGGATACAAATTAGACTAAGCTAGATGAGAAGAAGAGTGCTCATGTCAGTCTATATAATGTGCTTGAGAGACACCCTTGCACTCACGGACACTAAGAGAAAAACTTTTCTGCCTAGGTGCACCGGTAGTACCGGTATCTCACCGGTAGTACCGGTTGGCTTAGCTCAGCGCCGATGTGGGCGAGAGATTTGAACTGTCGGTAGTACCGGTATTTCACCGGTAGTACCGATGATCACCGGTGGAACACCGGTAGTACCGATAAGATCATTTTCACGCCCAACTTCTCGTGACTGCAGACAAGTTCCAACGGTCGGAAACCTAGGGACCGGTAGTACCGGTGATATCAACCGGTAGTACCGGTAACCCTTCGGCAGTCATTATAAATAGCTCCTCCCATTGTTTTCAACGGTGCGAACGCCACAATTGCAAACATCCTTTAGAAAAAAGAGTCTCCAAGCATTGACTCACCCACTCTCTCTCCCTCTTTGCTCCTAGACTTCAATCCTTGCTAGAATCGAGCTAGAGAAGTGAGATTAGAGAGAGGGAGGATCGATCTACGACTTGAGCACTTGGATTCATCGTCTTGCCGGTTTGGTTTGTGTTTATTACTCTTGGGTTTCTTTAAACCCTAGCCGGCTAGGCATTCTTCGTGGTTGCCCGTGTTGATTTACTTGTGAGGGCACCCTGAAGTGTTTGTATTATCCTTTGATCTTAGTGAAAACTCGAGATAACCTTTGTGGTTGCTTGAGGGAGGAAGGGAGGTGGAAAAGACTCCGGACCTTTGTGGTCACCTCAACAACGAGGACGTAGGCACTCCTTTGTGGGGTGTTGAACCTCGGCATAAATCTTGTGTCCCGCGTGCTTACTATTGTTGTGATAGCTTCGTCTTTCCACTTGTCCTTTGTGCTATTCGCGTTCTTTCTTTCTCCTCTTCATTCTTAGGTTGAGAAGGCTCGATCTACGATTTGGCAAGGTGCCAAGCTAGGAGAAGTTCAACATCATCCACTACAACATCTACGAGTGTGTGGTAACACTTGAAACTGAAATCAAAGCTCAAACTTTCTCGAATTTCATAGCTTCAGTACTCTACCGGTAGTACCGGTAGGTTTGCATCGGTAGTACCGGCATAAACCGGTAGTACCAGTCCAAACCAACCGGTAGTACCGGCTGGTATTTAACTTCCGCATTTGAGTTTTTGAGTTTCAGGTGTTTAAATTAGGCTATTCACCCTCCCCTCTAGCCAATTAGGACCTTTCACCGTCACAGCGCTGAAAAACTAGAACTCGACCGCCGCACCACCGCGCCACCACCCACCACCACGTCGATCCATCTTCTTGGCAAAGCCAACACCCGTGCCAACTGAACGCCGGCACCGCCTTCCACTACCACCGCAAGAGCACCAGATCCGGTCCCATGAAGGCCGGATCCGGCCTCCAGGGCGCGCGATCTGGTGGCCAGAGCCGCCGCCGCAGTCACCGTGCCCACCGTAGTCATCGGCACGAACCACGACGGCGAGCAGTAGCGTCCATCCCTGATAGGATCTAGCAAGTGGCCTAGAGGGAGGGTGAATAGGCCTTTTTCTGAAATTCAAATAACTTCAGCAAATTGTCAGGTCGCGGAGCCTCCAGGCTAGGAGCGCGGAGGTTCCGGGGTCAGTGAACTGAATCGACCTATTGCGGAATACACGAAATGAGATATAGATTGAATATGTTACCAGCCTTCCTGGGGAGTATGTTATGCTGTTCAACCCTTTGATTTCACCTAGAGGTTGAGGGATGTGTAGATCAAATGAAAACCCTAGCAAGACAATTTAAATAGCAAGTAGTAGCAACAATAAGCACAAACACAAGAGACTCAAGGATTTATCCCGTGGTTCAACTCGCCACAAAGGCTCGTCTACATCCACGTTGTTGAGGTTAGCCACAAAGGCTATGGAGTCTCTTGCAACTCACTCCTCTTCTCCAACCTACCACCAAGGCAATAGGTTAGAGGTTCCACTAAGTCACAAAGGGTGATACA
The DNA here is from genome assembly GCA_020631735.1 of Saccharum officinarum. Taxonomy (NCBI): domain Eukaryota; kingdom Viridiplantae; phylum Streptophyta; class Magnoliopsida; order Poales; family Poaceae; genus Saccharum; species Saccharum officinarum. Next base: position 4,079,611 of record CM036184.1, on the reverse strand, counting down.
ATCTTCCCAGTGCTCAACCACAGCGGATTTGGGAGCTCTAGGATGACCTCTAGCCGTCTAGGAGCCAAGCTCCAAGAGTAATGAACACACCAAGTGGCTAGAGCTTCTCCAAGTGCACAAGAAACGAAGGAGGATGATCTTCTTGAGCTGCTTCTCACTTTCTAGGGTCAAATCCTTCAAAGGATCACAAAGATTTGAGGAGGGAGTTGGAGAGCACAAAGCTTGAGTGAGAGAGAGAGAGCTGCTGGTCGAAACTCACTGTCTGAGGTTGAAGATAACCGTTGGGGGCGAGTGGGGGTCGAAACTCACTTAAGCCCGGAGCCTCCGCGCTGACCAGAACAGATCAGAGTTCAGAACTGCTAGCATTTTGTGGTTGGGTTACTTCGAGATATGTAGGATGTTTTGTGCACTTGTTTCCACCCAGCCCACCATTAGTATCCCCCTTGATAGTACGGCATGCCCTAGAACTCAATTTCAAAATGTAAAATAATGTAAACTAGCTCTTGGAGCCATTGCAAGCCATTCATTTGAGTTGGGGGGTCTCCTCCATTCTATCTTTGCACCACCAGCTGATGTTTCACTGTCAATCACTTGTAAAAGTCATTAGTCCTTTAATTATGTGATCAACTTTACCAAAACCCACATAGGGCTTGATTGCTCCAACAATCTCCCCCTTTTTGGTAAATGTTGACAACACAATTAAAGCTTATATATAATGTAAAGATTGAGCTTTTGGTGATCATGAATACAAGGGCTCCCCCTTAATATATGCACGAGTTATTTGGAATTAAAAATGTCCCCTCAAGACATACTTTGCATATATTAAGAGCAAGTGTGAAAGAATCATTGTATTCATACCACCGTGGGGTGCAAAAGATCTGTGTAACAAGTAATCCGTGATGCATATGACAGATAAGCATTCAGAGACATTTTTCTGTGTACAGACTGCGAAACCTCCGGGCCTAGGCACGGAGCCTCTGTGTTCTGTACAGACAGAACATGTCCAGCAGAAACAGAAGCATCACAGGAATATAAACAGGTACTACACAGATTTCAACAATTGGTAATAGATGAAATATAAAGCAGTTTAAGTACAAGACTAGTATCTATTAAACACAATAGGTTCCACATCCATGTCCATGAGCACAAACCGCCACACAGAGGCGAAACAAAGTGTTATTACAGACCATATAGACAGGCGAGAGTTCACAAAACGAGACTACGACTCTCACAACTCACACACCATCTATTACACACAACCACCAAGGCGAAGAAACAAAAGACGAATGACAGATGATGAAGGATGATACATCTCAATCTTCCTCTCTCCCCCTTTGTCAACATGTGCCAAAAAGGAAAAGAACAAGAGAGGGAAAGCACTGTCGTCACACCAGCTCAGTCCTCATCATAGTCACCGTCCTCTCCATGAGCAGACTCCTCACTAGAATTAGAAATCACTGCCTGGCCACCTCTGTGAGTAGTAGAAGTGAACCTCTGTGGCCTAGTGGACTGTCCTCTCTCGCGTCTCAGAATCTTCACCCTCTCAGCAAGTGTCTCCTGGTCATGTTGTATCTCCTGCTCAGGTGGTGTCTGCTGCCCCTGTGGTGTCTCTTGCTCCTCCTCTTCACTAGTAGAGTCCCATGAAGGAAAAATAGGAGGTGGTGGAATCTCTCTAGTCTCACAACCCATCTTGGTCATCATCACATTTATATCCTTTCTCCCTTCATATGCAGTTGTGACGGCATACTTGCACATACCAAACATGCTCTTGAACATGTCCCTCATCCTTTGTCCTGTAGAGCGATGGCGGGAGGAAGGCCTGCTGCTGCTAGGCCTTTGTGAAGGGCCAGCAGCTGCTGCAGCGGAGGAGCCCGATGTCCCAACTAGCTTCTCCCACCCAAGATGCTTCCACTGAGTCAACTTATAAGGCTTGTGCTCCACATCTTTCTTAAAAATGATGCCGGTCACCCTCTCAATGACATACATGACATATGGTGCATAGGGTAAATCATTCCGAGCATCATCCACGGCATCACTCAATTCCAACCAGATAAATCTGCTGATGGAGAAAGCCTCGCTTCCTGGAATCATCCTTGCTAGCAGATTCTTTGCATACTTCCTCAATGAAGTTGAGTCACCATCTTTTGGGTTGATTGTCTCTCTAAAAAGATTGTTCATCCCATAATAAAAAGACTTCAAACCCACTGTTTTCCCATCAGCCAAGTCACTCCTCTCATATGCAACAATGATCTTCTCAACATCCAAGTAGCCCTCTCTTTGAATCACATCAGCAAACCTATCTCCACTCCCAAATCCAAGAATGCGAGCAAAGGTAGTGAAATCAACCTTGTAGTGTACTCCCTCCGTCATCCAATGGAAAGTGTCTCCCTCTATGTCATGGTAGAAGGTAGTGTGAAACTGAGCCAAGATCTCCCTGTTCCAATCATATTTGAAACCCATGATCTCCTTCATCCCATGCTGTGTCACTGCCTCTAGCACCCTCCTAGAATCTGAGGTGTTCATGCTCTTGATGTGTTCCCAATCAATATACTTCATGCTGGTTACTTTCTTCTCCTTGGCTAAGATCACCGTCTGGTAGAAGTCAAAATGAACACTGACCAAAAATGATAGTCAATGCCCCTGTCATTTGGCAATACATAAGGATTTGCTTCTCTGGCCAACTTAACTTGAACTGCCATGTTGTGATAGTTGTGATGGTCTCTCTCTATGGTGTTGTCATAAATCACTGCATCCCTTCTCACTGGCATTTCTTCCATCTCCATTTGATAAGAATTATCATGATCAAACAAGCTTGGAGGTGATCTTGGGACACCAACTGCAGGCATAGTCTTCCCTTCACTCCCTCCATCATGAATTGGTCCCTGTTGATATACAAACTCAGGTGCATCATGACCAGCATCACCTGCCTCACCGCCAGCATCACCAGCTCCATGACCAGCACCACGATCGCCTTTGTCGTTGTTACACTTTGATTTCTTCTCCTTCCTCCGGCTCGGACCACTTTCCATCTAGAAGAATAGCACGAAGAGAGGATAAGGGACTAGTGCCAAACATAACAGCAGCATTGGAGAAGGTTTTAGTTGAGTTTTGAATCAAACCGAGACAGAGAAATCCTACAGACCGCGGAACCTCCGTGGTAGAGACCTGGAGCCTCCGCGCTCTGGCAGTTTCCACTGTCCAAATTTGATTTAACCTTCAACTAAAATCTAATCCAATGTACTATCAAATCTAGCACTAAAAAGCAATAACAACCTAAACTACGCAAGGAATCGATAGATAGGATGACCCAAATTGAATCTAAGGTGGATTTAGGGTTTCACCTTGGATGAGTGAAATCGGAGAGGAAAGTGACAACAGCAGTCGTGGATGGCCTCAAGGATCACTTCTTAGCCACATATGTGGTTGAGAAGCCAAGGATGTTGCCTGTCGACGGCGAATCCTCCAGATGGCGATGGAATGGCTTCTTCTTCCTCTTCTGCGGGCTCCCCCTGAGCCCTAGCCCCCTGGCATTCCCATAGCGACCGCGCGCACACAGGGGAGGCAAGAAGGATGGTGCGGCGGTGGTAGAGATGGCGGCGCAGAGGTGGTGACGGCGATGGAACGAAGTCGCACGCGCACGGGAGAGAAAGATGAGTGCGGTGCAGTGAAAGAGTCCCAGTAAGTCAGGGGAGTTACTGAGAGAGGTAAAAGAGATAAGATAGAAAACATTTTTCTTTTTACCCAACCCTTACCGAACTCCTAGACCGTGGAACCTCCGCGCATAAGACGCGGAACCTCCACGATTTGCAACTAGACAGAGCAGAGAATGGTCTGTATTTCAAGGAATTCCTAAGTGTTTTGATTATGGTCATCGACTTCTTATCACTTGTAGCTAGCCAGCAAGACAACATTTCATAACAATAGCCACTTGAGTCAAGATTTTGGACATAAGAACCAACATTTTGAAACACTTATAAATATCTTTGCAAGCCTAACTAGTTGAATAAAAAGTAACAATCAGAGGCATGCAAGAGTTCAAACCACGTTACGGGAGTCAAGAATATTTAGTTCACTCCTCAAAGAACAAAACCTTGACTCGTCGAGAGGCTTTGTGAAGATATCAGCTAGTTGTTTTTCGGTGCTCACATGGCGTAGAATGATATCCCCTTTGGTTTCGTGATCTCTCAAGAAATGATGACGGATGTCTATTTGCTTAGTTCTTGAGTGACTTACGGGATTATTTGCAAGCTTTATGGCACTTTCATTGTCACACAAAAGTGGGATATGGGTATAGCAACATCCATAATCATTTAGAGTTTGCTTCATCCAACGTAGTTGGGCACAGCATGCACTGGCCGCCACATACTCGGCCTCAGCGGTGGAAAGAGCTATGGAATTTTGCTTCTTAGAGCTCCAAATATCGCAAGATTCTCTTAACGGCCATTAAATGACACTCTTTCAGGTTAGCTTGAAATCTAGCACACATGCACACGCTAAGCATAATATCTGGCCTAGATGCACATAAATAAAGTAGGGAACCGATCATGGAATGATATACCTTTTAATTAACGGCTTTCCCATCTTCATTTAAGTCCAAGTGCCCATTCGTTGGCATGGGTGTCTTGATGGGTTTGGCTTTCTCCATGTCAAACTTCTTGAGCATATCTCTTGTGTACTTTGTTTGACATATGAACGTCTCTTCTTTCATTTGCTTGATTTGAAATCCAAGGAAGAACTTTAATTCACCCATCATGGACATCTCAAACCTCTTAGTCATAATCCTACTAAACTCTTCACAAAAGGATTGATTAGTACTACCAAATATTATGTCATCGACATATATTTGGCACACAAACATATCATCATTAATTTTTCTAGTGAAGAGGGTAGCATCGGCTTTGCCTATTTCAAAGCCTTACTTGAGTAAGAAATCCTTAAGGCATTCATACCATGCTCTTGGTGCTTGCTTAAGCCCATAGAGCGCCTTACGAAGTTTGTAGACATGGTGAGGATACTTAGGATCTTCAAATCCCGGTGGTTGCTCCACATAGACTAGTTCGGAGAGTGGTCCATTAAGAAAAGCACTCTAGACGTCCATTTGATAAAGCTTGAAATCATGATGGACGGCAAAGGCTAGAAGCATTCAGATTGCTTCAAGTCTTGCCACCGGAGCAAATGTCTCTTCAAAGTCTAGCCCTTCAACTTGAGTGAATCCTTGAGCAACCAATCTTGCTTTGTTTCTTGTCACTACACCATGTTCATCTTGCTTGTTTCGGAAGACCCACTTGGTGCCAATAACATTTGTCTTGGGTCTTTCCACCAACTCCCACACTTGATTTCTTTCAAAGTTATTTAACTCTTCTTGCATGGCCATCACCCAATCCGGATCCTCAAGAGCTTGTTCTACCTTAAGTGGTTCTAAAGAGGAAACAAACGAGTAAAATTCACAAAAGTTAGCTAAACGAGATCGTGTTGTTACCCTTTCCTTATGATCCCAAGGATGTTATCAACGGGATGGTCCCGTTGTATACTTTGATGCACTCTTGGATGAGGTGGCCTTCCGGTAGGTTGATGTAGGGGTTGGTTGTCATCATCATCATCAGCTTGAGGCTCATTATCTTGAATATGTTCATCCTCTTGCTGATTGTTGCCTCGGACTTCAGAGTGTCTCTGCTCAGAACCTACAGACCCCGGAGCCTCCGCGTCCAGGCACGGAGCCTCCGCGTTCTGTACGTCTACAGAGCCTGAGGCAGTAGTTGGCCCTTGGAGTGGTGTTGAAGTTTGGAGTTGTGGCTCTTCTTCTTCAGTATCTTCAACTGGTCTCACATCACCTATGGCCATTTGCTTGATTGCTTCACAAGGTGGATCTTCTTTACCTACAACATCTACATCAACTTGCTCCACTTGAGAGCCGTTAGATTCGTCAAACGTCACGTCTACCGTGATTTCCGTCCTTCCGGTAGAAAGGTTGAAAACCCGATAGGTGTGCTCATTTGGACCATAACCAAGAAGAAATCCTTCATCAATCTTGGGTGCAAATTAGAGCTTCGGGGCTTCTTGTTTAGAATAAAACATTTGCACCCAAATACTCTAAAGTATGACACCTTGGGTTTGTTACCGGTTAGAAGCTCGTATGAAGTCTTCTTGTAGTACTTGTGAAGATAGAGGCGGTTGATAGCATGACAAGCGGTGTTGATTGCTTCGGCTCAATAGTTGTTCGGAGTCTTGTACTCATCAAGCATTGTTCTTGCCATGTCAATGAGAGTGCATTCTTCCTTTCAACCACCCCATTTTGTTGAGGGGTATATGGAGCCAAGAATTCATGCTTGATACCCTCATCATCAAGAAACTCTTCAACGTTGGTATTACGAAATTCGGTGCCATTGTCACTTCACACTTTCTTGATAGGTAGCCCGAACTCCCTTTGTGCTCTTCTAATGAAGGTCTTCACCTTCCCTTGTGCCTCACTTTTATCATACACAAAGAACACCCACGTGAAGCGAGAATAGTCATCAACAATAACAAGACTATATTTGTTACCGCCGATGCTAATGTAGGCGACCGGTTGAAAGGTCCTTGTTTGGTTTTGGTAATTGAGTGACAACTTAGGTGGACTAATATGTGGTTATGTGAGATACACAAGAGATTAGTCCACATGTGATGGTGTCATGAAGGAGCTCATTGCATATGAGACATGACATGGAGTCATGTGACCAAGGTGGAGAAGATCAAGATGAGGCTTGGCTTGATGGACCGGTTGCTAGGGTGAAGGGCAAGTTGTGTGATGGCTTGGCACCGAAGGACCGAGGCAACGGTGAAGAGCAAGTGAGGTCAAGATCGATGAACCAATACGGTCACGTGATGATATGAAGTGGATCATATCATTTGTGATATGGTTGGTGCATATGTTGCATCAACGTCGAAGGAGATGGAGTGGAATGCGCAAGGCAAAGGTATAACCTAGGGCATTTCCATTTCACCGGTCATAGGTGTGTAGAGAAGTTTATGACCGGGTTTAGGATAGATGGCCGTACTATCAAGAGGGGCAAACTTGTTTGCATATCGGTCATCTAGTGCCACTCGTGTGATCTAACTATGCATCGTTGCTAGGATCGAGTGGCGTGGCAAGTTGAGTGGTTAACTCCTTCGGTAAAATGATTATGAAAATGCTAACACACGTGCACAAGGTGGTGATCACTTGTTGGTGTTGGCACATTTACGAAGGCGATGAAGTTTGAGCGGTAGAGAGGGTTTGGGTTCCTCTCTCCCTCCCGCCGAGCTTGCGAGCGCGGGATTCAGGCGTTTTTGGGAACTTGAAATGCCTATTTTCCACTACGCCGGAAGTCAGAAAAGAAACGGAGGCGAACGGAGGTCACAGAGGTGACCGGACGCTGAACCGGACGCGGTCCTTGCATGACCGGACGCGTCCGGTCAGTGTTCAGTGTCTGCGCGTTTTTCAGTTTGATGATCGGACGCGAGGCGCGTCCGATCACTGATGATCGGACGCGTCCGGTCGTTTAGGGAGCTTACTGGACTCTAATCGGACGCTGGCACTGTCGCATCCGGTCATGTTTCTTCAGCGCGTCCGGTCGTTGTTTCGTTAAGCGCTGCTCAGGCGACCAGCGCGTCCGGTCATTCTCGGGACCAGCGCGTCCGGTCGTCAGCAGCGCGTCCGGTCGTTGCCAGGGGCGCGTCCGGTCGTTGCTTCGCAGTTAGCCGTTGTTCGATCGGCGCGTCCGGTCAGTTGGACCAGCGCGTCCGGTCATCGGACCGGCGCGTCCGGTCGTTTTGAGAAGCGCGTCCGATCGTTGTTTTGACCGTTGGGGTCAGTGACCGTTGGAGGATCGGACGCGGCTGAGCGCGTCCGGTCAGTTATGACCGGCGCGTCCGGTCATCCCGAAAATGACCCAGTGAAGGGGTAACGGCTCTATTTGACCGTGGGGTTATAAATAGATGCCTTGGCCGGCCATGGCCGGCAGCTGAGCACACTATAGTCTTTGTGACTTGTGTGGTAGTGCTTGGGAGCCCTCTAACTCACTCATACTTGATAGTGTTCATCGAATCGAGTGAGAGAGCGATTCTAGTGCGTTGCTTTGAGAGATTGCATCGTGTGGCACTAGGTGATCGTGTTACAAGCCGGTGGTGCTTGTTACTCTTGGAGGTTGCCACCTCCTAGACGGCTTGGTGGCTTGTGGCTCCGTCGAAGCTCGCAAGAAGATTGTGCGAGGCTCCGAAGAAGCTTTGTGAGGGGGATTGTGCTCACCCCGCGGGGATCGCGAAGAGCAACTCTAGTTGAGCGTGTCATTGAGCTACCACACTTTATGGTGGGTTCTTGCGGTGCCTTTTGAGAGGCTCGGTGTGTGACCGATTAGCCGCCGAACCACGAAGTGTTGGTCGACATAACGGGGACGTAGCTTGGTGGCAACCAAGTGAACCTCGGGAGAAAATCACCGTGTCAACATTGTCTACTCTTCTCGGTGGTTTGCTTTCGTACAACACAAGCTTGTATTTACTTTCATATATACTTGTGCTTGTGTAGTTGCTCTTGTTCTAGTTGTGCTTGTGTAGCTTGCTAGTTGTCTTCTTGCTTGTGTAGCTAGAAGCTTCCCTTTGCGTGACTAATTTGGTTTGTGTAACCTTGTTAGTCATATTGCTTAGTTTGTGTAGCTAAGTGTTTTGCGCTCTCTAATTTGGCATTAGTTGCCTTGTTATTGAGCTTTGCTAGCGAGCTTAAGCTTTGTGCTTTTGCTTCACTAGTTATGTAGGAGCTCCCTCGTTTGGCAAAGTACTAGTGCATAGGTTTGTGTGACCTTGCTCTAGAATTGATTAGGTGAGCTCTTGGTAAGCTTAGCACCTTAGTTGCTTAATTAGGATCTTTGCAAGGTGCTAGAGAACTTAGATAGAGGGGTGTAGTCTTGGCTAGACCGATAAGTTTATTTCCACATTTGTTTTGGTTAGCCTACGCGTTTAAGTTTTAGAAAGGACTATTCACCCCCCTCTAGTCCGCCATCTCGACCCTTCAAGTGGTATCGGAGCCGGGTCTCTCATTTGCGGTCTTCACCGACCCGAGAGGATGGCGGCTTATGGGCCAGATGATTGTGTGGAACACATTTTTGATGGCACTCACTATGCACGGTGGAAAAATCACATGCTTGATCATTTTCATGCTCTTGGCCCTAAGTTTTGGTGGATCATAGTTGTTGGCTTTTCTCATGACTTGGATGGGTGTGGTAACCGTACCCAAGCTCAAAAGGATTGCCGAACACTTAATGCACAAGCTAAGTTTTATCTAATCAAAGCTTTAGATGATGAGATTTTTGACAAGGTGAGGGGTCTCTCAAGTGCACATAGCATGTGGACGACGCTCAAGCATCACTATTATGGCTCCTCAATTTGGGATGATGGAAAATTCAAGAAGGATGATCACATAGTGATGGAGGTACATGAGGATGTTGATCATGACCACAACGAGGTGATTGTGGAGGATTGCTCCACCTCAATGTCAAGTGATGATGATGATGATGATCATGCCACAAGATCACTTGACAAGAATGATGATAATGCCACAAGTGATGCAAGCAATGATTCTACTCCATGCACACTTGATGGTGAAGATGATGGCTATGAGAGTGATGCTTCAACAAGCTCATCAATATCATCACATGGTAACACTAATATACATGTTGGTGGTTTTGTTGTTAATTGTGATGATCCAAATTTTGAGCTTCTTTATAAACTCTCAAGAGCCTTAAAAAGAGAAATGGAAAGAGTAAGTAAATTGGAAAATGAAAACTCTTTTCTAAAGACCACATGTGAACAACAAAAGCATCTACTTTATGTTACTACTTGTTCACATGAGGAGCTAAAATTGGCTCATGAGGAACTTAGTGTTGCTCATGATAACTTGGTACAAGAACATGCTTTACTCACTAAGAAGCTTTCTAATGAAGAAACCAAATCTAGTGAGAGCTCATCATTTAGGTCAAATGATCAATCACATATTACTAACCCTTGTGATGTAGGCAAGAAGCATGTATCCACCTCTTGTGATGATTTATTATATATGTCATGTTCTTCACAATTAGATGCTTGTTCTACTTCTATGTTTTGTGAGACTAACCTTTTGAAGGAGAACAATGAGCTTAAAAGTGAAGTGAAGAATTTGAGCAACAAGTTGGAGAGGTGCTACAACTCTAAAATCGCCATTGAGCATATCATGACCAATCAAAGAAGATATGTTGATAAGAGTGGTATTGGGTACAATAAGAGCAAGGGCAAGATTATGAAGAAGCAAGATGCAAAGAAGTTATCCCAACTCATGTGCTACCAATGCCATGAAGTGGGACATATTACCAAGTGTTGCCCTACCAAGAAGTCTCAAGTTGAGCCAAAAGCAAAGCCCCAAGCTAAAGTCAAGATCAATCATGAAGATGTTAGTGACTTGATGATAAAGAAGAAGAAAACAAGAAGGGGTGGAAGAGCAAGACATCCAATGCAAATTCAAGATGTCAAGATGATGAGCAAGAATCAAATCGAGAAGAAAGTACATGCTCACATCAAGTACTTCAAATATGAAGATATGGGACACTTTGCCTCGGGGTGTCCTACCAAGCTTGAGAAGAAGGCTCAAGCAACTCGTGAGAGGCAAGGCAATGAGAAGCAACATATGAGCAAGGAAGAAAAGGCTCAATCTAAGAGAAGTTGCTACTCATGCCGGAAAAGGGGACACATGGCACATTCATGTCCCCTAGGTACCATGGCATTGGAGGCTTGATTCAATTGGTTTCATTTTGTTCATCATATATTGAGTCAAGTTATGAAGCTCAATGCATATCCAATCCCAATGCCAAGTCAAAATAAGTAAAGTCCAAGTGCTACAACATACAAGTGCAATATTAAAGATTGTGGTGATTTATTGGATATATTTGATGGCTTGCAAATATTCAAGTTGAAAGCTTGCTATTGGATGATCATGAGCTAACCAAGGTATATCTCTTGTTGATCATTTCACTTGGGTGCATATGAGTTGATTGATTTGGATATATATGCAATGTTGCTTGCTATGAGATGATTGAATGGATTAAAAACTTAGTAATCAAGTTTGGATTGGTTTGTGTTGGATAATTTCATGAGATGACATTTAGTAAGTGGATTGGGTGGATATATGTCTTGTGAAAGTATTCAAACAAGTTAGTTTCAAGTTTGATTCATATTTAATGAAGTATTGCTCAATGTATTGAAATCTTTCCAAAATTAAAAATCTGAGCTAGCAGTGATCTTAGCCATGTTTGAGTGATCAAATCTATTTGGATTCGCTTGAAATTTGGCATACATGCTCTGCACTTATGGAAGAAGATGCTGTAGAAATTTCATGAGAAGTGGATAAGAGATGCTTCGACTTTGGAGTGCATCTTGTCAGCTATAGTGCAGCAGTTTTCAGCATGTAGCAGTGGTGGAAGATTTGAAATCTAGTAGCAATCTAGAAGTCAAAAGAAGTTCAAATTTTTACAGTTGCTATATGACTTAGTGAAGCACATATCCACCAAATTTTATGGCATTTGGATCTGTACATTGGGAGATATGAATTATTCTTTAAAGGGTACAGAATCTGCCAGAAAAGTGAAAATCATTGGATTAATCTAGAGTCACTTTTAATTGAAAGGTCCTCAAGTTGGAAACATGTTTACAAGTGGTTGAGGTACCTAAGTTTGGTTTTGGATTGATCTAGAAGCATGAAAAGCAATGACTACAAGACTTTTGTATTGTGAAATATACTTGGTATACTTATTTGGTACTCAATTTGAAGATCAAGATCAAACTTAAGATGAAGGTGAAGTTTAAGTTCTAGTGATGATTGGAGATCATTTGGTAGAAGGAAAAGGACTTAAACAAGTAGAAAGAGTTGGACTCAAATGTAGATTCAAGGATTATTCATCAAGTTTGAGTTCATCATTTGGATCAATCAAACTATATCATTTCAAGTGAGTATCAAGAGTGGTTCTTTGGAGAAAGGTCACTTCTCCCTAGTGAGGGGCTTGCCGCCGTGTGTAGGTGAAACCAAGTTTGGGACTTGGAAGGCTAACATGGAAGTGATGATCCGAGGAACTTGTGATGCTTAGTTGAAGCAATCAAAAGGATTGATCTAAAGAGCAAGCAACACCCAAAAGAGAGCTAGTCATGTATTTCAAGTGGTATTCTAAGTAGTTCTCTCATGCAAGCATTGATCAAAAAGATGAAGCAAGCCAACCACAACTCAAGAGATAGTGCACTTGATCATAAGTGGTTTACATTTTCATATGGGTGAAGAATGGATTTATCTATAATGATTGGTCTTCACCAAGCTTATAAATTGGACTTCACATTGCTATTGGAGTAATGAATTAGAATCTATGTGACTATCCTCTACTCCAACATAGCAAAGGTATCATTGTAATGTGCATGATCATTTCATCCCTTACTAGTATGCGGTTAGTGCATATAGTACATGCTTATTAGAATCATGCATAACAAATGAAAAGTTTTAAATTCATAGCCTACCACTATTGCTTGAATTGATTAAAATATTCTAGTGGTATGTATATGAGTTTGTTCATGAGCTAGTAAACCCAAGTACTTGATCTAGTTTGGATTGCTAACAAGTGACAAGTACAACATTGGTAAGATAACCCTTAGCATGAGGTGTGAAGAAGCTTGTCATTGGATCAAACGGACTTGGAATCTTAGGCAAATCAACATAGTTCAAGTCATACAAGAAGCTCATGTCAATGATAAGAGTACAAGCACAAGACAACAATGAAAATGGATATCTAGTTTGTTTCAAGTGATATCTAGACTCAAATTGATCTTCCAAGTGCTATTCACTAGTGGTGTCTAGATCATGATCTACAAATGATATCTTACAAGTGGTACTCATGAAGATAACAAATGTTCGAGAAGTGAATATTATTGTCAAATCCTTCAAAGTGGATCCATACTAGAAAATTCTTTCAAATGCTGTCACATTCCTACTCATGGTATCTTCACGTGGTATCATTCATGCAAGACGATGGTTTCACAAGTGATCCTCAACTTTAAGTGATCAAATCAAGTTATGCTACCCTCATCTTCAAGTGATATCTCAAGTGAATGACACATGCTATGACATAGGGGGAGGAGCCCCACCAATTGGTATCAAGGTCAAAGATCCTATGTGGAATCTCAAGAGCAACCATAAAGTTTGTCATTCCAACATATGTGGTAATGTCCATAAAAAATGCAATATTCAAGTCTCAACCATCTACCCCAATGCAAGCCTTTGTATCAATTGAGAAGAACACCTTTTATGGAAATTGATGACAAAGGGGGAGAGATTGGACAAAGATATGAAAGCTTTTTGAGCTTTGGGGAGAGATTGGAAAGATTGGACATGGACATGAACAAAGAGGGAGCAACATTTAAGAATGTAAGGGGATCAAACATTCTTGGATAAAGAAAAGAAAGCACACAAGTAGGGGGAGCAAGCTCATGAACTTTGATTGATTACATTTGATATGTGCATAATTCATGTGCTTGCTTGCATTGCATAAAGTTCTTAAATTCAATATGCATGCTTGTGTGGTGTATGCTAGTTATAGAACTTGAATGATGATTTGATAACTAGCATGCATAGGATGTTAGCTAGACTTATGATTATCATGCAAAAACTAGAACCTTGCTTATAATGTTGATCTCACGAGGTTTCTAGTGTTTTTGATGTCTAGCTACTCATGATGCTAAGGATGGTGGTAAACTTGTGTTTTTCAAATGGTATCAAGCTACTAATTGGTATCAAGCTACAAAGGTTTATTCTATACACCTTAGCATCACTTAGTAGTGCTAACCCTCCCACAAATTTCATATTTATGCATATGTGCAAGCTTGAAACCAAACCATTTGAGCACATATGTAGGGGGAGTTATCACTACCAAGTTGGATTTTATGGTGCTTATCCAAATTCTAACATAGAGCTTAAATGTTGGATAAGTGGCATAAAGTCCAAAGGAACTTAATTTCCATATCTTTGTAGAGTTGTCATCAATTACCAAAAAGGGGGAGATTGAAAGGTCCTTGTTTGGTTTTGGTAATTGAGTGACAACTTAGGTGGACTAATATGTGGTTATGTGAGATACACAGGAGATTAGTCCACATGTGATGGTGTCATAAGGAGCTCATTGCATATGAGACATGACATGGAGTCATGTGACCAAGGTGGAGAAGATCAAGATGAGGCTTGGCTTGATGGACTGGTTGCTAGGGTGAAGGGCAAGTTGTGTGATGGCTTGGCACCGAAGGACCGAGGCAACGGTGAAGAGCAAGTGAGGTCAAGATCGATGAACCAATACGGTCACGTGATGATATGAAGTGGATCATATCATTTGTGATATGGTTGGTGCATATGTTGCATCAACGTCGGAGGAGATGGAGTGGAATGCGCAAGGCAAAGGTATAACCTAGGGCATTTCCATTTCACCGATCATAGGTGTGTAGAGAAGTTTATGTCCGGGTTTAGGATAGATGGCCGTACTATCAAGAGGGGCAAACTTGTTTGCATATCGGTCATCTAGTGCCACTCGTGTGATCTAACTATGCATCGTTGCTAGGATCGAGTGGCGTGGCAAGTTGAGTGGTTAACTCCTTCGGTAAAATGATTATGAAAATGCTAACACACGTGCACAAGGTGGTGATCACTTGTTGGTGTTGGCACATTTACGAAGGCGATGAAGTTTGAGCGGTAGAGAGGGTTTGGGTTCCTCTCTCCCTCCCGCCGAGCTTGCGAGCGCGGGATTCAGGCGTTTTTGGGAACTTGAAATGCCTATTTTCCACTACGCCGGAAGTCAGAAAAGAAACGGAGGCGAACGGAGGTCACAGAGGTGACCGAACGCTGAACCGGACGCGGTCCTTGCATGACCGGATGCGTCCGGTCAGTGTTCAGTGTCTGCGCGTTTTTCAGTTTGATGATCGGACGCGTCCGATCACTGATGATCGGACGCGTCCGGTCGTTCAGGGAGCTTACTGGACTCTAACCGGACGCTGGCACTGTCGCGTCCGGTCATGTTTCTTCAGCGCGTCCGGTCGTTGTTTCGTTAAGCGCTGCTCAGGCGACCAGCGCGTCCGGTCATTCTCGGGACCAGCGCGTCCGGTCGTCAGCAGCGCGTCCGGTCGTTGCCAGGGGCGCGTCCGGTCGTTGCTTCGCAGTTAGCCGTTGTTCGATCGGCGCGTCCGGTCAGTTGGACCAGCGCGTCCGGTCATCGGGACCGGCGCGTCCGGTCGTTTTGAGAAGCACGTCCGGTCGTTGTTTTGACCGTTGGGGTCAGTGACCGTTGGAGGATCGGACGCGGCTGAGCGCGTCCGGTCAGTTATGACCGGCGCGTCCGGTCATCCCGAAAATGACCCAGTGAAGGGGTAACGGCTCTATTTGACCGTGGGGTTATAAATAGATGCCTTGGCCGGCCATGGCCGGCAGCTGAGCACACTATAGTCTTTGTGACTTGTGTGGTAGTGCTTGGGAGCCCTCTAACTCACTCATACTTGATAGTGTTCATCGAATCGAGTGAGAGAGCGATTCTAGTGCGTTGCTTTGAGAGATTGCATCGTGTGGCACTAGGTGATCGTGTTATAAGCCGGTGGTGCTTGTTACTCTTGGAGGTTGCCACCTCCTAGACGGCTTGGTGGCTTGTGGCTCCGTCGAAGCTCGCAAGAAGATTGTGCGAGGCTCCGGAGAAGCTTTGTGAGGGGGATTGTGCTCACCCCGCGGGGATCACGAAGAGCAACTCTAGTTGAGCGTGTCATTGAGCTACCACACTTTATGGTGGGTTCTTGCAGTGCCTTTTGAGAGGCTCGGTGTGTGACCGATTAGCCGCCGAACCACGAAGTGTTGGTCGACACAACGGGGACGTAGCTTGGTGGCAACCAAGTGAACCTCGGGAGAAAATCACCGTGTCAACATTGTCTACTCTTCTCGGTGGTTTGCTTTCGTACAACACAAGCTTGTATTTACTTTCATATATACTTGTGCTTGTGTAGTTGCTCTTGTTCTAGTTGTGCTTGTGTAGCTTGCTAGTTGTCTTCTTGCTTGTGTAGCTAGAAGCTTCCCTTTGCGTGACTAATTTGGTTTGTGTAACCTTGTTAGTCATATTGCTTAGTTTGTGTAGCTAAGTGTTTTGCGCTCTCTAATTTGGCATTAGTTGCCTTGTTATTGAGCTTTGCTAGCGAGCTTAAGCTTTGTGCTTTTGCTTCACTAGTTGTGTAGGAGCTCCCTCGTTTGGCAAAGTACTAGTGCATAGGTTTGTGTGACCTTGCTCTAGAATTGATTAGGTGAGCTCTTGGTAAGCTTAGCACCTTAGTTGCTTAATTAGGATCTTTGCAAGGTGCTAGAGAACTTAGATAGAGGGGTGTAGTCTTGGCTAGACCGATAAGTTTATTTCCACATTTGTTTTGGTTAGCCTACGCGTTTAAGTTTTAGAAAGGACTATTCACCCCCCTCTAGTCCGCCATCTCGACCCTTCACCGGTCCAAAGAGATCCATGTGAATAAGCTCCAATGGGCTTGATGTAGTGACGATGTTCTTTGGTGGATGTGGTACGCCTATTTGCTTTCTGGCTTGGCATGCCCTACATATCCTATCTTTCTCAAATTGAACATTTGTTAGTCCTAGGATGTGTTCCTCCTTTAGAAGTTTGGCCAAGTTCCTCATCCCAACATGAGCTAGTCGGCGATGCCATAACCAACCCATGCTAGATTTTGCCACTAAACAAGTCTTAAGCATAGCTTTACTTTTGTTGAAGTCAACTAGGTAAAGCTTGCCCTTCAAGCGACCCGTAAAAGCAATAGAGGAATCTTCCCTTCTAGTGGCAGTCACACCCTTATCCGTAAAGTGACAATCATAACCCATCTCACATAGTTGTGAAACGGATAACAAATTGTAACTTAACGGATTAACATGTAAAACATTTGAAATTGAATGTTCTTGAGCAATAGAGATTTTACCAATACCAAGAATTTCTCCTTTTGAATTATCCCCAAATACAATATTTTCTCTTGGACCTTCCATTTGGGAATATGATGCGAACATACTCTTCTCTCTGATCAGATGATTTGTACATCCACTATTAAGCACCCAACTTGATCCACCAGAGTAGTATGCCTACAAGACAAGTTTAGTTTCTTCTTTTAGGTCCCCAATTAGCATTGGGGCCTTGAGTGTTAGCTACTAAAATCTTGGGAACCCATAGAGATCTCTTCACATATATGTTAGGCTTATTCCCAACATACGTGGTAACAACTTTACCAAGGTTGTTGCGTCTCAACACATAGCTAGAGGATATGCTCTCTTGGGATGCATGGATCTTGGGCTTGTGAGCGTACTTGTTCCTCTTGGGCACAATTGGGTTCTCCATAACCTGCAGACGAGTGTTAGAGGCCTTAGAAGCTTGCTGTCTTGGCTGGGGTTGAGCCTTGCTCTTGTTGGATTTGCTGTGCTTCCAGACCCCAGAGCCTCCACGTTTTTGGCTCGGAGCCTCCACGGTCTGTACCGGCTGCACCTCTCCAATAGTCTCCTTCTTCTCAAATCTGATGCAAGGCACTCCATTTACCATGTGCCTCTGTCCAGTCTTACCACCTTTGGTGTGACCAAGTCCATCCTTGATGAAGGGATGTCTCCCATCAATGAACTTGGGCTTCTTATTTGCTTCTTCCATGCACCCCTTAGCTATGATGTTGTTGAGCCTAGCAATCTCTTTCTTCATAGCTTCCATATTAGCAAGGTGAGTGGCACAAGCATTTAAATCCACATTATAACACCTATCACAACCTTTGCTAGTAGATGCACTAGAGAACTTTTTTGCTTTCGTAGGATGTGAGGTGCTATCCCAAAGGATGCTATATTGCTCCTCAAGCTCCTCATTTCTAGTTTTGAGAGCATTATTCTTTTCTTGAAGAGCATTAAGGTCATCCTTTAGGGTAGCATTGATACTTTCCACTTGATCAACTTCCAAGCGTAAAGCTTCTACCTCACTTCTTTCCGATGTAAGGGCTTCCTTGCAAGTAATATAAAGCTTCTCTTGTTTTGCAAGTGTAGCTTGAGTCTTCTCTACTTCATCTACTAACTTGGCTATGAAGTTTCTAGTTTTTTTATCCATTTTACTTACCAAGTCATTTATTTCCTCATCACTAGATTCATCACTAGAGTCTATGTCGGAAGCATTACTAGGTGGAGGAGAAGGTTTGGATTTTGACTTAGATTTTACCTTCTCTCTTTTGCCCGTAAGACAAAAGAGTGTGGAGCTCTCCTCATTATCGGTCAAATTGGTGAAGAGCTTGGGTGAAGAAGAATGCTTCTTGATGGCAATTGTTGCAACTTTCTTGACTTCTTCTTCACTTGAGCTCTCATCATTAGAGTCCCATTCATGACTAATGTGAGCTTGACCCGAATATTTCTTCTTGAATTGAATCTTGTCTTCTTTCTTGTAATTCTTTTTCTTCGTGTTCTTCTTGTCCTCTTTGTTCTCAAAAGGACAATTGGCAATAAAATGTTCCGTGCTCCCACAATTGTAGCACTTCCTCTTTTGCTTGTTGGGAAACTTCATCTTGGTAAATTTGTAGCCTTCTCTTTTCAACCCCTTCTTGTACTTCCTCATGAACAATGCAACATCCCCAATCTCACCGGAGGACACTTCATCATCTTCATCTTCACTTGAGTCACTTGATGAGTAGTCCACTTCAACCTTGATTGGTCTTGATCTTGACGAATTGCTTGAGGTAGAGGCTTTGCTTGACTTGTTAGCTTTGAGAGCTACATCTTTGACCTTCAAGTTCTCCATCTTGGCTTCAAGCTCTCCAAACTTTTCCTTTGTTGTATTTCCATTTTCATGAGCTCATGAGTGAGTATTCTCCCAAGAACATCACTAGGAGAGAACTCCTCAAACCTCTTCTTCTCTCTAATCAAAGTCACAAGAGTTAGATTTCTTGGTGCAAAGGCTTCCAACATCACCTTCACAACGTGATGATCATCCAAGTCATCTCCACCCAATCCTCTAACCTTGCCAACTATCACCATCAATCTATCAAACATCTCTTGAGGGCCTTCTCCATCCTTGATCACAAATCTATTGAGTTGAGCCATCAAAAGATCAATCTTGGACTTCTTCACCTTGCTAACCCCTTCATGTGCAATGTGGAGAGTGTCCCAAATCTCTTTTGCTATCTCCAACCCAATCACCTTGTTGTACTCTTCCGGAATCAATGCACTCAAGAGAGCACTTGTGGCTTGAGCATTGCGGTGTATGTTGCGAATGTCTCTTGGTGTGAGCTCTTCGGGATCTTCCGGATCATCAAAACCTACACACACAATATTCCACAACTCCGGATGGAGACCGGTGAGATAAGCCTTCATCATATGCTTCCACTTGGCGAAGTTGGTTCCATCAAATGGAGGCAACTTGCCCGCGGGTATGTTGATGTGATCGTTAGTGGGCAAATTTATGGAATCATAATTAAAGGATACACTCGAATATGATTTCGTGGGCTTGGACTTGAGTGATCTCTTTGGAATCCTTTGAGCATAGTACTCATCATCATCATCTCCATTTTCCGACTCGCTGCTTGACGGTGGAGTTGATGGCACCTTCCTCCTTCTCTTGCCTTTCTTCTTCTCCTTGTCCTTGTTCTTTTCCCTTTTCTTGTCACCCTTGGAGGATCCCTTTACGGCGTGCTTGAGCTTCGAAAGACGCTCAAGTGTCGCTGTGGGATCATCCTTAGGTACCTCGGGCTCCTCTTCACTTGGAACGTCTTCAAATTGGTCTTCTCCATCTTCCCCATGAAGTCTTTCATGGTCACTTGCCATTTCCTTGCACGGTTAAGTGCAAACGCGAGGAAACTCTCTCTGATACCAATTGATAGGATCTAGCAAGTGGCCTAGAGGGGGGTGAATAGGCCTTTTTCTGAAATTCAAATAATTTCAGCAAACTGTCATGTCGCGGAGCCTCCGGGCCAGGAGCGCGGAGGTTCCAGGGTCAGTGAACTGAATCGACCTACTGCGGAATACACGAAATGAGATATAAATCGAATATGTTACCAGCCTTCCTGGGGAGTATGTTATGCTGAATAACCCTTTGATTTCACCTAGAGGTCGAGGGATGTGTAGATCAAATGCAAACCCTAGTAAGACAATTTAAATAGCAAGTAGTAGCAACAATAAGCACAAACACAAGAGACTCAAGGATTTATCCTGTGGTTCAACTCGCCACAAAGGCTCGTCTACGTCCACGTTGTTGAGGTTAGCCACAAAGGCTATGGAGTCTCTTGCAACTCACTCCTCTTCTCCAACCTACCACCAAGGCAATAGGTTAGAGGATTCCACTAAGTCACAAAGGGTGATACAACCTTCCCGGTGCTCAACCACAGCGGATTTGGGAGCTCTCGGACGACCTCTAGCCGTCTAGGAGCCAATCTCCAAGAGTAATGAACACACCAAGTGGGTAGAGCTTCTCCAAGTGCACAAAAAATGAAGGAGGATGATCTTCTTGAGCTGCTTCTCACTTTCTAGGGTCAAATTCCTCAAAGGATCACAAAGATTTGAGGGAGTTGGAGAGCACAAAGCTTGAGTGAGAGAGAGAGAGTTGCTGGTCGAAACTGACTGTCTGGGGTTGAAGATAACAGTTGGGGGCGAGTGGGGAGAGATATTTATATCTCCCCGTCACCCATAAAATGGTTCAAAACTTGCAGACCGCGGAGCCTCCGCGACTTAAGCCCGGAGCCTCCGCGCTGACCAGAACAGATCAGAGTTCAGAACTGCTGGCATTTTGTGGTTGGGTTACTTTGAGATATGTAGGATGTTTTGTGCACTTGTTTCCACCTAGCCCACTATTAGTATCCCCCTTGATAGTACCACATGCCCTAGAACTCAATTTCAAAATGTAAAATAAGGTAAACTAGCCCTTGGAGCCATTGCAAGCCATCCATTCGAGTTGGGGGGTCTCCTCCATTCTATCTTTGCACCACCAACTGATGTTCCACTGTCAATCACTTGTAAAAGTCATTAGTCCTTTAATTATGTGATCAACTTTACCAAAACCCACATAGGGCTTGATTGCTCCAACAATCCCGCGCCTCCGCACAGCGGACTCTGCCTCCACGCCTCCCGCCGCGCCCACTCCATCGCCGCCGCGCAGCTACCGCGCCTCCGCGCGCAACAACTGCCGCCATGGGCGCCGAGCACCAAGCGCTGCCCCACACAGAGAAGCTCGCACGCCTGGATTGAGGACCTCGCCGCCACCATCCTAGGGGGCCACGCGGGCCTCCCGGCAGCCTCCTCCGGCAGCGGCGAGGGGGGAAGGGAGGGGGAGGAAGGACTGGCGACGGCTAGGGTTTCGCCTCTCGTGTCGCCTGTGCGGGCAGCATCATGCATGATCAGTGTTTGCTAGTGTTAAATTGGATGGGGGCAGCATCATGCATGATCAGTGTTTGCTAGTGTTGAAATGGATGGGTCAGCATCATGATGGCATGAATGAATGTAGTAGCTGATCTTCCAATGTCTCGGGTGTTATTGGTCGTGTTTGACAAGATTTTATACAAATTTCTTATAAAAATATATAAGCAAATTAATTAAGCCTTTTCCTTTGCTGTCTATATATGTGCATGCATGATCATGTGCCTTTTGAAGAGAGGCAGAAAGTATAATGAAGAAAGCTACGAAACTGCTGCTCTATTGGCTTTCCACGCGTGCTGCTCAGTCGTCAAAGAAGAGAACTGAGGACGTGTGGCCGGTTTACACTCTAACAAGAATGAAACAAGCAAGTCAGTAGCTATGGCTCATTGCATGAAATACACGTCCAACATGCATGCATGTAGCTGGCATGCTAGCACGTGTATATATATCTCTCTCATAAGAAATACTAGTAGCGTGCCCGTGCTAACGCTACATCAATATTTGGGTGTGAAAATTAGATATCACGAACTGGTAGTCTCTCTAATTACATTCCAATGTTTTCTTTATGAATAGTTACATTGCAACTCCACTAATTACCATACAGCCACATATATATTTGAAAATATATATACTAACCTCTAAAATTATTTTTGACTAAATTGATCCATAGCTTCTAGAAAGACTAAAACGCTGGCAACCACCATATACCCCTCTAGCCATCATCAGCCATCATGACCTCGTGGAGCCTCCATTTTGCATGTTCTGAGCTAAACCGCTCTGACGTGAAGTTAGTTCCACCTCGACCACTCAGGAATGCTCATTGGAAACAGGGACTAATATAATTATCAAAAGAACTTAATACATAATATATATAGAAATAGAGTAGTACATTTGTAATCCACATAAATCAAATAAAGATTGTTACCTGTTTAATTGATTCAGTTAGTTGAATGCAGGATATAACCATGTGATATAACCAAATGTTGGATCAAGAAAACAAAGGAAACTGACTTATTAGGACATAAAACTACAGATGATCACTTAAACCATAGTTGGGTACACAGCTCAATGACCTTGCAAACAAACAAAAACAATGGATCGGAACTCCAATGCCAAGCAACTTACCAGTGTGGGGAGTTGTTCAGAGGAGTCCCAACGGCTACACTGCTACAGCAATGCTGAACCAAGAGCGCAGATTGACGATTTGCAGCAAGACGCGTTGAATCGGGCAGGGATCTCACCAAGGTGCAGCAATGACAGCGGCACATGCCTATGGGATGACGTCCAATAGATCAATATTATAGATATTTATGAATTCCAGTTTCTACAAGTGCAGGAATGAAGAATATTATTCATTATTTCATTATTTGCAGAAAAGACAACTCCAATGCCAAGCAACTTACCAGTGTGGGGAGTTATTCAGAGGAGTTCCAACGGCTACACTGCTACAGCAATGCTGAACCAAAAACGCAGATTGATGATTTGCAGCAAGACGCGTTCAATCGGGCAGGGATCTCACCAAGGTGCATCAATGACAACGACACTGGCCGATGGGATGACGTCCAGTAGATCCAATATTATAGATATTTATGAATTCCAATTTCTACAAGTGCAGGAATGAATATTATTCATTATTTCATTATTTTGCAGAAAAGACAAATTGACACAGAGAAGTGAAAGTGCCCCATTTTGTGAAGATTGATCGTATATCCGTTTATAGTGGTCATAAACTGCAAGAGATAACACCTGCATGTTTGCAAGGCCACATCACTGCATTGCTCACAACTAATTCAAAACTACAAAGCTATTGGCAGTATATGAGCAAAACAATAAAAAATGATTTCCAAATGTATTAGAGAGCTGGAAAACAATATATCATGTGAAGAAAAAACAACACAGCTTCTATTATAGTGCAGGACATTTTTTTTCTAGCATGCAGGAAGGAGTGGCAACTGTCCAATTGATGAATTATATATTCAATATAATTCAAATGTGCAACACACTGTCACAGGAAGTTTATAGCACATCAGTGATGCAAGGGCCAATGAAATGTATCACCAGATAAATAAATAGCCCATCAGAGTTATAATGATGTACGGAAATATCAACTTGGGATATCAAGTTATCAACCAGTGGTTCTTAATACTCTCTCATAAGAAAACCAGAAATTAAAATCCTACTATCTCATAGGCATTTCTACAAGCATGTTATTACATAACAAGTGTATGTACTTACAAACCTTTTCTTCAGTCTCCACACCTTAACATGGTAATCATATGAATTAGCTATTCGGCCTGCCTATTGAATTTCTTCTGACTGGAACCAAAAAAAATTGAGTGAGTTCAGATAAATGGAAGACTCAAGTAAATTTCTTCTGACTAATTTTTTTCTTAGATTCCCTAATAACATGACTTGTTTGATAATGTCCAAGGCGTCCATATCACAAAATTAGTGAAACCTTTTTTTTATCTCTGTGAAGCAATCTATCGAACACATAGTGGACAGATTGTTGTGCAGGTAAAAGAAGAATCAAAAGAAGGGGATTGGGCAGAGTGTTGTGTTGATAGAAACAATTTAGTCAGTATCATCGGTGCTCCTTATTACATCACCCTCATTTGTTTCGAGCCCGAGGGACTCTACATTGGAGGAAGAACCAAATGCAGGAAGTGGATGAGCCCTGAAATGTTGTGCACAGTATTATAATCTCTACAAAAGAAACCCAAAAGATCTATAGGCACTTGAAAGAAACAAACTTTATCTAGATCTATATATCGATTGCACGAAGACATTCTAAACAAAAGTAAAATTTCCATGGAGAATATTTAATGGCTAAGTTTAACTGACAATTAATTCCATATAGCAAAAAAAAATGTAGACTGCATTCCATACTTGCTTCAGGCAGAAACCATAGCAGACTATTTTTTATTATTTTAGTTGCTCGCTCAAACAGCAGTTGGTCACGAACTGCCTTAAATTTCAGAAAAGATTGTCGTATAGTAGGATATCAAAATCCTATTAGTGCATGTGCATCTAAGATTCTACCAGGACAAATGCATATCCAGTCCTGTTTTTGTAAAAAAATGATAATTTCTATACCTCCAAAAATTCAATTATTCTAAGCTAATGTGCAAACTACAAATTCATGGAAATTGGAACATGGTTCATTACCCAATAGCAATCATATATGGTTTGACATCCAATGACATAAACACCAATACACCATGCCAAAACTCAAGATCGCTGCTATCATTTAAGACATAATCATGTTGTATTGTCTCAACGCTAAGCTGGGGAAGGTTCATTTCTTGACAGGGTTACTTGCTGATAATTGGGATTATATATATTTCCAGGTTGAGTCATATCACCTAAATTGTCCTAGATCAGTATAAAGTATATACGATACACAAGCTACGACAGATTAACACACTTAACAAAAACAGTTGTCAAATGAAAGTCATCTGTGCTAATGCTATGGTAAAAACACAAAACAAGATAAAATTTGTAAAAATTGAAACGAAGAATCAAATTAATTAAGATTCACATCTTATATTGTATAACCAAAAGCAGCTTTAGGGTTTAGACTAAATCATACCTATGAACGAGACCATGGAGAAATAGGTATTAGGTGCAGACATCATCAGATAGGAAACATAGATCCTTTAACCTTAACATCATACACCAAATGCATTAAAAATAGGAAACAAGGTTAGCAGCATCGGATGTACCGTGGAGATATGCATAACAACCAGCATGGTGGCTGCGATCCAGTGAACAAACTAACATGTACGCCATCCATGAATCATTCTTGTCAGCTTCAGAGGTGACCAAAACCTTATGAGCATCAGTCAACTGACCATTCTTGTGCTCACCTTGATGGTTCAATAACTGAACCTCTGTCTCAGGCTATTTGAAGTCACTCGGAATAAAAAGCATGGTTGCCTTTTCCCTACAAGAAAAATAAATATGATGATTTCAAAGGTCATACAAACAAGTATAAAATGCAGATTCTAGCGCTTTAAGAATGTTCAGCCCAGCCAGGAAAAAGAATTACAAAGGATGTCAATAGAATGTTTTTGTAAATGGTAAAGTCATACCATTTCCTTCAAAAGGGTGTTCCCATCCTTAGTCAGCTTCAGGTCAACAGCTCCACCCACAAGCCTGCAGCTAGATTAAAATAGTAGGACTTTTAATTGGATTAGTGCATGACAAAAAGAAATACCAAGAAAAATCAACCAGCACATGAAAGAGAACAAAAGAGTTCCTTTCAGCCCAATGTACTCCTCAAAATGAAGTGCCGCACCACTAATTTTGCAATTGGATCTAAGAAAAAAATAGTCATTAACTAAGACTGACTATATTAGGCCTAGAGCTTAAGTATAACATGATATCTTGCTGTCCGACAAAATCCATTTCAGCAGTTACTTCTATCCACTCTGTCTGCAATCATAAAAATTTAAAATTCTAGGATGTTTAAGGTTTTTAACTCATGCAACAAATGACTAATATGGTTGTTTTCGGGGGAAAAAGTTACCTGTACGGACTGAACTCTTCTCTTGAGCTCTGCAATATACTGGAGCAGGTCGTCCAGCCACGATGGTGTCTTGGGCTCGTCGAGACGGTTGTCCAGACAGCTACTCGTCGGCGAGGAAGCTCTCAGACGACGTGCACTGGTGGCCTTGCCATTGGTGCGCGTCTCACGGCCATGCGAACGGGCTGAGCTCGGCGTGCTGCGCTGGCGCCGACACCAGGAACGGGACCGGCGGTGGAAGCAACGCATGCTTCTGGAGCCTCCCGTTCGCCATGATGGCGTTGGCGTGCTCACCCAAACTGGACAGAGAAATTGTGATAGAAAATGGTGAGAAAAAAAATCAAAGATTTGAGAAACCGTAGCACTTGAAGTACCTCTCTGAAAAGCTAAAATTCAGTCAGGGTTGTTGCAGGCCCAGCCACAGATCTCGTCCAGGAACCACAACATGTGCCAAAAATCGAAAAACTTACGTCAAATTCGCATCAAGGACCTCTTCCTCCTCGCCGCGCCGCTGGCATGCTCATCGTGCTCCACAGCCTCCACTCCCTCCCCCGTCGTGCTGCCCTGCGGCTGCGCCGCTCCGACGCCGGCGGTGGCTCCTCCACAGCCCAGTCGAGCCAGCACTTCACGTAGGGCGCCAGCTCCTCGCCCGCACCTGCCGCGGCCCCCAAGCCCCCCGGCCGGCTCGCCTGCGCGGCCGTCGTCGAGTCTGACTACGCCACCACATCGGGAGAGAAGGAGAGAGATGCGCGCATGGCGTGGGTAAGGGGCTAGGGCTAGCGGCTGACAGGGCCGGCCGCGCCGGAGGGCGGCCATCGCGGGAGTCGGGCGGCGGCGGGAGAGAGGGAGAGAGATGCGCGCGCGGCGTGGGTAAGGGGCTAGGGCTAGCGGCTGACAGGGCCCGGCCACGCCGGAGGGCGGCCATTGCAGGAGTTGGGCGCCGTCGCCACCGCCGCGCGCAACCTACCGCGGGAGGCGGTGGCTGTGTTTGAAGCCTACGAGGGTGCGTTGAAGCCTGGAATCGTCCGTGGTCAAGCCTCCTCGGATCTCTTCGTGCGTTGAAGCCGCGACTTGGGCGGAGGAGCGATCAATTGCGGGCCGACGCCTCGCGTTGAGGCCTATGTTCCATCCTAGCCACATGATTGGGTTGAAGCCAGGGAGAGTTTCTTTTCAACCCTTGATTTTAATGAAGACAAATTACTGTGTATATTTTTTTAGGTGAACAAAGGTTTGATGCTCTTAGCGGAGGACGTTTTGTTGGGTGGACGGAGCGTAATTTAAGATTTCAATTATAGCATAGATATGTTGGAGGCTTGGAGCCATCAGAGGCCACCAGACAGCCACTATTTTATTGCGTCCACGTACACTACTCTCTTGGTAAGTCGCAACATACATGGCGTGTACGAGATGAAGGACGCAAAAATAATAAAGAAGAAGCTGCTGCTATAGCATGGCTCACGTACAAGCTGAGTCCTACCGATGCCGTGGGCTGCGGTGAAGGAAGGCAGCCACACATGCACAGCGCCAAGCAGTGCGTGGCCGAGATGACCTAATTTTTTACAATTTGGCCCTTTTTTAAAGAATATTCACGTTTTGACCCCTAGTAGACGTAAACTCAACTTTGGACCCCGGGGGTCGACACCGTCAGTCACAGTGTCGAGGTAACACGTCTTGACGCCGTGGATCTTGGCACCGAGTTAGTCGACCGTGGCCACGCTGGACCTGATGTGGCGCATACGTGGTACGAGCTCGATGCCACAGATCTCGGCGTCGAGCTTTTAACCCTTACCCGTCAGAAGTTCCACTTCTCTCTCTCACTCTCAATCTAGGCAGCCACCACTGCCTCCATCTCCACTGCCGCCGCCGAGTGCACAGCCGCCAAGTTCGCCGCTGTCGACACCGCCGTCCTTGAGTCCGCCATCGGCAGCCGTGTCGCCCGTCGTTTGCCTCCTCAGCCCGCGCGCCTCCCGTGCCATCTCCGGCCGCCCTTGTCGCCCCCTTCCCTCCTCCTCACCTACTCCCGGCGGCGAGGGCGGCCCGCCACCACCCACCGGAGGTGCCCCCGGCCGGCGGGCCTCCGGCCACCGCGCCCTCCGGCCTCGACCCCCTGCCGGCCACGGCCTCCCGCCCCTCCGGCGCCCCGCAGCGCTACCCCCTCCTGTTTGCCGGTGTTCTGCATCTGTAGAAGGTAAATTTTTTCCCTAGTGAAATTAGTAATTAGTAATTTAGTTGTTTGTAGTTTACTTTATTTAATTTATTATTTAGTTTATTTTGTTTCATATGTGCTTAGAAAATTTAATTAGTAAAGTAGTTTGAATATTAGCAAAATTAATTACATAGTTAGATAGTTTGTTAGACAATTAGGTAGACACTTAGGGTTGTAGTTATGTACATTATGTAGTTGTTAGGAATTTATATGTATATATATAGCTATTTTATTTAGCTCCTTTTAGTTGATAGTAAATGTAGTTAGCAAATTGACCTACACTGTTAGAGAGGAAGTTAGGCAGTCACATAC
Source organism: Saccharum officinarum (assembly GCA_020631735.1). Classification (NCBI taxonomy): domain Eukaryota; kingdom Viridiplantae; phylum Streptophyta; class Magnoliopsida; order Poales; family Poaceae; genus Saccharum; species Saccharum officinarum. Next base: position 4,051,123 of record CM036184.1, on the reverse strand, counting down.
CTATTTAGGTATATACTTAGGTAATGTAGTTAGCCAATGTAGTTAGTTATTGTGGTTAGTTTTTTTGTATAGTACAGCCATAATAATTTTCGTGTTGTGCATACCAACTAGATGGAGAACCTAGTCACCCTGTATCATGGAGGAACTGTGGAGGAAGATGATTTTGGTAATGCCAGTTTTATTGGAATGCAAAGGGTGCCTCAGATGTTCGATGATCGGCCGTTGTTTTTAGAGTTGTTTGGTAGGGCTCGTGATGAGCTTTACTGCAATTCCATTAAGGATGCCATCTCAGTTGAGGGGGTAGTTCACTATGGTAAATCAAGAAAAAAAATTTAGGCGGCTGGTCCCAATTTCATTTGAGGATCAATGGGAGAAATATGTCAAAATTGTGATGAAGAGTGAATTTCAATGTTTGGATTTGGTTGTGTGGAAGTTGTCCAATGATCCCACCCCTCTTGGGCATTCACCCCCTATTGGGCATTCACCCCCTCATGGCTTCTTACCAGTAGAGGACGATCCGGTTCCTTGTGACCCTCCCATACCCAATCGAGAGGTGGATGTGGAAGATGTGGTTGTGGTGCCCGATGCGCAATTTGCCCCGAATGAGGCTATAATCTGCCCTAATGGTAGCACGGCCCCTCAGGAGATCCCTTTGACCCAGAATCATCCAAGTAAGTGTCGTAGTAATATTTTAGCTTTTCTTATTGGCACTTAATACTATTCCTTTGTCCCAATGGCATCCTCATTTGTGGTTTTAATGCAGGAGACATTCCTGATAATGTTGGTTGTCCTTGTATGGCTCCATTAGCCTCCGCGCAGCCTACAGGATTGGCCTCTAATAGTGTTGATGTTGATATTGCTGATGGTGTGGAGCCTTATGGGATCGCTAGAGCCGTTGATTCGGATGATGACCGCCCTGTTGGTGCATTGACCGAAGAAGATATGGAGCTGATCAAGCTTTTTTTTCCCGATCGTGATCCACTTGTTCATGAATTCAGCGATCTCAGTCACTCTCATGGTGCTTATGGAGAAGGAAGAGATGACGAGCTGCTAGAGGCTCCTAAGGCGGGGGACAGCATGGAAGTTCGCAAGGGCTTGATCTTCAAGGACTTGCCAACATTGAGAAGGTGGTTACAGGAGTATTCTATGAAACGTAAACGGCCGTTCAAGGTCCAGCATTCTTATGTGGAGCGCCGTTACACAGTGGTGTACGAGAAGGCCGATTGCAATTGGAGGATCTGTGCTCGGAAATAAAAGGACACATGAAAGTTCAAGATCACAAAAATTGTAGGTCCACATACTTGTGCAGAGAAAGATCTAGAACAGAAGCATCGACATTTGACCTCTACACTTATTGCTAGAACACTATACACAACATTGAAGGGTCAGCCCAATTTGAAAGTGAGAACGATCATGGACATGGCTCAGAAGATTTTTGGTTACAAGGTGACGAATGGCAAAGCATGGAGGGCAAAGCAACGTGCCTGGAAGATGATATATGGGGACTGGGAGGAGGGTTACGAGAAGTTGCCTGCATTGTTCAATGCAATGAAGGCAGCTAATTCAGGCATGCATTACGAGTACATCCCAAAGCCAAATGAATGGAAGGACGGTAGGCAGATATTCTTCCGTGCATTCTGGTGCTTTTCTCAGTGTGTCGAGGCCTTCAGGCATTGTCGTCCCGTGTTCTCCATTGATGGTACTTTTCTTTTAGGCAAGTACAGGGCACGATAGTGTATCCCATTGATGCGTTGTCCCGTGTGCTTTCCTGTGATGCAGACAATGCATTGGTTTCATTGGCGTTCGCTTTGGTGGAGAGAGAGAACAAAGACAGTTGGGGATGGTTCTTGTGGCTTGTTTGGATACATGTTGTAGGCCCTGGGGTTGGTGTCATATCTGATAGACACCAGGGTATACTCAGTGCCGTACAGGAGCAGATTCCGGGGTATGCACCATTGCACCACCGTTGGTGCACTCGGCACCTTGCAGAGAATTTACTGTGGAAGGATGGTACAAAGGACAACTTCCCTCTATTCGAGGAGGTTGCTCGCATGCTTGAGGTGTCATTCTTCGAAGAGAAGTTGGAGCAACTGAAGACGGCAACAAATGCAGAAGGTAGGCAATGGCTACGTGGATTGATGAGGGAACGTGATAAGTGGACAAGGGCCTATGATGATGGTGGCTGGAGGTATGAGTTTCAGACTAGCAACATGGCCGAGTCATTTAATAGTGTGCTTAAGGGTATACGGGCCATGCCTGTCAATGCTATTGTATCATTTACCTTCTATTGGCTAGTTGCATGGTTCAATGAGAGGCACGCACTGCAATGGCACTACAGAGCAAGAACCAGTCATGGGCACCTAAACCTACAAAGCATCTTGATAAGGCAAAGGAGAGGGCTACCACACATGAGGTCGAATGTTTTGACCATACCACGGGAAAGTACGAGGTCACAGAAAGGGGTGGTACAACCTCCGATGGTGAGATCCGGCCTTCAAGGGCTTATATTGTGGTTCTTAATAATTTATCATGCAAGTGTGGGAAACCAAGGCAGTACCACTTTCCATGTTCTCATTATATTGCAGCAGCTCAACATCGCAACTTTGCATACGAGAGCAGGATACCGCGGGAGTTCAATGTTGATAGCCTTCTACTTACATGGTCTCCCCGTTTTGAGCCTTACCTAGACAAGGGGCAGTGGCCACCTTACCATGGTCCGAAATACATTGCGGACCCAGCTGTCCGTTGGGACAAACGTGGAACCAGGAAGAGGACGAGATACAAGATGGTCATGGATCAGGTTTCAGGAAGAACAAGGAGGGGTAGAGCAACCCCCTTCCTTACTGACCCCGAGCCAAACCAATGTGGCAGATGTGGCAGACTTGGGCACAATTCACGTACATGCACTTGGCCGCTTAGTTAGGTGGAAATATTTATAGATACATGCTACATTTTACCTATTATATTTGGTTCATATTTATTGAAACATTTGCTTAATATATGTTACATTGTATAATTATTTATGCATGCAAATTAATTTGTTATTGACAACTGCATCTTGTTTTTGAATAGGATGGAGCCGTTCCACCTCCTGGATCCGTTCTAGAAGGAGAACCACCGAGGACGACGCACAGCCGAGGGAGAGGTACTGATTGGAAATATCTCTTCTGTACCAATATACCATTTTTGTGTACTACATAAATTAAAACACTTGTCGATGCTTGCAGGAACTGTCCCCTCTATGTCCTCGAACCCATGACAAGTTCGAGGAGATGCAGTACGACGACAGGTACTCGCCTCTACTACAGAGGGCTGGCCTAGATGTCGCATCGTACCAGGTTCACCGTGGGTTGCCTATCATCAACCCCGCGGCGATCACAGCTTTGGTTGATAGGTACAGCCATGTCCAATACTAACTGTTTGTTATCCACTTCTATTATTTTATATAACTAACATCAGTACTTGTTTATTGTTTCTGTAGGTGGAGGCTGGAAACTCATAGTTTCCACCTACCTTGTAAAGAGATAACTGTTACTCTTGAGGACATGTAGAAGTTCCTTGGTCACTTTCCTAATGAATAAACCAAATAGCTACTGAGTGCAACAAGGCCACTTTCTCTTCCTCTGGGCATCGGGATTCTCCTCCATCACTGCCTTCGCTCGGCACACGCGCTCAAGCTTCCTCTCCCTCTCCTCCCTGTACGCTGCAGCTTTCCTCCTTTCCTCCTCTTCCTTGTGCTCCTTCTCTGCTGCCTCCTCTTTGAGCCTCCTCTCATAGGCCTCCTAGCGCTTCGCATCCCACTCCTTCAGATTGTGCAGAAGACGTCTGTCCGACTCCTTGATCTCAATGTCGATCCACTGCTCAAAATCACAGAGCGGTGGAGGGGTCTGCAACAAAGGCAATTGTTACAAAACAAATAAATCATGTAAGACTTCATATGACAAAAAATAATTAATAAACAATTAATAATTTCTCACAAGAAATGTACTGCGGCGCTGACGCTCTGTAGGCTCCCATGCAAAATTGGAACACATCCAATACCTCTACCTATAGGTTACCTTATCTTCAGAAATGTCTACCTTGTAAGGATCACCACAAAAGCACATGGGTCTTGGCACACCGCTAGGGAGCGGCTTTGGATCGTAGGGACTTCCGGTCGTCCGGCCATGACTACAATTGAACCAATTCCATTCTAATTACCAATATCAACGAACAATAAACCCTAAACCTAGGGTTACATTGCTAACAAATCAATGACCCTATATTATAACAAGATAGTAATGCCGAAGATTATCTTGGTTTACTAGTTTTACCACGTCTTGGCATCCTACGGTGGTATGATACAAATATTAATAAGTGCTTTAAACCCTAAGTAATAATGTTTCTACGGTTACAAAAAAACATATGATATATAACAAATCAATGCGAAAAAAAGGAGAAGGGGAGAGAGAGGATACCTTGCTCTTGAAAAACTATGGATCAAAACAAAGTTTCCAAGGTCGAATCCGTCGATTCTAGAGATTGGCCGGCTAGGGGGAGGGAGAACCCGTGAGGGAGGGGTTGACAAATGAAACAAGCCTCGGAGAAGGAGAGGTCTGAGGGCATATTAAATCCAGGCTCGACGCCGTGATCTGTGGCGCCGAGGTTCGTGCCACGTTATCCGCTATGTCACTTGCTGCGCTGGGCGTGGTCGACTAACTCGGCGCCATGATCCACGCGTGACTGACGGCGTCGACCCTCGAGGTCCAAAAATCAATATACGTCGCCCAGAGGTCCATATGTAATTTTTTTTTTAAAAAAAAGGGCCAAATTGTAAAAAAAAAATTAGGCCAAGATGATGCGATGCCGCGCCGTCCCGTCGTCACGTTGGCATGCAGCCGTTGCCGTAGACACGACGCATGGACGTATTCGCCCAGGCCGCACGGAGAAGAAGTGTACGTCCGCGGCGCTGGAAGAGGTCGACGTCATCTACAAATGTCTCCTGCTGTGGAGGCTGGCTGTTCAGGCGCATGCCAAGCATCGGGGTGGTTGACATAACATAAGTCCACGGATCAGAGAGCGACACGATGGCTGCCTGCAGGAGGGCTCTGGCCGCATGGACGGAGAGGCACCCTGGGGGGCCAAGGCGCTGGCTAGGCCCAGCCCTTGCCCCTTGCCGACGTCAGTCGCAGGACCCCTTCTCCTGCAAGGGGCAGGACACAGGAGGCGGCGGCTTCCTTAATCTCCTGGCCTGGCCTGTTGCTTGTTCGTGTACACAGGAACACATGCATGCAGCCGGTACGAGGAGGCCTGAACTAAGGAGAAGGAGTACGTGGCTTATTATCCAGACGCTCTGCCGGACGCGAAAGACATCTACGAAGGGTCTTCAAGAGGCTAATCACGAGATGATGTCCCTTCAATACAAGCTTGTTCCGGCTGGGCACGGAGAGGGACGTACTTGCAGGCAGCTGCAGAAGCCGTCGTCTCGAGGGAGAAACGCACGGCCGCCGCGCCGCACATACGCCAGCAGGCAGCAGCGCATCTCCAGCACCCTCGTGCACACCGCCGGCAGCAGCTAGCGACCTAGCGTCTGCATCCTCGACATGCTGTGGCGGGTCCGGATGCCATCGACTAGGGTGTTATGGCCATGGGCCACACTATGCCGAGTGGGCCGTGTAATGGTGTGTGTGTGTGAGACGCGCCTGAGGGCGGTTACGGCCGGGAGATAAATACCGCGCCGTTGTAAACGACTGGTTAACGAAGAACAGAACTCTGAATCCGTCCCCAATATACTTGACTCCCACGGAATCTGCCGTGTTCTATCTGTTCTTCCCAATTTCTTGCTACGATTCCCCCCCTAAACTCCAATTCAGCTACCCTGGTTCGTAATATTTGGTATCGCGAGCCTTCGGTTGGGGAGAAATTTTTTTTCCCAAATCAAGCTTCCGTGCTGGCGCTGAAGAAAAGGATCAATCAATTCCAAGCGGCGATGACGACTTCGATGGAAGATCTCAAGGTGTCCATGGAGGCGATGTCGAAGCAGTTGGCCGGACTCCAAGACATGGCGAAGCAGTTTGCCGGATTCCAAGAGGCGATGGAAATGACGCTCGACAAGATCAACGACCTTGAGGCGTGGCGTACGTTGACTGAGACGTCGATGGGGGCGATGATGCAGCAGTCGAAGGCGACGACGACGTGGGTACAGCAACTCGAAGCACGCCCACTGCTGCCTCTTCCATCTCCGCCACCACCGGCTTCAGCCCCGGCGGGAATCGACCTCAACGTCGCTCTGACCGCGTCTGCGTCCACGAGCGCGACGCCGCCGCGAGTCGACCTGGCCATGGGCCCCGGCGCGGGCGGAAGCCTCCTTGGAGCGCTTCCGCCGTACAAAGGACAGGGTATGGTTCCGGATCCCCACCTCTCTGCCCCTGTGTCTGATGAATCTCATAGGCACAATCCTCCTTTCCCCAAAATGGAGTTTCTGAAATTTGACGGTTCTAATCCTCGTTGGTGGCGGGATCAATGCGAGACCTATTTTGAGGTCTACGCTGTACAGGAGCAGATGAAGATGCACTTCGCCGCGCTCAATTTCAAAGGAGCCGCGGCAACCTGGCTTCAGACTATACAACGTCATGGGCGCATCTACGAGTGGTCCAAGTTGTGCGAGCTCGTCGACGCCAAATTCGACAAGGACCAATATCAGCAGCTACTTCGTCAGCTTGATGATCTGAAGCAAACAGCAACCGTACTGGAGTATCAAGCCGAATTTGAGAAGCTGGCGCACGGAGTTCTCTTGTACAACCCGGCATTTGACGACACCTTCTTCGTCACCCGGTTCGTCGGCGGCCTCCATGATGACATCCGTTCGGCCATTCGACTGCATCGGCCGTGCTATGTCGACACAGCGAGTGCACTGGTTCTCCTTCAAGAGCAAGAACTGGGAGAAAGGCAGAGCAAGTCGTCTAGGCGGGATTTCACCAGGTCGACTGCTCGTGCCACGGCAGGAGGAGACAGGACCAAGACGACTGTGATTGGCAAGATTACTATCAAGACCAACAAAACTGAAGCCGAAGATAAGCTTGCCAGTCTGAAATCCTTCAGACGACGCAATGGTCTATGTTTCAAATGTGGAGAGAAGTGGAGCCCTGCCCATACATGTCTGCCCATGTGTCTCTAGACGTTCTGGAGGAGATTCTTGATGCCCTTGACATTGTGGAGAGTATGGATGATGTAGAGGATGATCAGGGTCATGACAGTGAAGAGCAGGAAGTGTTGGCAGTTCCAGCTGGCCCAGTTCAGCAGCACACTCAAAGACAGACACTGAAATTGCTTGCTCAATTTGGGAAACACAAAGTGTTGATTCTAGTGGATTCTGGAAGTGTAGGGACTTTTGTCAGTAAACAGTTGGTACAGCAGTTACAGTTACACACTACACCTTGTGATGCCAGTACATTTCGAGCTGCTGATGGAGGGCTCATGATATGCAAAGAAAAGGTGACTGATCTGAAGTGGTTCATCCAGGGCCATTCATTTGTATCTGAGGCCAAGGTGTTACCACTGAAGTGTTATGACCTCATCCTTGGTGAAGATTGGCTAGAGGATTTCAGTCCTATGACTATTGACTATAAGCTGAAGACCATCAAGTTTGAGCATAAGGGCAACACTATCAGTCTGCAGGGGGTGGTGGATAATAACAGCACATGTACTCCTGTCAGTACTCATAAGCTCAGAAGCTTACTCATTGTATTCAGATGGTTGTGCCAACAGTAGCTAATGTTGCTGTACTGCAAGAATCTGCTCACAAGGGTGATAGTGATGAAAAGCTGCTAGCTGCAGTTTCAGACCTATTGACTCAATACCAGCACCTTTTTGCTGAACCAACAGGCCTTCCTCTTGCTAGAGCAGCTGATCACAAGATTCCACTGAACCCTGGAGCACAACCTGTCAAGGTGAGGCCATACAAATACTCTCCTATTCAGAAAACAGAAATTGAGAATCAATTAAAGCAAATGCTAGCTCAGGGTGTGATAAGGCCGAGCAATAGTTCTTTTGCTTCACCAGTATTGCTTGTAAAGAAAAAGGATGGAACATGGCGGTTTTGCATTGATTATAGACACCTAAATGCTATCACTGTCAAGCATAAACATCTCATGCCAGTAGTGGATGAATTATTTGATGAATTGAATGGCTCCAAGTGGTTTACCAAACTGGATTTCGGGTCTGGGTACCATCAGATATGCATGTCTGCTGGAGAAGAATATAAAACAGCTTTTAGAACACACAATGGCTTATTTGAGTTTATGGTTATGCCCTTTGGTCTCACAAATGCTCCAGCAACATTTCAGAGCTTCATGAATGAGATATTTGCAGACTTACTCAGGCAGGGAGTATTGGTGTTTATGGATGACATCTTGATTTATTCCAAGTCATTAGAGGATCACATTCTCATGCTTCAAAAGGTATTTGCTCTACTGGAGAACTACAAATTCTTGATCAAGAGGTCCAAATGCTCATTTGCAAAGAACAGTGTGGAGTATCTAGGCCATGTCATCTCAGAAGCAGGTGTGGCAACTGACAGTTCAAAAATTTAGGCAGTCAGTGTGTGGCCAACACCAAGAAATATTAAGCAGCTAAGAGGTTTTCTGGGCCTTACTGGATACTCCCTCTGTCCAAAAATGTTATTCGTATTAGACTAGAGGAAAAGTCAAATTTTATAAACTTTGACCAACAATTAGTCAAATTGTATGAAAGCTTAAATCATAAAACCTACATCAATATATTTGTGTTAAAAGTGCCTCTAAGATGATATTGATTTTTTAGCCTCTAACTTTATATTATAAGAGATATTAATGGTCAAAATCTATTTGGTATGACTTTTTCTCTGGTCTAATACGAATAACATTTTTGGATGGAGGGAGTATTACAGAAAGTTCATAAAGCACTATGGGATGATTAGCAAGCCACTTACTGAGTTACTTAAGAAGAATGTTCCATTCAGTTGGACTGCAGTGACTCAAACTGCCTTTGACACATTGAAGACCAAGTTAATGCAAGCTCCAGTCTTAGCTGTCCCTGATTTCTCCCAATAGTTTGTCATTGAATCAGATGCTAGTGATTTGGGGGTTGGAGCGGTACTCATGCAGAATCAGCACCCAATTGCCTACTTAAGCAAGGCATTGGGACCAAGAAATCAGGCTCTGTCAGTCTATGAAAAAGAATGCATGGCGATACTCTTGGCAATAGAAAAGTGGAGATCCTATTTGCAACACCAGCCATTTATCATCAAGACTGACCATAAGAGTTTGCTATACCTCACTGAGCAAAGAGTGACTACCAAACTTCAGCAAAAGGCATTAATGAAGCTCATGGACCTACAATACTCAATTCAGTACAAGAAAGGAACAACTAACACAGCTGATGATGCATTGTCGAGGTGTGATCACACTGAGGACCTTATTGCCATCTCTGAGTGCATTCCTAGTTGGGTTCAGAAGCTACAAGAGGGCTATGAAGATGATCATCAAGCCAAGCAGTTACTGGTACAGTTGGCTGTAGCTTCTGACAGTCACCCTGATTTCAAACTTCAAAATGGTATTCTAAGGTATAAAGGAAGAGTGTGGGTTGGACACAATGCAACTGCTCAGAACCACATTCTTATTGCCTTGCATGATAGTGGGTTAGGTGGTCACTCAGGCATCAGTGCCACCTATTCAAGAGTGAAACAACTCTTTGCTTGGCCAGGACTTAAGCAATCTGTGTAGGAATTTGTGAAGCATTGCCAGATTTGCCAACAAGCTAAGACTGAAAGAATCAAGTCCCCAGGATTACTTCAGCCACTACCAATACCTGAGCAAGCCTGGGAAATAATCAGCCTAGATTTTGTGCAAGGCTTACCCACTTCGGATGGTTATAATGCACTATTGGTAGATATTGACAAACTGACTAAGTATGGACATTTTATCCCAATTAAGCCCCCATTTACTGCCCTGCAAATAGCTCAGATATTCATGAATAATATATATAAGCTCCATGGTCTGGCTAAGACAATTATCTCAAATAGGGACAGGGTGTTTACTAGTGCTATTTGGCAACAGTTGTTCAGATTGTTAGATACAAAATTGATGATGAGCTCATCCTATCACCTATAGACAGATGGGCAAATAGAACATTTGAACCAATGTGTCGCGGGGTTTCTGAGGTGCACTGTACACTCCTGTCCTCAAAAATGGAGCAAATGGATTTCTGTTGCTGAATTTTGGTACAATACAACAACACATTCAGCATTGGGCAAATCACCTTTTGAGGTCATGCACTACCGCACACAGCATCTTTGCCGAGTGCAATATAGTTTGCTGAGTGCAAAATGTCGGGCACTCGGCAAAGCACTTATTTTCTGAGTGCCGCACTCGGCAAAGTATCGCACTCGGCAAAGAAGTGTTTGCCGAGTGCCAGGGGCATTCGGTAAAGATCTTTTTTGCCGAGTGTCGAGCACTCAGCAAACAAGTACACTCGGCAAAGGGCGTACCCAAATCACGGTTGCCCCACGCGACACCCTTTGCCGAGTGCCAGCCGTTAGGCACTCGGCAAATATTTCTCTTTGCCGAGTGCCAGGCTCCAGCACTCGGCAAAAAAATTTTTTTCAATTTTTATCTCCAAACTTTTTATTTAGGGATCCTACGCTGTTTGGTACTCCATATTGAAGTTTGATACATTTATCGGTTTGTTTCCTATATTTCTTTAATTTCTTTCATTAAATTAAATTTTTTCGAATAAGTCAAATTTAAACCGTAAGTCATTCGAAAAATGGAAAAAAATATTTAGAAAAAAAATATTCATGTTACTGAGTTCAATGTGAGGCCGTATCCAGGAACATGCTATAAATTTCGAACCTCTTGTTCACGAAACATGACCACGAACTTGCGGGCGAATTGTTTTTAAATTCTATAAAATGCAAATGAAGTCCAAAAATCATGAAACTTGTTGAGATGTCACACGTACGATGCTTACAAACCAGGACATCTCCACATGTGATATAAAATGAAACCTGTGGAAATGTCCTGGTTTGTAAGCATCATACGTGACAACATGCACCAAACCTTCTCAAATTTTTACCACAGCCTCCACATACGATATCATGACATCTCGACAAGTTTCATAATTTTCGGACTTTACTTGCATTTTATAGAATTTAAAAACAATTCGCCCGTAAATTCGTGGTCATGTTTCCTGAACAAGATATTCGAAATTTATGGCATGCTCCTGGATACGGCCTCACATTGGACTCAATAACATGAATATTATTTTTCCAAACAATTTTTTCCATTATTCGAATGACTTACAGTTCAAATTTGACTTATTCGAAAAAATTTAATTCAATGAAAGAAATTAAAGAAATATAGCAAAATACCATAAAAATATACAAAATTTGGTTATGGTGTACCTGGTGCTGTTTAAGGCATGCACAAAAAATTTGGGAGCCAAAAAAAATAATTTGCCAAAGGACGTCTTTGCTGAGTGCCAGCTTTACGGCACTCGGTAAAGGGCATCTTTGCCGAGTGCCGGACAGCTGGCACTCGGCAAAGACGCCTGCATTTTTCCCTTCACGTTTTTTGAAAAAAAAATAATAAAATATTTGCCGAGTGCCGGACCTGAGGGCACTCGGCAAAGTAATTCACATTTTTTTAAAAAAAATTCCGCTTTTCTTTGCCGAGTGCCGGATCTGAGGGCACTCGGCAAAGTAATTAAAAAAACCCCTTTGCCGAGTGCCAGATCGGGGGCACTCGGCAAAGGGGGGATTTATCTCCTCAGCCAAGCCCGCCAGCGCGCCCACACACACACACATAGTCACACAAGCATGCCCGCGCCGCGCGCCGTCGCGCCCGCCGCTGCTGCCGCGCCTGCCCACGCGCGCCGCCCGGCCGCTGCCGCGCCGCGCTCCGCCTGGCCCACGGCCTCCCGCGCCGCCGCGCCACCTGCAGGGAGAGAGAGGAGGAGGAGAGAGGAGGAGAAGAAGAATAAGGAGGAGGAGGAGGAGAAGGAGGAGGTCGTCGTCTTCCTCCCCGGCGCCGTCTCCGTCCCCGGTGCCGTCCCCGTCCCCGAAGGTCTCGCAGCTCGCCCCGTCACGGTTCGCCCGTGCCCCTGCTCTGGTGCCCCATCTCGACGAGCATCCAGGCTCGACGCTCACTAGGTATACCTTCCCTTCTCCTCTTCTCTTGTTGTGCAATGGTGGTGGCGGCAGCGGCGGGGTGGTGGTGTGGTGCTGTGGTGATGGTGTTGGTATTGTTAGTAGTAGCAGTAGTTGTTCTCGTCGTCGTAGTAGTGGTGGTAGTAGTAGTATAACTTTGGTAGTTAAACTACATGGATGTCTTTGATGTATATGTGGTTGTCGGCCATCGTGCCGTTGATTTCTTGCAGGTTTCAGAAACCTCAACGTATAGGGGAGGTGCTGCCAAAATTTTGAATTGACATACATTCACAAAGTTAGCTTTATCTGAAAAAAGTGCCCTTCCTTGACCATTACTCTATCAAGATAATACCTACTTACTACCAAATCCTTATAAAGTGCTTTTGTCTTCATTGCAAATGTATATACAGTTAAACATTAACGAGCCACATGCCCCACACTGGACTTTAGATGCCAATATGATTCTATATATATATCAATCATTGACATATTACTCAATAGTAAATAAAGCATAGAATACATCAAGGAAAGCATTGAATGAGTACCCCGATCGTCTTCTTTTTTTCAGGAGAAGGAAGGGGAGAAAGGAGCGGGGAGTACCCCGATCCTCTTCTTCGCCGCTGCGGTTCTACCTGCACCGCATCGCCTCGCCACTGCACCGACTCGCCACAGCCCCAGTAGCCTGACTCCACCGCCACCTTAGGTATAACCCCTCTTGCCATATCATGGTCGTAGGTCACGTAACCCAGTTAGGCGTCTCCCATTTGAAAGAGATACGGTTGGAGGTATGCAAATCTTTGCATATCTATAACCGTATATGTTTTGGATTGTCCATGTTTTTTGGACAGCCCGCGGATGCGTAGATGTGTTAGTTTTCATGGTCTGCTCGGATTGGAGACAGCATTTCGGCATCACCTCCTTGTTGTTCTCCGGATACACACTCTCCCTGGCAGGACGTGTATCTGGAGAACAGCGGGGAGGTGCTGCCGAAATTCTGTCTCGGATAGGAGCGGAGCATGGAAACTAACCTCATCTACGCATCCGCGGGTGGGATTAGGACCTATCCTCACCTATTAGACAGTACGAACACCATGTAGATGCAATTGATGGTTACATTACTCGCTGATACATATGCTAAAGGATGGAGGACCGTCAGTGGATGTACACGGGCCGAAGAAGTCAGACTGATTTCACCAATGAATGGATGAACAACACCAATGATTTCTTGAACCGTGCATTTGGCAAGGCTGCTAAAGGACATTGTCTAGTTTTGTGTCACTGCACCAAATGTGCAAACAGGAGAAGAGTGAACCAGGTGGACATGGGTAAACATCTTGTGAAGCATGGATTTACACCGAACTATACCCGGTGGGTCCACCATGGTGAAGCCCATCGTATGAGAGAGGAGGTGGTGAGACCACGCCTTGAGGCTTATGATGATGATGCCGGGGTAGCAGACATGTTAGATGATGTTCACCAAGCACAGTTTGCTAAAGCACGTGAACAGGAGGAGATGGAGGCAACCGCATAGTTGTTCTATGACATGATGGACTCTGCACAAAAACCCCTTCATGATTGTACCAAGGTTTCTCAACTGGATGCCATTGGACGCTTAATGGGATTGAAGTCCGAGTTAAACCTGAGTCGAGAAGGCTTCGATAAGATGTTGGCCGTGATTGGCAGCCTGCTTCCGGAGGGCCACATTCTGCCAAAGAGCATGTACGAGTCATAGAAAGTCCTTCGTGCACTTAAGATGCTGTATGAGCAGATACATGCTTGTCCGAAGGGGTGCGTCCTATTTAGGAAAGAACATAAGGATGCAAAGTACTATCCAAAGTGTAAATCCTCCAGGTACGTGGAGGTAGACTCTGGTGATGGCCAGAAGAGGCAGCTTACGATCCCCGTGAGTATCGTACGGCACCTTCCGTTCCTACCGAGGATCCAATGACTATTCATGACCGAGGAATCCGCGAAACATATGACATGGCACAAAAAGGGCAAACGATACAATGCTGAGAAGATGGTACATCCATCCGATGGTGAAGCATGGACCTGCTTTGATGAGAAACATCCTGAGAAAGCAGATGAGGCTCGTAATGTACGTGTTGCATTGGAAACAGATGGGTTCAATCCTTATGGAATGATGGCTGCCCCATACACATGTTGGCCTATGTTCGTTATCCCCCTTAATTACCCCCCGGTGTCTCCTTTCAACGACAACACGTATTCTTCTCGTTGATAATTTCTGGACACCCGAGGAGTAATATGGGTGTGTTCATGGAGCCTTTGATTGATGAATTGGTCCGTGCTTGGAAATAAGGCGTATGGACATACGACCGAGCTACAAAGACAAGCTTCAAAATGCACGTTTGGTACCACTACTCACTGCATGACTTCCTGGCGTATGGGTTATTCTGTGCCTGGTGTGTTCACGGAAAGTTCCCATGCCCAATATGCAAGGATGGTGTGAGGTTCATCTGGTTGCATAAGGGTGGCAAGTATTCGTCGTTCGACAAACATCGTCAATTCCTCCCTCTTAACCATCCATTTAGACAAGACATTAAGAACTTTACGAAAGGTGTCGTAGTGATAGACCTCCACCGCGGATGATGACTGGTGCCGACGTTCATGCTCAGATAGATGCTCTCGTGGCCAATCAAGAAGGTGGTGGTTTTATGGGATATGGTGAGCAACATATGTGGACTCATAAATCGGGCTTAACGAGGCTCCCCTATTTTGATGACCTTCTTCTGCCACATAACATTGATGTAATGCACACTGAAAAGAATGTCGCCGGGGCACTTTGGGTAACACTCATGGACACTAAAAAGTCTAAGGACAACCCTAAGGCTAGAGTGGACCTGGCAACGTTATGTGATAGACCAAATCAAGAGAGATGCAGCCTCCTAGAGGCGGTAAGACATGGAAAAGGCCTAAGGCCTATTTCATCTTGACCAGCAAACAAAGGAGGGAAGTACTTGAATGGATCCAAACACTAATGTTCCCTGATGGGTATGCAGCAAATCTGAAGAGGGGAGTGAACTTATCTACTCTGTGAGTCAACGGGATGAAGAGTCATGACTACCACATATGGATTGAGCGGTTTCTTCCGGTGATGGTTCGAGGCTATGTCCCTGAGCATGTCTGGCTAGTGCTGGCACTGGTTGAGAAACCTTGGTACAATCATTGGTATCCTGGGTCGAATTATTAGTTTCTCTTTTGAGTTCCAAATATCTTAAACCTGTCATATTCAAATGCCATTGGTTTCATCCTAGAGTTACGAGACAGAGCACGAATCTCGGGCTAGTCGAAATTCGACAGGATTCCGTCTATCCAGGAGACGATGTCTATATTGTGGCTCAACAGGCCGTGCAGCTTTATTATACATCGTACGCCTGCCAAACCAAAGAGTATCTTAAGGGTTGGGCTATTGTGCACAAGGTATCACCACACGGTAAACTACCTGTCCCAAACGATGAAGATTACAACTTGAACCCAAACACATATGATGGAGAGTTCTTTTAAGAAGAGGGGCTACAAGGGAGGTTTGAGACAGACTTAACCGAAGCGATAGGAATTGAAGTAGACAATGAAAGGGTTGATGAAGAGGACTTAGGAGATGAGGTGCAAAATGTGAAGGACTTACAAATGCTTGAGCAATTACGTTTAGGCAATGACAATGAAGGCAACATTCCTCCTTCAGATAGTGTTGTTAATTTGGACAATGTTGATAGTGATGACGAGACCTATGATCCAGCTAATCCCAATCATGAAGATTATTTCTAATACATGTAATACTATGTTTTTTTAATTAAGTTTTGTTTATTTTGCATCTATTTCTAATAGAGGCATGTTTATTTTTCTAATTATTTCTAAGTTTTGTTTATTTTGCATTTTTTTGCAGGTGATTGAACAAAGATGGCGGGCGACCGTCAGAGGGTCGTGGCCTCGCTTTATCAAACACCACGCACTGCAGCGTCGCGTGGGGATGAGGCGGCGGAGGGGGAGGAGGAGAAGCAGCAGCCGCAGGACGCAGCCATCTCCTCCCACGCCGCAGGACGAGCGGCGGATGGACGAGGAGGAGCAGGTGCGGCAGATGGATGAGGAGGAGCAGGTTTGGCACACAGACGAGGACGACGACGAGGCAACGGCCACCACGGGTTCCGCTACCTCTAGTTCATCGAGCGTCTACTTGTGAGGTCCCGCGAGCCTCCCTGACGCTCTTCCGCTTCCTCACCGACGCCCAGTGATTCGCCCCAAGGGGAAAACGTAAGTAACTTTACATGTTATCACCACTACTTCATATGATATGTTGAAACTCGAAAGAGAAACTAATAATTTGTCTTAATCACCTCTGCAGGAACTGGTTGGGTGGTACCGCACTCTCCCCCTGTTGACACCATATTTTGACAGGCCAGGGATTAAGTTTATGGGCCTAGGTGTCAGACCCAGTAAAAGCCGGTTCGAGATCGGCTAATACGAGGAAAGAATTGATTGAAGGAAAATCGTGTGTGGCGACTCGATTCGTATCAAGATCGGGGAAAGCTGGAGGCGTGGTGGATTCCATTAGAAGGAAAAGATTGAAGTCCAAGTTATTTTTCCTTGTACAAGTCGTGTCTAGTTAGGACTCGTGACAAGGGTCTCGGGCTATAAATAGCAATGCCCTAACTATCATAAGAACACAGAAAAATCAATCAATACATCAATCTTTTTTCGGCTCTAGCCAAACCCTTAGGAGTAGGAGTAACATAGATTCCGGCGAGATCTTTCAACAAGCAGGGCTGCATCGGTTAAGTTCGACCTCCCGTTTGCTTGTAAGTATTGCCATAGTTCATGTCTTGTTTGTACGGCTACATTGTTTAAACTCATGCAAGTTTGATATGAGCTAGTTATCGGTTTAGATCTTATTTGTAAGGCTGTATTGTGTCAACCTCTTACAAGTAATCAATCTAAGCTAGTTATCTCATGATTTAGTCGTTCTAAGCTTTACTCGAACTTAGATCGGCAATCTAGTAGATTCATTAAGTTACCGATATTGTTTATTTAAAATGACTCATTTATTATAACAATATCATTGCCCAATCAAGATCCGACGGATTTGGCCTCAAATCTTATATGTTCACTGTTTTAGGTAATTTATATGCTTTGTATGCCTATTCTTGCTAAATTAGTCGATCCATGCTTTCATTGGCCAGATTCTGTCGATCTTGATTGTTACATGTTGTGCGTTTGAGCTGTTTATCTGATTATAGATAGAACCGAGGTTAAGGTAGATTTGATTTAGTGTTGTTGACAATCTGTGTCGTATCACCTCCCCACCGTCAATAATACTAAGCCAGGTTTGCTTTGATTTTAGATCTGTTTATGATATAGATAGATGGCTTGCTTGTGCTTCATGGACCCTGTATCGGCTAAATAGCCGATCCGGTTACGCTTTCATTCACTATGTACATGCACGCGTTGATTTAGTGCTAATAAATTCATTGGTTATGCTGATTACAAATTAGTCGATTTGCTATTATAGGCTGCATGGAAACACCCACCACTAGGAGATTGGCTTGTTTGTCGATCCGATCATAGTTAACTAATTTATTGTTTTTTAAATTGATGTTTGTCATGTATGTAGAATCTCTTTCTCATACTACTGAACTAGATCGGCTAAATACTCGTTCTGCTTACCATGCATATTGAATAGCGGTTCTACTTTTACCATTATCAGCATACTGTAGGAGTTGACTCTCTAGTCAATACCCTTTGACTACCGGCTCTTTAGCCAGATATCTTGGAACTGTCTGGTAACAAAACCGGCAGGTTCCATAATTTGACTTTTTCTTCTCCCTTGTCAATTGCAGGGTCAATTTGACTGGCACGCCTTTGGTTTATCTTCATCCAATCCGGCTTGTTTTGAGGCTTAGGGAATTTCGAAGACTCTTACTTCACACGATCCTGCAGGCCTCCAAGTGTGTTGGATATGAGTCATATTTTTGTGTCAACACACTTTTTGGCACGCTCGGTGAGACCACAATCGTCATCATGTCTGACAACAGCAGTCGTTCGATCCTTGATGTAACTTTGGAAGAACTCCCTGAAGACTGGCGTAATACCATCAATACAACAACTAAGCAGTTTCAGGATAAATGTTTGTTGTCATATGCCAAAGACCACAAAGGAAAAGTGTATCAGAAGACTTACTTACCCAGAGTGCTCCTCAATGGTTAACCTGATCCTAACGATGTTGCTGCTCGCAACGCAATGTATGAAACTATCTCCAGGGCTATGAGTGCAACACTTGCAAATCACAATGAAGTATTCTTGAGGAGTTTGACAAATTTTATGAAGGAAGCTTTAAATCAGAGCGCAGGACCCGGGGGACCTGTCTATTCCAATCATAATACTAGAAAAAATGAGGCTATTGAGACAAATGTTTTGCCAGGCAATGGTGGTCATACACTGGGAGGTTCTTCTGCTCAATAAGGAGGAGGAAACGGGCAGCACTCTGTGCAACGGCTGATGGTGGATTACAGTGTTAGTCAATCGGCTACAAAATTTGCTCCTGGTGGCAGAAGAATTGTCAGAGATTTCAATGCTCCACCTTATCAAGGAAGGGTATCACTAGGGGAGATTCCTCCAGGGTATCATTATGTGACCGAAGGCTATACCCTAAATGCTTATGAAAATCCTGGATATCCAAGTGCCAGTCGAGAAGCTCAGGGTGCTTTTCAAGGAACTCAGGGCTTTGGTTAGCAGAACTTCAACAACCGGAATAATCAGAATGTTGTGACGGGTCAGGTAGACCAACTAATGAGTCAGGTAACCGATATGGTGCTGAAGCAGTTCGGTTTGAAACCAAAGAATCCGACGATTACCTACAAGAAGCCATACCCGTCATGGTATGATCAGGTAGTTTTACCCCCGAGATATAGATTGCCTGATTTCATCAAATTCAATGGGAATGGATCGACCATGGAACATATCAGTCAATACTTGGCACAGCTTGGAGAGTTGTCTGATGAGCCGGCATTAAAAGTACGATTCTTTCCTTTGTCCTTGTTTGGAGCTGCTTTTTCATGGTTTGCATCTCTGCGACATGATTCTGTCACGAGATGGGAGGATCTGGAGTCCAAATTTCACCAATACTTTGATTCCGGAGTGACAGAAAAGGGAATTGCAGATTTAGTCGATCTCAGACAAGGCAATAATGAGTCTGGAAGTCATTTCATCCAAAGGTTCAGAGAAATAAGGAGTCAATGCTACTCTTTGACATTGTCAGATGAAGAAGTAGTTAGTATCGCAGTGCGAGGTTTACTACCAGCAGTCAGGGAGAAGATTAGTACTGATTGTTCGAATCTCGGGATGTTGGCTAAGAGGATAGCTAACCTTGAAGCACAATACAGATACTCACGTTACAACAAAGTACAGAAAGCTGCAAATGTTGGTTTTGAGTTTGGTTCACCATTTGGAGACAATGAAAGTGAAGATGAAGAAGAAGAGAATGATGAAATTGCTGCTGTCGATTAGGCATGGAAACGTTCAGAATATATACCTTGGGCCAAGGCTAATTCAGTTGATGACAACAAGAAGTACAACTTTGACATCAGCCAGGCCGATAAATTTTTTGATTTTCTGCTCGAGAAGGGTCAGATCAAGTTGACAGGGAATCACAAAATACCTTCAGCCGAGGAACTTAAAAAGAGGAAGTATTGTAAATATCATAATTCTTACAATCATAGTACCAATGAGTGCAGAGTTTTCAGAGAACTCATCTAGAAAGCCATCGACAAAGGCAGGATAGATGTGGAGAAAAACAAAGGTGATATGAACATCGAGGGACATCCTTTTCCTATGAATATGATTGCATCGTCTTTTCCAAAAGGAAAGTTCAAGGTACTCACATCAGAAAGAGCTCGGAAAGCTGGAACCGTTGACTCTGAAAAGCAGATATCGGCTAAAGAATACCAAGCGATCAAGATGAAACAGAAATGACAAAATAGCCGATATGATCAACCTGAGACATCTCGAGCCGGTGAAATGCGAAGGCGACCAACGTCTCGAATTCTGTTGAATAAGTGGCAGCATCAGCAAGAAAAGGATCAACTCCGACGGGAAAGGGAATATCAAGAGTGGCTTGAAGAGGCAGAATACAGACACTATCAAGATGAGGAAAGAAAAATGAAAGAGGAAAATGAGTACCATTGGAATTGTCCTTCCTTTAGGCACTGCTGGAATGAAGGCTTAAAGTTGCCTACCCACAACAACTACCCTGAATGCAGTAATCAATATTGGGAATATAGGCAATCCAGAGCCAACCGCCGGCCTGTACATGAACGTATGGATCGACGCCTAAAAATAGAAAGTGTCCATGATCGGCTTGGAAAAAGAATTGTTGATGAAGATATGGTTGATCAGGACATGGACTATCTACTATTATCAGCATACTGCAGGAGTTGACTCTTTAGTCAACGCCCATTGACTACTGGCTCTTTAGCCGTATATCTTGGAACTATCTGGTAACAAAACCGGCAGGTTCCATAATTTGACTTTTTCTTTCCCTTGTCAATTGCAGGGTCAAATTGACTGGCACGCCTTTGGTTTATCTTCACCCAATCCGGCTTGTTTTGAGGCTTAGGGAATCTCGAAGACTCTCACTTCACACGATCCTGCGGGCCAACAAGTGTGTTGGATACGAGTCACATTTTTGTGTCAACACCCCCAATGGCATCCTGGGTCTTCTATGCAGGCAACACTACCCCGGCATTGTCACGTACGCCAGCAAGGTGGAGCCGGCCTACTCGTTTGACCACTACGCCGTCGCCCCTGATGAGGAACCTTTCAACAACAAGGCGCCGTGGTTGAAGGCGGAGTTTTGGGTAAGTCTCCTTCTTACAACATTGCTCAATACATCGCATTCATTGGACTTTTCTTGAAATAATGAATGGATACATCGCATTTGTATGCAGACTTATTTCAGATGCGCTAAGGGACTTGAGGCCAGGGCGGATCTGGTGGCTACCACAGCCTGTAAAAAACTTGTCACCGACATGCATCACGAGGCGAAAATCTAGGCCATTGTCACCTACTACGGGTCGAAGCTTGGCCAGAAGATCACCAAGGCAGAGGCAAGACAGGCGTCGCTAACCCGGGCCCAGTACATTAAGGTAGACGAAGAACATTAATATTGATTCATTTTGAGATTAAGTAGGTTTAATTTGATCTTCTTATATGTCAAATACTTGATGATGTGTAGATGATTCCCTGGTGGTGCCGATCGTATCCCGAGTGCTAGGCGATGATCGTGGACAAGTGGTTCACGGAGGAGTATCTCGAGATGCACAACGCTGCCCGGGAACGGCGTTTGACGATGGAAGGTCCAACACATCATCAAGGCAGCCGCAGCCTCGCCGGATACAAACAAGCATGGGTACGCGGATTCATTTCTCGATTCTGACACTCAATTCTGTCTAATTTCTAATCATCTTGCTGTCTTTCTTGCAGACTCAATCACATGGTGCCCAGGAGTGCACCGACTTCCAGGCATGGTGTATGGCCCACAAGGGCTCAGCGACGTCCGACGTCTCCTTCAACCCGGACGACCCGCCCGAGGCGTACAATAACCCGAGCGTCCACACCTGCATCAGTGACTACACGTCGGCGGCAAGGTCGATGTATGGGCCAGACTACGATCCGAGCACTTAGAACATTGATGCAGAGCTCGTCATGAGGGTGGGAGGAGGCAAGAAGCACGGGCGGCTGTGGATTGGCGACGACGTCGTCGACAGTGCCTCTGTTCCCTCTCTCCCAGATCTGAGCACGGAGCACGGGCGGCCCGCCATACGCCCACAGCCGAACGCTTCACAGCACCGGGTCGACGAACTCGAGGTTATTCCTGTTTTACTCGTCGTAAATTGATCTTTACACACCTTAATTAGCTTTGCATTACTGGAACATTGAAATCAAATATTGCAGGTCCGGCTGGAAGATGAAATGATGCAACGTCAGGAGCTGGAGGCCGAGCAGCAGAGGATGGCTATCCAGCTGCAGAACGAGCGGGCCCAGCGGGAGGCCGAGGCGCAGTAGCTGGTGGACATTACGCAGTTCCTACAAGGTCTTGGCCAACATACGGGTTTCTCTTTGCCAACTGGGCTGTTCGCTCCACGTCCGCCTCCGCCTCCGTCTTTTCACGCTACTCCTGTGAGTATGAAAGTTTATTGTTTTCGTTTGTGCTTTGCTTGTATGACCTCTACCTTCTGTCTAACACATGCAATCTCTTCTCCTTTGTGTAGCCTCAATCGGCGGATTTGAATAATACAGCTCATGCGCCTGCAGGTGATCAAGGTTTACCTTCACCACAGTCTCAGTGGCCAGCTCGGTGATGATGGTTATTCCTACACTTTATTTGCATTTGTTGTTTACTTGCTGATGGACTTGTGGATTTGTTTAACTGTGATGGACTCGTGGATTTCTTTCGATGTACTTGACAACTTATTGTTATATATGTGATATATATTGTGATGGATGTGATATATGTGATCGATGTGATAAATATGTGATGGATGTGACAAATATGTAATGTAAGTTTGGATGGAAGTGATATATATGTGATATTTTCTGTTTGTGAAGGTGGAATGTAAAAAATAAACAAAAAAATAGTTTTCGATCACTTTGCCGAGCGCAGCACTCGGCAAAGAATAAGTTTGCCGAGTGCAATGGTCATGGCACTCGGAAAATTCTTTGCCGAGTGTCACGGCCATGGGCACTCGGCAAATATTTTTTTAAAAAAAATTCAGATTTGCCGAGTGCCAGGGCTGGGGCACTCGGCAAAGAATATTGTTAAAAAAATTTAAAAATTTGCCGAGTGCCACGTCAGGGGGGCACTCGGTAAAGGAGTTTTTTTAAAAAAAAAAATCTTCGCTGAGTGCCTGGGAAGGGACACTTGGCAAAGTACCTGGTAACGGCAGGGGCGCCGTGACGGCCGTTTTTTTTGCCGAGTGTTGGGGCGGCACTCGGCAAAGCCTTTGCCGAGTGCCCGACAAAAGACACTCGGCAAAGACGCCTTTGCCGATCGATTTTTTACCGAGTGTAAATAGGCCTTTGCCAAGTGCCTCTGAGTCCAGTAGTGATGTATGGGTATACACCTAGACAACTGGGCATAGCAAATTTACAACTCTGCAGTATCCCAGACTTGGAGCAGTGGCTGACAGACCGTGAGCTTCTCTCGGAATTGATAAAGCAACAACTGCAGCGAGCTCAGCAGAGAATGAAGTCATAGGCAGACAAAAACAGAACTGAAAGAGAATTTGCAGTGGGTGATTCAGTGTTTCTGAAGCTTCAACCATATGTTCAGTCCACTGTTGCATCCAGATCAAATCAGAAACTGTCATTTCGGTTCTATGGACCTTACAAGATCATCCAGCGAGTGGGTCAAGTCGCTTATAAACTGGATTTGCCATCTAATGCAAAGATTCACCCAGTTGTGCATGTCTCTCAGCTCAAGAGACACATTCCTCCAACAGTTTCAGTAAGTGAAGATCTGTCTTCTGTCTGCTCTGATCCAACTCATATTCTCTGGCCGGAACGAGTGTTGCAGAAGCGCTCTATCCTTCGTGGCGATAAGTGGATTCCACAGCTACTGATTCAATGGCGCAGTCTACCTCCAGATCTGGCGACCTGGGAAGACGCGGATATCTTCTCTGAGCAAGTTCTGATGCTGGGAGAGTGATTTGTCGGATTGTCAACAGCTTGCAGTCAAGCTGCTGGTTAAGGAGGGGAGAATGTTATGGCCATGGGCCATGGGCCGCACTATGCCGAGTGGGCCGTGTAATGGTGTGTGTGTGTGTGTGTGTGTGTGAGACGCGCTTGAGGGCGGTTACGGCCGGGAGATAGATACTGCGCCGTTGTAAACGACTGGTTAACGAAGAACAGAACTCTGAATCCGTCCCCAATATACTTGACTCCCACGGAATCTGCCGTGTTCTATCTGTTCTTCCCAATTTCTTGCTACGATTCCCCCCCTAAACTCCAATTCAGCTACCCTGGTTCGTAACATAGGGCCTCATATCTACATCGATAGGGCCGCCAGATCAGGAGACGTCCAGGCGTGTAAGTACGAACACCGTCATGAATACCGAGGTCGCCGCACCGGAAAGGGGAGTCTTGACATCTACACCGACGACGTTGCCACACTGGAGATGCGCGTTAGGACGTCATCAACAATGCACCATGAAGGCGACAGGCGAGATCTGACACCATTGAGAATCGCTCTTCATCTACACCAACGTAACGATGCCGCTGCACCAATGCAAGACGAACAAGGCGGATGGTGGGCGAAGATGATGATTTGGCCGTGCCACGTTGACTCCATCTACTTCGAGTACATGCATCATAGCGTGTTGTCGATGGACCCGCCATCATTGTGTATGCAGCATGCACAAGCAGCAGCTTTAGGCCCCGACGAGCACCGCTCGACGGAGCCGCGCGCGCAAGCTTCAGACGCACGTGGTTCCGGCGAGAGCAGCTCGCCAGTGCCACTGCCTTTCTCAGCCACGGCATGCATCTTGCTGGTCACCACCTCACTCCTCGGCCGCCACTGAGTAAAGAGAGAGAAAGAGGAGATGGAAATGGGGGCTAGGGTTTTCAAGGGTGTGGCCGAACGTGGTTTTGATCCGCACGGGAGTGTCGTCAGCCATCCATCCTCAATCGACGGTTCACGTGCATCGGCAGCCGCTACAGGCTGAGCTGGCCGTGCATGCACCGCTATTTACTGGCCCAGGCCCAGGTGTGGTGTGCGTCGCTTAAACAGGGAAGGCCAAAATCGGCATGGCATTCAAGGAAAAAAAAAAGCAAAGGAATACTAGAAGTTATGTTGGTCACTATATTTTAATACTGAATTGTTTGCGAATAGGATGATGACGTGCTTTGAGAGGGGTTAAAAATAAGTTGTGTTAAGCTGCAGTTGTGTTTCATTCTTTCTTTTATGGGTTTTGCGTTCTTTTTTTGGTTTTGCTTTTTTTCGGTGCACTTCTCCGTGCAACACTTGTTTCTTTTTTTTTCTTGGTTTTGCTTCTCCTTCCTCCCTAATCCGTTTCAACTAGAAAATTCTAGCGCGGCGTTGCCGCGCTTGTCCAGGATATTCCCTGTCTACACTAACATTTGTGTTTTTTAACCATTATTCAGTGGAATTTTAGAATATAAAATATATGGCTTTACCAAAAATAATATCATAATATTGATACATGTAAGGTTCACCTTATCTAATATGTTTGTTTCAATAAAAAAAACTTAAAAAGATACAAACTTGTATTTTTCTATTTATTGTAGAATTGAGACGTCTATTTGTTAATGCTATTTAGAGGACCCTAGTGATTTTGAGTCAAGAGGTATACTTGCCCATGTCGAGTGGGTGAAGGTAAAGCAAAAATTGTGCCATTTTGCATTGACATATTAATATTTGGAGCTAATTTGTTTCTATTCGATATTATATGGTTATCTTGTTGATGTTGTTAATGTAAATGACATCAAGACGAAGATGATGAATTGCGAAGGGTCTATTGACATTTTGAGCAGAGCAGATTACAGCATAGAGGCAAAGCAAAGCTTTTTTTTGGGAAATGGAAAATATCTATCATCATCTTTGAATTGTATTGACTAATTGGTAATATTGCTATATCAGTTTCATCATTTTATAAATTATTTTTTGCACTCTCATATAAGTTTTTAACGTACGAAACTTTTAGCCATGTGTAATTAATCAGCGATCAATTCCATGCTTAATAGCAATAAAATAAAAAAAACATACAACAAACATTTTGAAAGGTAATAAAAATGTTATTAATGTGTAGAGTTTGTTTTTATGATTCCGTGAGCGCAAGAACCATCTAAATCGAAGCTACCGAGTGCAAGAACCGTCTAAATCGAAGCTACCGATAAAAAGATATTGATTTTTGAAGTTTAAGTTTTATTGAATTTAAAATATTATATTAAATAATCATAATAAACTACTTTTAAAAATGTTGTTGTATAAACGTGGTTTATAAATTATGATGCCACCAAAAACATATGACACCAGCACCTATTTTTGGTTAAGCCATGAGTCCACGACTCAGTAAACAGCAGATTCATATAAGAGAAAGAGAGGGGTTAAACCGCAAAAGCACGCGCACTATTCTACGCACTCGGTTTGCAGACCGTGGACCATCCAGGCGAGGAGAGAGCGGTCCATGGTGAACCATGTCCACCGAGGTTTGTTGCTGGTATATGTGTATTTCTAATGTATTGTTGGATTTATTTTTCTAAAGGAAAACGGCCGTGTTGCGTATGCATGTCGTCATATGACGTCATCAAGCTAATAAGCAACAAGGCAGAGGATGCTCCCGGGCTCCTCGCCGGTGATTGCTCTGTGCCGTGCTTGCACGGCCGCGCGCTCGCGTGTGCGGGTGCATGCGCCAGGGAGTGGCGCAGGGGCGCCAGTGGTCTGCCTCGGCAGTGTCCGGGGCCGGTCGTCGCCAGAGCTACTGGCAACGGCGGCGCCATGGGTGGGAATGGGGACAGCTCGATTTTGGAGTCGCGTACGCGCAACGGTGTGAGCGGGTGCGAGAGAGACAGAGGAGGGTCATGCGAGCGAGGATAGCCAGGGCGTGGCCGCGCTCCCGTGCCCCCGCGGCCACCGCACCCATGCGCCGCCGCCGGCCAGCCAGCACAGCGTTGCGAGCGACGGGAGGAGCGGAGGGACGAGCAGGACTGCAGGAGGAGGCGGAACCCACGCGCTGCTGCTAGCCAGCCAGCACAGCTTTGCGAGCGACGGGAGGAGCGGAGGGACAAGCAGGACTGCAGGAGGAGGCGGAGGCGCGGAGCTCGGCGGAGCATGCGGAAGGGACGAGCGGGGTTCTCGACGGTTCTCGACCGCCCGTGCGTGGCGCTTAATGGGTGAGACTCGAACCGATCCGCATCGAACGGCCCATATTACGAGTTGGCTTGATCCAACGGCTGGCAGGTTAACGGGCGACGTGGATATCGTGCCCGCCCAGAGTGTCTCCTGCAGATTCGTTATGAGAAGATGAAGTGGAGAAAACTAAAGAATGAAATAAAAAAACAAAACAGATGTTTTAATATAAAAATAAGGAATTGAATTTATTATAACCTTGATCTTAGATAAACGGATCTCATCACCAAGTTATTGTCATGTTTTTCAAGTTTATGCACAAGTCATCCTATTTGATCGTTAACCGGTGGTTCAACATAACTAACCAACTACCACTAAGCCATAATCAAGTGCTTTGAATGAAAGTACATAACATCTTCTTGTGTCCATACGAGGTAAAATAATATGTCCAAGTAGAATGGGAACTCGAATTTCCGAGACGAGTACAAGTTAACTGAGCTACGAGCAATAGAGGCACGATGTACACGAGGAACGCCAATACTGTGTACCACCTAAATCGATAACATGTAGAGCCTACTCGAGATCTCGTGCCTACTGTAGTAGAGTCTTTGCTCGACAATTATCAAGGCCATGTACTTTTTCCTCCCCTTAGTGCATCTAACAATCTCATCGTATGTATCAAACACCTATGAGTGTCATGCCAGATAACATCTCAATGATAATATATATATATATATATATATATATATATATATATATATATATATATATATATATATATATATATATATATATATATATGTTTTTCCTTCCGTTACAACGCACGGGCATATTTTCTAGTTGTAATCTATGATCCAAAAAATCTCGACCAGAGTCGGAGGGAGAGAACACACGGAAGGCGCAACACACCGCCTGACGCGGGATGGCGTGATGGTGGCGGCCGTGAGTCCGTAACGCCTAGACCCTGGTGCACTGTGTCCTCTGCCCTGCCCTGGATGCTGCATCGGAGGCTCACTGTCTGATGGTCTTGATTCGCTATTTCACACGACTCCAGTTGATCATTCGTCTGCAGCCTGCACGACCGCACCAATCAGATAGTCATGGAGGCCTCGCCGTCTTGATTCACATTTCGCTTAGGTGAAATTCAATAGCTCTTTGGTTTCTTCTGCTCTTTGTCTTCAGAGGTCTACATAATATCTTTGATTTCTCAAAGAGGCACAAAATGTATGATATGGTTTACAAGCTTCTCAAATTGGTATTGCTTCTATCCATGGCAAAAACAAGTGTTGAAAGGGTAATTTTTTCGCAATAGTCTTTTGGATGATTGTTTGGTCACTTTCACCGAGCGGGATATTTTCATTGAAGTTATTAATGAAGACAATATAATCAAGACACTTAGTACAAGTGTACCGAATCATGTTGTAAACTTTTACAATTGTTACCGAATTGCTAAAATAAATTTACCGAATGTATATGAAATTTTTTTGAGTGGCATACCCTAAGGTAAAATCTTAGATCCGCCACTGGGAAGTGGTGGAGCTGAAGGGGATGAAGAGCATGAATGAATCGATGGTCGGGGGAAGAGTGGAGGTGAAGGAGACGAAGAGAGTGAAGGTTCCTTGGACAGGGCAAGCGGCAGCAAGGATGCTGATTGTTCCAGGCCGGCGCGGGAGCCATTCGCCACCGGTACAGCATCGCATTTTTTCCCCTTTTGCCGGAGGCCACTAAACATTAGAATTGTCAAAATCCATGTGCTTTTCATTCATTCATTAATGGAGACATTACAGTACACATATCCATGCTCCGAGAGGAGCAGAGGGTGTAAGAGTAGTGAGTAACGATGGCAGATTAGATAACAACTTATAAGCGCTAGAGAGAATTCAATGTCAGTCAGTGTTAGGAGAAGTATCAGACAGAGGGCGGGAGAGAAAAAGACAGAAGCAAAAGCACGGTGGGCGGGTGCACCATAGCATATCGAGATCGTCTCGGGAGGGAGCACCAGGCCGCATGCTACTGGAAATATCGAGATCGTCTCAGGAGGGAGCACCAGGCCGCATGCTACTGGAAGGTATATCATCCTGACAGGGTCCGTCGGTTTCGGCAGCACGACGTTGACGGGGTTGATGGGCTTTGGCAGCACGACGTTGACATCGCCATGTATGATTGGGCAAAGGCTCCCCTCCTCCTCTTCCTCTCCCGCTCGGCTCCTCCTCTATCTATAATCCACCCATACTGCCATTACCCTCAACACCTCGTCTCTCCCTACAATGTCCCCGCCTCATGTTTGTTCTCCTCCAATGTCACACTAAATTATTGTTGTCAGGCAACACCTATCAACTATGCACGAGAGATATATATAGGCGCAATCTTGGATATTCAAGCACTCTTTCTCTCATAAGTGAAGTATGCACTGATAGTGCTTGATTGGTTTATCATTTGAAATTGTTCCACGCTACACCTATTGATGACCATGCTTGAGATAAAGGTGCAGTCTTGGATATTTATAGCACTCTAGTTCTCATTGGTGCAGCAAACACATATGGTGCATGATTGATCATTCGAAAAGACTGACAATAGAATTTAATAAAGTAACAAACAAGTGAAAAATTGACTCTGGAAGATGTGTATTTGAGTATTCTTCTCTCATACGGTCACACTCTCCAGTCTCCAATAGCTAGCTCGTGCATGATCTATAACTCCAAATATCCAAAGCGCATGATAGTCCTTGATCTGAGCCAAATGGTTGGTGCAGGCAGCATGATGATGGCATGAACGAACGTAGGTGCTTAGCCAACAGAGCCGCTCATCAGCTGCACTCCTAATGTCTGGGGGGTACATGTCTACAGCGAAACTCAATATGCTCTCTACATTAATTTTCCTTCAGGATTTAATAGTGGGCTGGACTATGAGCAATAAAACACTTGGAGCAAGTACAAATAAGATCCAAATAACTCTAATTCTAGCACCAATACACATTATATTTTTGGAGAAATTTGGTATTGGTTCTATATTTTTCCTTATGTGAAATAAATTAGTTATGGATTTTTAGATAAATATATTGGAGTCACGTTATATATATGTCTTCGCATATAGGTGATTCATCATACATATAGTTCAAGTTCATCAGAAATAGTGCGTGGCGGGCGCATGCATGTCATCAGAAATTAGCAAGTACCTGTATCATGCTTCATATATGATGCATGCAATAGTGTTGCATCCCACCTACCTATGAACAACTAGGCTCGGAAAGTGCATGACAATTGCGGATGAATTGTACTAAATTATAAATTGCTAATAGATGCTTGTTTGCAAGCTTATTTCTCGGAATTTCAGTCGTCACTTGAACTCCTTGTATGATCTATTTAAAGAGGGTTAGTGGTATAAGATATTGAGGACCATATATAGTCAATCCTTGGGCCTAAGGACAAAAACGGTCAAACTCAGTTGAAAAACTCCTAAACCGTTTTCTACTTTTACATTTGAAATATGAAAACGAAAGCGAGCATGATAAAGTCGAACACGAAAACGAACGCAAACTTACGAAATATCAAGAATTTCTAAAATGAACCAATTCGAGTGAAATTATGTTGAACACGGTCGGTATACGAAAATTCAATACGGAATACCGACCCACAATGTATAACAATTAACAAGTGACATTGTGGCAAATTTCGAGTGCAAGAGAGCAGACTTATCAATTTGATTTCTTTTACAAGAGAAAAAAAAAGAAAGAAGAGGAAAATTTGAGATGCCATCAGTACTAGACTAGAAAGGATAGCAATAAGGCCTGACCCATCTAGCTCTCTCTCTTTTGGTCAGCCCAGTCACATGCAACACAACAACAGCGCCGCATGAAGCCAGATGCAGCCATGCAGCTATGCAGCACCGTGCGAGGTGATTAGTCCCACCTTGGCGACTCAGGGAGGCACGACGGGGGTGAGCTGCCTATATAATGCGGCCCATGGGCATCAGTGCTCCACATTTGCCTTTGCCTAGTTACCTGGACAATAATGATCGGCAACCAAATTTGGTTTAAATCAAATTTTGAATTCGGGATATTCGAAATTAAAAGTAGAAAAGTAGAAAACGGTCGAACTCGGTCAAAAAAACTCCTCAACCATTTTCTACTCTTACATTTGAAATACGAAAACGAAAGCGAAAACAGTAAAGTTGGACAAGAAAATACGGATTCGATCGAATTAAATACAAAAAACGATGTTGTTCAGTTCGGGATATTTCCGTTCCGTTTTCATCCTTACTTGGGTCACATATTATATGTCCAAAAGTGTGTCTAATATGCAAGAAATTAAAGGCAAGATAAGTCTTTAAAACTTGTATAGCTTTACTAATTGTTGAGCTTCTATGATAATTAATGAAAAAAAATTATATCAAAATTCTAGAGCTCGATGAAATCTGAAACTTTGTAGTTGATAAAATTTTTGTTTCAGATCATTTAGGGTTCCAAAATTGTAAATTAAGTCAAATTTTAAATTTTTCAAATGACCTTGGACGGAGAAATGTCCTATATGAAAGTTTTTGACCTGAACAGCAGGGAAGCTCCCTACATGTATTTTTTTTCTCTCTTTTCAATTAAATGAAAGAATGATATGTACAGAGTACAAGGCAACAATGCCCAAAAGGAAAAAAAAAGGAAAAAAGCTCAAATATAGCTATCCCTCCATTGTCTAAGTTGGAGCTGCTTGGCTGATTTGGCCTTTGTGCTAACAAGGCCATTTCCTCTTTGAATTGTCTTTTCCATGCATTGATATTGATCTGACCATTATAAAAAATGACATCGTTTCTTGTGAGCCAAATGATCCAGCAGGCTGTAATGAAAATCTCCCTGAAAATACTGCTGCCAAAATTGGATCTTGCATTTATAACCATGTCTAGTGGTTGAAGAGAGAAGTCCCAAGCAATGATGGGGATTGTATTCTAGCAGGCTTGACTAAATGAGCATTCAAAAAACAGATGAAAACTAGTTTCTTCATGCCCTGAGTTGCACAGCACACAACTGAAGTCATCAAGGTCCATGTTTTTTTCTTCTTAGGAGATTTCTAGTATTGAGTCTATCTCTAATCAGCAGCCAAAAGAAGAATTTATGATTGCCCAAATTACCTATGTACAAGCAAGTGGAA
Organism: Saccharum officinarum; assembly: GCA_020631735.1. Classification (NCBI taxonomy): domain Eukaryota; kingdom Viridiplantae; phylum Streptophyta; class Magnoliopsida; order Poales; family Poaceae; genus Saccharum; species Saccharum officinarum. The sequence goes on along the minus strand of CM036184.1, from coordinate 4,018,947 downwards.
AAGTATGCCTGAAGCTCTTGCAATAATTAATTATTGTAACTCAAAGGCAGTAATCACAGCCAGAATGGGAGCACGCGCTAGCACGCAGATACAATGTTGTCTATATTGGTTTCAATTACGGCCCATCCAAGCAGATTTTTTTGGACCAGGCCTGGAAAAACTTTTAACTGGCATTTTACTTTTTTTTTCTCATCTAGGACCCGCCTTCCAAAACAGGCTAAGGTTGTGATGGAGTGGGAAAAATTAGGGTTAAGGAAGGCATTCCAGATCAAGAACTAGGATACAAATCAATATATGGTCCTTTGTGAATCTGAAGATGTCGGTCAGCAGTTAACACCAACTAGAATATTAAATTTCTCCTGGTGAGATGGGGTTCTCCTAGTGTTTTGGCATTCAAAATTTATTATAATTTTTTCCTACTAAATGCCTCCTAGTAAAATTCTCATGTGCTATAACTAGTGGTAGTGTTTTATTACTATTTGAAAACACTAGGAGAATTCCACCAATCCGGTGCTATTCTAGGTTGGTGCTTTGTCAGCAGCCTCTGCTGGTGGGATATTTTTTAACTGACAAATAGGAGTTGGCTCAGTGTGGAAAATTTGATGTTCCTTCCATATCGTAGTTTGTATTGGGTAGTCTGTGCAGCATTCGTTTTTTGTTTCTCTCCTCATGAAAGGTGTTCAGTTGATCATACTGAGGATGATGGCTGAACAAGGAAACTGCGTGATGGAAGAACGTTAAAATGATTTTTGCAATGCACTTACACCATAAGTGAATGACATGTACTTTTTGGATGACCGCGAGCAAAAGGTTCATGCTTTCAAGTCATATAAATACATACACTGTCTCTTAATGTTCTTTGAATGTCTGTATGCCTCACTTTGAGAGTTGAAGCTCCACATGAGTCAACAACTTACACTTGCTTTTACATTTAATTTATAGGGCCACTTTGCATTTTGAGGTATTGGAGGAAACCAAATAAAAACAGCACCTCAACAGCTCTACATGGGGTGAATGGCTGCAGGACATGTAACACCCTAAAATTTACCAGTTTTCAAAATAGCTAAATGGATTTATTATGCATTTATGTGTTCATTCAAACATAGAGAAAATAAATAAGTTTTATAATTAAAATCAACTATAAGATTTAGCTGCATGTTGTTGCATGCATGCTGGAGCATTTATTCCCTTGTGTTGACTGGTTTTGACAAAATTTGAATAGGATTTCAAATTCTTGTGAAAGTTCATTTGAAAGCAAAATAAAAAAAGAAAAAGGAAAAATAAAAAGAAACGGCAAAGGGCCCCTTCCTTCCCCGCCGGCCCGCTGTTTCTTTCCCCCGCGCGGCCCAATCCCCGCTGCGGCCCATCTCCCGCGCGCCGCTCCCTTCCTTGTGGGCCGACCCGGCTACCGCCCAGCCGTCGCTCCCCTCTCCTTTCTCTCTCTGCCGCTGGGGCCCTCTTGTCAGCGCCGTCTTCCCTTCCATATCCGAGCAGAGTCGATCTCTCTCGGTAAATCGAACCCGATTTTGACGGGATTCGGTGGTTTTGTGCGCCGTATAAGCTCGTAGTAGCCCTACCGCGTCGTTCTTTTCCATCTACGAGCCGCACGCTTCTCTGGAGAAACCGAGGCCGCCGCCGTTGCCTAACCGAGATCCGCCGTCGCCGTCGTGCCACACCGTCGACCTTCCACCGGGCTCGAGTCGCTGCCGAGATTCTTGTTAGGTTTTCGAAGCCGCTGATCCTTTCCTCTCTTATTTCTTTGCTTTGTGTTGATCGTTTTGCCTCGCCGCCCTCGCAGGGGTCTCACCGCCGCTGGACCAAGCCGCGCGACCATCACGACCCTTCTCGGCTCCTATTTTCTTCGCTGGTGAGTTCGCGTCGAGCTCCTCCTTCGTTTGGTGCCGGTCCCGTGAGCTTTGGTAACCTCAGTCGCTGGGTTCGTTTCTCCGGCGAACTTTCTCCCGGTCCGGCAATGGCGCCGCCACGTCGTGTTTTCTTCCCCGGCGAGCCCTCTCTCTTCATTGCTGGTTCTAATCTCGGCCGTTCGAATGAGATCCAGTGGCCGAAGATCGAAGATACCCCTTCGGCTCCAGTTTTGCTAAAGAACCCTTCATGTTTTTCCAAATAGAACCCGCGATACATGGCGTCTTCTGTGAATGCGTTTCTCTGTTTTGAAAACGTACTTCGCCTCGGTTAATGCAAAAATACGTTTTCCAGGAATTACAGTTTTGCCACTGGTTTTCAAACGCTTATAAAATCTTCATTTTAACTCCGTTTTGATCCGTTCAAGTTGCGTTGGATTCGTTATCTCGTAAGCTACGCGTTGGTACCTCTGTTGGTTAGGTTTGTAGCTTTTAGTTTTCAGCTCATATTTTAATGCATTATTTTTTATATAGGAAATCTTTGAAAATTCATAACTTCGCCGTTATAGCTCCGTTTTTCGTGATCTTTACGTCTGTGTGATCATAGAAACGAGTAGGTTTGTTTTAGGAGCTTTTGAAGCTATTTTTATTGCTGGTGGTGTACTGCTCTAATTGTATCTCTTTGTTTGCTTCATGTATGACTTCGTGGATGCTTGTATGGTGTTTGTCGGTGAATCGGGTATAGGCGGTGAGCAGTTCTTCGGTGAGGAAGATCAATCCTTGGAAGACCAGCAGGACCAGCAGGAGTCTTTTGATCAAGGCAAGTATAACTAGGGATCATCCTTGTTATCTATTCACCATAAATAATAATCATACCTGCATGTGTTTTTCTGCCAATTAATAAGGATTTCCTAGAGCTTGAATACCTCATACCTTGATACCTGGGGATGTATGCATTGGGTAGTAATGATGCTAGTGCTGAATACTTTAACCATGATCTCGTAACATGAGTAATGAAGATGCAATAAGCATAAAAGATGATCTATAGGGTGAAAAGAGCTCAATGGGGATTGATGCTTTTGACCCTCCATAAGGACTTATCCTTTGGCAAAAGCTGGGACCTACAGTACAACCATGAGGGCTATATGGCTCTAGCTTTAGTCAAGTATGAGTAATTCTTCTAGCTTATTAGTGGTTACCCGAAAGGGCGCAATAGGGGTTTGACGAATCGGGTATAGCGTGGCTCCTGTCCTTATGAGTATAGGCTGCGCGTCTTTGTGCCATCTGGAAGGGGAATTCTATACTTGTTTGCCATTGAAACCTAGCGATCCTAACTTGTTAGACGAACCTTTGAAAGATTCATAGTGAACCTGCCGGCCTACCTGGGTAGTGGGTTAAGAGGTTGGCCGCCTCGGGCAAAAGGGTAATTCACGACTCATGGGTAAAGATGTGCAACCTCTGCAGAGTGTAAAACTGTTATAACAGCCGTGCTCACGGATACGAGCGGCCCGAAAAACTGAATGGAGTAGTTGATGACTTCTTACTGGTGTTATCTTTTACATTTGTAATGTTTATTTGCAATTCATTAATCTTGTTTCACTTGGTCATGTGTTATTGGGAGATACTACTACCTTGATGCAAATAAATGCCAAACATGTTATAAAATTTACGCTACTGCAGTAAAACCGAGTCTGCTTTTTGAGCCTCATAAACCCCTAGTTATAATTGTTAAGTATGACAAGTACTTACGCTTGTTTTGCTTTCATTATTTGAAAAATCCCGGATGGGTAACAGATCAAGATTGGAATGAGGACTATCGTAATGAGTATTAGGCTTGACGTCAACCAGTTAACCGTCCCTGTGTTGAAGCTTCCGCGAGAGAGAGATTCTATTAGATACAACTTTTATTGTTCAAGACTCTGTAATGAATATTTATACGTTATGTAATAAGCACTGTGATGATACTTTTGTAATTTGGTGACTTGTGTGTGCGACTGATTCTGGGGCACACATGAGACTTTATGCATCCCAATTTCTTCTTAAATTCGGGTGTGACAAGACAGCACATGCCAACCGTCGCCAATCTGACCTCAGCAATGCAGCAGGAACTTTCCAGTCCTTAAAAGCCGATGATTCAGTCAGCAACTACCCATCCTTACTGACGTTGTTGGTCTTATTTATGCTTGTACAGCTTGTGCAGTTCTCTTAGTTGTAGCCCCCTCTTTGTACAATGGTATTGTTTCTTTTTGTTGTTGATTTTTAATAAAATCCTTACAGTGGGGGTCTCCCCTGCTGTATTTAAAGTTCAAAAAAACTACAGATATTTATATATGAGCTAAAATTTATTGTTATATTGTGTCTATAGCATGGATAGAGGCAATATGATATCTGAATATGTCTGATGTACTGTGAAAGTTTGACTATGTCTGATGTACTGCAAAAGCTTGCCAATGCCTGGTGTATTGCAAAAGCTTGCCAATGTCTGATGTACTGTAAAAGCTTGCCAAAATCAATATAGTCAAATTGCTCTTCATTCACATCGTACTGAGAACATGAACATGTTCATGAACATGATCCACGCTTCTTTCCTTCTAATCCTTTCAGTGCCCCATTTGGTGGCTCTGGGTATGTTCTGCTCATGTTTCACTAAATTTGTTATTTCAAGATCACTTAGTGAGGTGCTCTTTTTGTTATAGTTCTTAATAAAATAAATGTTTGAAACAATAATGCACTTGCTCTTCTACTGTCCTTTTGCTAAAGACTGTTGGGGCCTGGTGAATTTCCATTTGCTGATCACATCACAACTCCACAAATCTTTCAAGCCTGGAAAAACTTCCTGTAGGTTGACTTTTCCCTTGACATTTTCATTATCTTCGGTTGGGCTATCCAGATGATGAGAAATGATGTCAATTTCATAAACAAAAACCCCTCTGTGACAGATTGCAAAGGATTCATGGATCAGCTTTCATCTGTAATTCTTATGCTTTTCTTTTTCTCCTCTGTACCCTGATTCCCCCCCCCCCCCCCCCCTGCTTGCTCTCTTCTTTATGTTTTTATCTGTTTTACTCCCTTGTACTCTGTGTTTTGTTTTAATAAATTTACAGTTGAAGCCCCTGGCTCCTCCTAATTCCTCAAAAAAAAAAGGAAAAAGAAAAGAAGTGTTTCACCAGGTGGTCTATGATCCAATTGGCCCACCATGCGGAGCCAGCTGCTGCACCGCACGCTGGTGGAGGAGCTCAACCGCCGCCTCTTCTTCAACACCATCGGTGCCGTCGAGAACATCGGCTTCCGCGCGCCCACCACCACCTCGCCCTCCGCCTCGTCGTCGTCAGCGTCCGTGGCCACGCGTGGCGGCCTCGACCGCGGCATCAGGAGATCAGGCGGCGGCGGCAAGCAGCAGCTGGACGATAAGCAGCAGTACTTCATGCTTTAGTTCCAGCAGTACGCCCGATATAATTTTTGTGTTTTCTCTTGAGCCATTGTGTGTGTGAGAGTACTGTATGTACATAGATGCAGCTGGGAGCACTGGCGAATGAGAACTGGTTCGGTTCACCCATGCAAGCAAAAGTATGTGTATATCTTTCAAAAAGAGCATAGCCTTAGCATGCCATTTGTTACAAACTTGCAACATATAGTATGTGACTCTGTACATATTACTGTTGCGAAAGTACCTATATGTTTTTAAAATTAAATCCTCCGTATACCATACAAAAAATATAGTTCTCCCCTTATATCAATATACAGACCAATTTATAAAAGTTCTGACTACTAAAAGACATTGTTGTTAATTTGATTGTTTAGTAGCAGTGAAAGGATGGATTTACCCCTACGGTCAATTTGATTTTGTCCCAGCTTGGATTCTTAACACAACAATGAAACCTTTTTCAACACCTGTGTCATTTGTTTCACAAATATGTAAACGTGACGTTCTCATTTTGTTTCCACATCAATGACAAGATTTATCTTCACTGTAGTTACAGTTGTAAGCTTGTATAATTGGCAAATAGGAGAACATTTTGTAGCATAGGCAAACGAGATCACAGGATATTGTAATAATATATATCAACCATCACACAACTTATAACAAAGTTGAAGTGTTGAACACAGCTTGATTCTATATACATGTTCAACACAGCTAGGTTCAATAGTACATGTTCAACAAATCAAGCCAATACATGAGGCCAACAATGTTGTTCAACACATAGTTGACAAAATGAAAGTCTGAAACACAACATAAGAAGTTCAACACTACTGGTTCAGAACATGGCCACACATAATCCAAGCATGATTCACCAGATTCAATAAATAAAGGTAATAAGTAGGTACTTCCTCTATCCCAAATTGTACACCAAGTTTGACCACTCGTCCTATTCAAAAAATTTGTGCAAACATAGTTAAATTTAAGTTATTCTTAAAGAACTTTTATTAATAAAGCAAGCCATGACAAAAGAAGTGATATTTTGCATAAATTTTTGAATAAGACGAATGGTCAAACTTGATGTCAAAAAAGTCAAATGACTTATAATTTGGGATGGAGGAAGTAACTAACAAGCACAAAAGCACAAGCTGATCACTATTGTGCTCACTGCAGAGCTAGAAGGATCAAGTTTCTTTGCTTCGAAAGTTCTAATGGCCATTGTAGGTCCGTCAAATAGCCTTAATTTTAGCTTGCTTCTTCCTTTGGCCTTTACACCTGCACTGTGCATGCATATAACAATAAAAATCAGGAATTCTCACAACAAAGAAACAACTATACTTGGTGCATGCATATAGCAAAGAATCACAGAAAACAAGTGTAGAATTGCTAACACTGGTGGAAACGACGTGAAGGATGTTGATTATGCATGCTTCATAATTAAAAGGGACATTCCTGAGTTCTTGCTTTGGTGGTCTCTATCTTCTTTGGTGGCCCTCTGCATAATAAGCAAAAATTAACAAGTTGGATAGTTTAGCAAAATAAAAACCCAAATTTTTAGTACCTAACATCGATCACACTACTTGGAGGCTTGAGTACAAATGATTAACAAGCTAGGTGTTTTAGCACCCTACGGCTAGCCGTGTGTAGACCACAAATTTCTTACCTTTTTGTGGTAGTGGAAGCAGGCGGATGCCATTCCCCTGTTGCCCGCTTCAGGATGCCGGCGTTGGAGAGCATGGCCCAGAGGTGCGTGATGAACTCCCCACCTTTGGCCAGGTGCTCGATGTGTGCCTCAGCGTTGTCAGACGGCGCGATGTACAGGATTGTCTCCGCCCAGAACTCTGCAATTACCTTCCAGCGTAGGATGTCATCGTTGAGCATCTCCAGTTGCTGTCCCAGGTGGACACCCTTGTGAAAGGTCGTCTGCTGCTCGTGTTGGTCCGGTAGCTGTAGCCCTTGTATCTTGATGCGCTTTTCCTCCTCCTTCATGGGCTCTGTTCCTAGTGCACTCTGTGCTTCCTGCAAGACTCTTTGAAACACTTGTTTTGTGGTCAGGCTGTGCTCCGGGAGGAACTCTGGAAGAAAGGCCACCAGGTTGGCACAATATCCTGACAATGCTCTAGCAGCTTCATGATGCCATTTCACCAATGGGTCATCACTTATTGGTGTCATATCACAGTAGCAGGTTGCTATATGCCATATGAGGATGGTGTCCGTGTGAGTTTCTTGCTTGCAGGTCAATAACCAATCATAACCAGCACTGTCCCTGTTTATCTTGTCCATGTTTATCTTGAGAGATCTGGTACCGTTTGTTGGCAAGCCATCTATAACCCGGAGAGTATCGGCAACCAACTCTCTCATGTTGTCCAGCTTCTTCATATTGACTCCTTCTTCTTCTACTGGGAGATGCTTGACGAACTCATACGATGGTTGGGATAGCATAATTCCTTGGAACCAGGCTACAAGTGCCTTCTTGAGAGAGCGACGACGGTAAAAGTCTTGGAGAATTGAGTATTGGCCTATTTTGTTCCTCCAGTAAACACCATCAAAAACATCCAGCGCATTAGGATTAGGCCTAATGCGGAATAATCTCACCAAACCGTTGGGGGTGGGGCGGCCGTTGGGGAGATAATTGAGTTTATGAAATGCGCTGTGTATTGGACGCCAATAGATAGCCAAAAGATCTTCAACCGGTAAAAGTAGCCGCACACATAGTGTGTCAAAGAGTGACAATAACACACCCAGCAATGCTATTACTAACATGTGAATCGTATCTGGTTCAACAATACTAGAACGTTTTAGAATGGCAACCATGAAGGTTAACATGGTCGTTGATGGTTGCACAACTTCACTGTAAGGCAATCCCAGTTCTATGACTGGGAGGGAGGAGGTGAAGAAATAATCGTGAAGGAAAGCCAACTGCACCTCAACAGTTTTGAATGCCCTCTTGTAGACATCTCTCGTTCCTAGGTCGGCCAACGCAAAACGGCGCACCATGTCATCTCCTTCTTCCGCGCAGTGAAACCCATAGTAGCGCCTCGCTAAAAGCCGGCACAAACTATAGGAGAGGCAAATGTCCTTGTCCCTAGTTGGCAAGTCACGACACTGGTGGAATAAATCTTTGACAGTGATCCATTCCCCATTTTTCCCCTGCACAAAGGGATATCTGCAACGATAATCCAGCTGCAGGCTGCTGTTACTGTTAGCATCATCATCAAAGAAGGGTAAGCTTATTGACTTGCTAGACTCCCGCTTCATGTAGTCAGCAACTGCTTTGGTCTGGCAATCCAAGGTGGATTCTGATGTGTTATCAAACAAAATGAAAAAACAGCATGCTAAAATATAGACCCATATGCCCAACTAGTTTCAGTCGTCCTGGCCAGTCCGAACCAGAAATCAGAGCCCATTCCCAATCTACCCAGCCAAGGAAGACTAGCCACATGATAAAATTGTAGCGCTCTCGTGGACGGTCCGGAGAGAATAGGCTCTCATGATGGTGGCAAGCGGAACTCCCATTCGGACTGGAACAACACTGAAGCGAAACATGCGGCCGACGCCGAGCACGAGGAAAGGCGTAGATTCATCGATGTGGGAGGTGGAGCACACAGCATGGGCGGCATAAAACGCGAGAGGAGTGGAAACATAGTAGGCCGCCATTGCACCGTACTGCACGAGCCAGTGACCCGAGCAACGGCGCTTTCCCACCAGGACACGCTGAAGCCGGTAGAGGCCAACCCATACCAACGACAGGACCATGAGCTCGGTTTTGAGGCTCAGCTTCAGCGTCACCGTCACCACACGGCCAACGAGCAGTAGTGCGGAGGAGATGGCAGCCATGGAGACAGCAGTGACCCCATTCTCTCTCAAGGCTCGCCGCATCGTGAACACCTGCAGGAGTGCAGGTATGCAGCAGGGAGCTAAAGATTTGGGAGGATCGGACGGAGGCACACAGGACAGGACAGCAGGAATTGGTTGGAGAGGAGGGAGTCGCTTTGCTCTGGGTCGCTGCAGATGCAGTGGAGGATGACGGACTTATAGGTCTTTCTTCTTGTTCTTCTAGATGGAAAAGAAAAGGGCAAGCTAGCTAGGTCGTCGTAATTGGCTTACACGTGTGTTTACTTTTCTTCTATCTTTAGCGTACATCATTTCTAGCCACAAGAACAGGCTGGGTTTTCGTCATCGCTAAGCTTTGTGTGGTTCGCACCACGTTCCTCTAGACGCGCTTTGCCTACACTCACTATCTGTGCTAGCTACACTCACGATCTGTATCCGTATTTTTCTTCGTTCGTCGTTGTCTGTCACAACTACACAGGACTCTCGACGGTCAATGCCCGCTCCATCACTGACGTGTGGTTAGGGGCCGATCGAGCGAGGATTTAGATATAGGAGAGCGTTCAAACCGGTAACAATCATGCTTGAAAATATATATATACAATAAGTGCATACATCGCAAACAAAAAAAAACATTTGTTACATTACAAAAGAAAACTAAAAAACTAAAACTAAAGCAATGAATATTGTAGAGAAAAAGAAAACAAAATTAATTAGCTCTAGGTCTTTAACTTTCACCCCCTCAATCTACTTATAATAACAGGAATAAAGGATACGCAAACCGATTGTAATAGACCATGGTCTCCTTCTGCTAGGGGGGACAGAGCTGATTGTATAACACTATCCCCCTAGTGTGCCATGTCCGTGGCGCGTCGTTGTAACTTTCACTTTTCTCGATCTTAATATAAAAGATATGCAAAACTTTTGTGTATTCGAGAAAAAAACAGGAATAAAAGATATAACATGAAGACTAACTCTAAATAATATAGATATCATTGGACCAATTCAAAGGGAGCAAACAAGCAAAGCACTAATTACAAATAGTATATTGCCCGTTCTAACCACATTAAGTAACATTTTTAGGTACACACAATTCTAACTATGAAAGGAAAATATGTGAAATCAACTTTCGCAGATTCAAGGAACCCATATCTTTAAGTGTATCGTCATCTCTTAGAAAGGGTATCAACAAACATGCCTACCAATACTCCATAGTCTAGGAATAAGCATAAAAATAAATCCGCAAAGGCCAAAGAGAGGGTATCAACAAACATGCCTGCCAATACTATCAAACCAATCGAATGAGACTATGCACAAAAAAAAAAAAAAAAAAAACAATCGAATGAGACTATAGTCAGCACAATAAAATCTGCAGTTCCTAGTTGAAGTATTTATTTACGATATTGCAGTGAAATGTGACACAGATTGTTGTGATTGTTAAGCCTATTTGAAGCTTCAGTTTAGTGTTTCCCATACAGGACATGAGGAGATGAGGACATTTGCAGATTACCAATGTGTTCTTGGGCAATCTTATTCAGCCAGGAGACGCAGTGCTCATTCAGCTGATTCAGGCTCTCTCCACCACCCTGAACAACCTTTAAATGAAGTACACAACTACAGACATGGGTTTAGCATTGCTGCTGGTGGCCATATCTGTGGTTTTGAACATTCTGTTGCTGGTTTTACTGTAACTAGCAACAGCAGGATGGAAACATTCAATTCAGAACCACAGATATGGGCTTCGGTCAATTCAAGATCTGAATGAAACAGAGGCCACTGTGACTTGTGAACGAGAGGATGAACAAAGATTTTATGGACCCAAACGCTAGATCTTTGGGAAACACTAAACTCTCGCCGTATTTCTCTCGCTGTGTCACAACACCATCACCACAAGCTCTCGCTATGATTTCTGCAGTCTCAGCGGCTCGCTTCATATCAGAAGAGTATGGGACGGTGGCAGGCTTGGCTTCTCTCGAGTCTCGACAGCCGGCGGGCCACCTTAGTTACAAGTTTCATCAGGTTTAATTTGTGCCAAAAAAATGTAATGTCAGTGCTAGAGCTGGGATTGGGAACATTCCTCACATTGTGCATCGCGATTGGAGCAAACGGACATTACCACAACGGCTTTGCTGCCTGCCAGCCTCATTTAGCTCCCTCCGGATCCATTTGCCCCTACTCATTGGTCAAGGATCAGTTCTGTAAGAATTCCGCTTTTGGGAAACATGACAATTACAGAAATGGGAATTGGATGAATGACATTACATGTTCGCGATGCTTCTCCCTCCTCTGCTTTGCCGACACCGCTGAGGTGACGCCGGTGTTCATTCGCCAGGACGCCCCGTCGCACCTGGCTTGCACCGCCACCAACCCCCGCCTGCCTCTTTGCTGGAGATGGTGAATACTCTTTTGACTCCATCATCTGCAAGTTCAGACTTCACTCCCACATCGCCACAGGCCCACAGCACCCAACGCCCTAACCCTGACCACTGGCTAAATTTAGGAGAGGCTGAACAAAAGTCTTACAGCGACTTAGCTCTACTCTGACCCCTCACAATAGACAAATATATAATAGCTTTAAGTAGTCTTATATTGAAAACATCGATTAACGATGAATTTCACAAAATACATCATAAAAAATAAAGGACGCAGTTCATTCATACTGAAAGGTCCAATTACAAAGCTAATAAACGGCGCCTGATGTTGACACACATTATTCATCCGAAGTAGCAACCTACACAAATAGACATAATTGATTAGTCAAACATATATGGACCTCCAAATTATGAATTTAGAAGATAATAGAGTGTACCACTAAGTTTTTAGGCAATAACATACGACGTTTTTTCATCTCTTGAAATCGCTTTTTGATCTTTTCATTATCAATTTTTCTAAATATCTCCTTCTCATTATGGCATATCATCAAGTTATTGAGCCATTCATCGCCTATTTTACTACGCAAATCTGTCTTTATAATGGACAAGGCTGAAAATATTCTCTCAACTGAAGCCGTTGCCACCGGTAGTATCAAGATTAGCTCAATGAGACGATAAACCAATTTATAAGATGTGTGCATGTTAGTCTTTACCATAATTTCAGCAACTTTTCCAAGTATAGTGCATCCAAGAAATTCTGGAGTTCTAGCACGGTTGACAAACTGTCTAAGATGATTTGGCAAAACAGCAAGTTCACCAATATCAAAATCCTCGGCATAAATTTCAGCAAGCCTCACAAGTTTGTCCACATCAAAATTAGAGAAGGAGTTTCAGCAAGCCTCACAAGTTTGTCCACGTCAAAATAGAGTAGGGTTTCTTTCACTATTGGCTACTGGGCCTTTTGGGCTTTTACTTGATAATGCTCTATCTCCATAAAATTAGGCCCAAAATATCTCAACCCCTCCTATTCTTTATATATATATAGGTGAAATATTAAGGTGAGGCTCCAGGGGGGCTCGAGCCCCCATTGCCCGTCCGTTGGCTCTGTCCCTAGCATGAATGATCATGGTGTTCTTGGCTTCTTGTTAGATCGTCTGCACCCCGGCCGGGAGCCATAGTCAGTCAGCGGCAGCTACCACCCCGGTGGCTCCGGCAGGTACACCCTGACCCCGGCAGGTCTAGCGGGCAGCGGCTACAACACACCTTAGCAGACCTTTGTCACCTCACCGGTCCACTGTCCTAGTTCACCACGCTTTAGGGCCCGTTCAGTTAGGCGTTCCTGGCCTAGAACGGCCAGGAACATTTCCAGCCCACTACAAAGTATCGAATGGTTCCAGGCCTGGAACTTCCAGGCCATTCCGGCTAGAAACGAACGGGCCCTTAGGTAATTGGTGGCCTAGTTCATTCGTCATAAATAAATTGAGTAACTTTGATGATGTACTAGAGCACGCACGGGCTTTAGGCAAACGAATGTATAGCAAGTCACGAGAAAAAAAAAGAAACCAAGTGTGATGATGTCATCACGTGTCATAAACTTTTTAAAAGTTACTAGCAAACATGCCCGTGCATCGCAACGGGAGAAAAAAAAACTATCAAACCTTAATGGGAAGGAACCATGGTAATGATATAGTTTCTATTTAGAATTTATCCTTTCTATAAAAATTGAAATCTATAATTTTTTAATGATGACTATGATAACCACGATATATAACTAATGTTGGCATTAATAAGACAATGTCCTATTAAACATGTATCAAATAAAAATACAACCTTGAGAGATTTTTTCTGTGATTCCGAAAAACAAAAAAAGACAAATATATCATAATTTTAATTTTCATACTATCTAGTGTTGCTATATTAAATATCAAGCTCCATGACTTTCTTTGAGGACCCATAAATATATGTAAACCCGTGATAATGATGAGAAACTTCTCTTGAGTTTTTACACGGCAGTCCTCATCGTCATTCTAGAGATACATTTATTTAAACAACAAACTGATCAAGATCTAGCTGATGGACTATTCATTGATTTAGGTTTTAATGAAAACAATTTTTTGTTTCTATTCAAAACTACGTCAACAACTTAGTGGTGAAATTTTTTTAGGAACTGATATTTACTTTATTTATTATTTATTTTTTATGTTTATGAATAAAATGACCACAGGCATCAAGGAAAGGGGGGTATTGGAAAAAAAACCAAGCAAAACCAAAAAGGGAAAAAGAAAAACAAAGAAAAAAATCAGATATAAAAATAGGACAAAAATTTTGGAAACAGAAAACCAAACGGGAAAGAAACACATAAAGCACCATGACATATGGAACACAGCCGAAAAAACAAATGGAAAAAGCAGAAGAAATCTTTATTTTTTTCTCCCTCTATCGTGTTTATCTTATTTCGTTTCCTTCTCTGCCTTATCCCGAAGACTAGATCAAGGACTTGGAGTCTCTCAAAAAGAATACGGACCTGAAGACTTAAAGTCTCCTCCTTTGGCACGCTTTGTCACTTCCATCTCCTCTCGACGCCTCCCTCACCTCCGACCACTCCTGCACCTTGGTGCGTGCGCGCTCCAGCACCCCATCCTTGCCTGCGTAGGGAGCAAGCCTGTCCTCCCACCAGCACAGCCGCCGGAACCAGTGGCCCCGGCAGAAGTGCAGCAGCCAATAAACCACTTGTCGCTCAGGTAGGTAGGCACCTCCTCGCCGCAACTCCAGCGGGAACTATCTGGTGGCCTCCTTGTCATCAGCGAAGTCGGCGAGGACACGATCGAACGCTGCGCGCGCGGGCATCGTCGCCGAGCCCACTAGTACCGAAAATTTTATAGAGGCGGGCACTTTGGATTTTTGGAGGCGGGCAAAGCAACCGTCTCCTTCAAAGGTCACCATTAATAGGAAGACCATGGAGGCGGGCGCGCTTTGCCCGCCTTGATTAATAGGTACGAAAAAACAAAAAAATGAAAATAGTCCGCAACCCAGACCTAGCCGGGCCTGGATCTAGGCCTCGCACCGCCGTACCCGTGCGCCGCACCCGCACCGGGGCCAGATCCGCCACAGTAGAGCCCGCCGCCGCCAAATATGCCCGTGCCTGCGCTAGGGCCAGATCCGCCATGGTGGAGCCCGCTGCGGCCGGATCTGCCGGCACCGGGGCTAGATCCGTTAGATCTGCCCACCCCCACGCCAGGGCCAGATCTGCCATGGTGGAGCCCGCCGACGCCAGATCCACCCACGCCCGCGCCGGGGCTAGATCTGCCGTGGTGGAGCCCGCTGCCGCCTAATCCACCCGCGTCGGGGCCGGATCCACCCACGCTGGCGACGGATCCACCATGGGGGAGACCGCCACCGCCAAATCCGCCCGCACTGGGGCCGGATCCTACCTCCCCATGCACCGGCCAAGCTTGAGGGAGAGGGATGCGTCGCCAGGGAGGGAGAGGGATGCGCTGGCGGCCTCCACGTGCGCTGCCCGAGCTCGAGGGAGAGAGATGCATTGCTGGAGAGGGAGAGGGATGCGCCGGCTGCCATGGGAGAGAGGGAGCTGGGAGAGGAAGGGAGAGGAGAGATGGAGAGGAGTGAGAAAGAGAGAGAGGAAGGGGTGAGTGAGGGGCGTCAGGTGCGGGGGCGGGTGCCAAGGGCCAGGGCGTCGGGTGAGGAGTGACTAAGGGAAGGTGTTGCGAGAGAGAGAGATGAAACCCTAGGTCTATGTATATATACGATGAGTGGGAGATTGGGCCGAGTGGGTTGAGAGTTGGGCTTGTATTCTAGGAGATGGGGCCTTATAGTGTGCCCGCCTCTGAAAATGGATTTATGAGGGCGGGCACTATAAGACGACCGTCTCCGAAAATAGGCTATTTTTGGAGACAGTTGTCTTAAGGTGCCCACCTCCATAAATCGATTTTTTGAGGCGGATATTTCTGATTGCCACCTGTTGGAGCAATCAAGCCCTATGTGGGTTTTGGTAAAGTTTACCACACAATTAAAGGACTAATGGCTTTTACAAGTGATTGATAGTGAAACATTAGCTGGTGGTGCAAAGATAGAATGGAGGAGACCCCCAACTCAAATGGATGGCTTGCAATGGCTCCAAGAGCTAGTCTACTTCATTTTGCATTTTGAAATTGAGTTCTAGGGCAAGCCGTACTATTAAGGGGGATACTAATGGTGGACTGGGTGGAATCAAGTGCACAAAACATCCTACATATCTCAAAGTTACCCAGCCACAAAATGCCAGCAGTTCTAAACTCTTTTTTGTTCTGGCCAGCTCGGAAGCTTCGGGCTTAATTCGTAGAGGCTCCGCAGTCTGCAAGTTCTGAACCGTTATGTTGGAGTCGGGGAGGTATAAATACTTCTCCCCACTCTCTCCCAACGGTTATCTTCAACCTCAGACATTCCAACTCGAGCAGCAGCTCTCTCTCTCTCTCTCACCCAAGCCTTGTGCTCTCCAACTCCCTCCTCAAATCTCCGTGATTCTTTGAAGGATTTGGCCCTAGCAAGAGAGAGATAGCTCAAGAAGATCATCCTCCTCCGCTCTTGTGCACTTGGTGAAGCCCTAGCCGCTTGGTGTGTTCATTACTCTTGGAGCTTGGCTCCTAGACGGCTAGCGGTCGCCCGGGAGCTCCCAAATACATTGTGGTTGAGCACCGGGAAGTTTGTATCACCCTTTGTGATTTAGTGGAACCCTCTAACCTATTGCCTTGATGGTAGGTTGGAGAAGAGGAGTTGGTTGAGACTCCATAGCCTTTGTGGCTAACTTCAACAATGTGGACGTAGACAAGCCTTTGTGGCGAGTTGAACCACGGGATAAATCCTCGTGTCTCTTGCAATTCTTGTTGTTATTGCAATTACTTGGTATTTGAATTGTTTTGCTAGGGTGTGCATCTTATCTACAAATCCCTCATCCTCTCCATCTCTGCTCGGTCTCTCTTTCTCCTCTTTGTTTTGCACACCATGGCCGAGCAGAGCTCCATCTCCATCGCCACCGCTGCCCTCCTTGCTCCGGCCATCCTCGCGCCTACTAGCTCCACCTCCCTATCCCCGCAGCCACCTCGCGCCACCTCCGCGTGCAGCGAGCCGCCGAAGCACTTCCAGTGCCGGGCCACAGCCACACCTGCCGCCAGCAGCCGTGGCCGGGCCGCCCCTTGGTGTGGGTGGGTCAGGGCGCTGCTGCCCTCACCAGCCTCTGCTTCGCCGACGAAGAGGCCCCAGCCGGACGAATCGGCCACCGGCTGACTCCCCCGAGCAGCTCTGTACGAGAGAAGAAGAAGGGATGAAAAATTGGAATAGAAACAAGTCCAGGGTTCCTGTTGTGAAAGTGCAAGAGACAAAGAAAAAGGTGGGAGGACCTGTTTCGTTTTGGAGAAAGTCCAGAGTTCCTGATGCAAAAGTGTTTTCCTTTTTCTGTTACCTTTTCCTTTTGTGTAAAAATAGGCTAAAACTTCATTATTCACAATAAATCATAAAAAAATCATAAAAATGTCAAACTAGTTTTGTTAGTCTTCATATGACTAGATCTATGCAGTAGACATATAATATCATGTGCTTTAGTATGAAGTTTTTGTTGTATGTGTAGGTCTAGTTTTTATGCATCTATTTATGTGTTATTTAATTGAGCATGATTTCTTAGTCCATATGCATTGAAATTTTTATGGTAGGCTAGGGTTGATGTGTTTATGCTATGGTAAAAATTTCATGTCTAGTATAGGTATAATTTCTGAGTTATTGATTTATCATGTGTCACATGCTTTTATCACCATTAAATCTTAATTAACTGTTAGTAAATAATATGCTTACCTATAAATGATAAAATTCATACAGTAGTTATGCTTAGTAAAGATGTACCTCCCATAAAAGTTTCATGTCCAAAATAGATGTTTGGGGCACCACCTTTTTATTCCATGCTTGTAGTTAATTAAACTATCAAGTATATTAAATGCTTAATCTTATTTAAAATATGTTTCTATATTGTTTTGTACCACATGTTGACTAAGTAAAGTTTTGCTCAACTATGTTGGTAGTGGTTATATGCTTAGCGTGTTTGCTCTGTCTTGCGTTTGTATGTTTAAATGCAAATGGTTGTGTTGCTCACTTGTGTTAGGTTGGAAATAATTAACTCGCAAGCAAGTCGCTAGGAGGGGATGAGAGTTTAACCTAAAACGATTAGTATCTAGTGCTCCCTGATGATGTGTTGCTTCTCTTTTAGTGTTTGTAAGTGTCTTGTTATACTTGTTTGACTGAAGCATGCATTGCATTCATGCATATCATATAGGTATGATGGTGGATGCTAGGTCAATGGATGGGCTATGAAGTCAAACCAGAAGGTGATGTAAGGGTGATCAAATCCTAAAGACGATGGTTGATCATATCCCGAAGACTAAGAAATACTAACTTTGTATAATATAAGTTACCCAGGCAAGCCCCGGTGCATAACCCCTATTTTAAGCACTTGTTATTATGTGATGTGCATTAAGTTGCAGGAGTTGCTTGAAACCCACTTGCATAATATTCTATCCTATGAGTCCTACTAGTATTACAGGAATCATGTAGTATGCCATGCTATAGGGCTTATGGTAGAAGTCGAGTGATGGACGGTCACTCGCGAGAAATAGGTGATGGTTATATGGTTACTACTATCACATGGAACGAAGATGCTGGATAATAATAATTGGAGACCAGGCGGGACTGTGGACTTTGGTTTGGATTTGTTTGGTTATAGCAACAGAGCGAGGCTCTGGTTGTATTGGTCCCGCCTGTGTCGGTTAAGGACCATACCGTAGGTAGCGTTATGGCAAGATTGAAGGTACCAAACACATAACAGGGCCTGAGTTACAGTTGACCGTGAAGCTTAGTACTTCCTTATGACTAAGGTGCACAAAACGTTCACCGACTTATTTCTCTGGCCATTCTAGTGGCTGGTTTTGGGAGGGGAATGTCCATGGACCAAACTTATGAGGGGGAAACCCGTCGTCGCTCGGCGGGGCGGGCCTCATAGGGTGGGCTCCCCGGGATGGTCAGGTCATTTCGGGCCTTAGTCATACAATGGGAATGGCTGCCTTGTACATGCTCTTTTGAGAGAAGTGCAGCCGTGTGTTTTGCGATTGCCTAGCTGGATGTACATCGATTGCAATCGCTGGCCTCCTCGGATATGGATACCACTTGTCATATCACTACCATTGTAATTAATGCAACTTGAACATGGAGATGATGAGGCTTTTGTCGAATGATAAAATATTTTCTGATTGCTTACCACATGCTTGAAAATAGATCAGGTGCTTACCTAGAATGGTTAAGTAATGAACTTGATGTGACTACTAAAACTTTGAATATAAGGATGCACTATTAGTAATGCTCCTCTGCAAAAATAACTAAACAGCTAGCCAAATAACCCCCTGCATATCCTTGAGAGTTGGGAGACTAGAGTACATTGTGTACTCAGGGTTTTATTCCCCCTGTTGCAGGTAGCAGATGGATGCCGGAGCTAACTGTTGTTGTGTGTGGGTACCTCCTAGTGGGCTCAGCGAGGCTTCCCTTATAGTCGCGATTGTAGCATTTTATTCTTAAATCTCTACTTCTACTTCAATATTCAAATTGTTAAACTTTCGCTGCCCTTGTTTAAAATGACCTTTCTTCCGCTGCTCTTATAAAATCTGGTTTATAATAACTCTGATTTTATAACCTTGTGATGTATGAAATGGTTAAGAATGTTATAAGCTTTATTCACTTGTTTATGATCCTGATGGAAATGTGAATTTTCGAGTTCTCCCATTGGGTGTACTCGACAGACTACCGGGTTTGACTTGGTCCCATGTGTACTTAGTGTCGAATGGCTAACAAGTACGCTTGAGATTTAAGTTAAATTGGGCAGTTCTGCCACACGGTTGTCGGTGTTCGGACCGAGGGGGGTCCCAAACCAACGAGTAAATGCTGCGTGACTCTTTCCTGGATGGTGATGCAAGGAGAACACACGGGGGTTTATCCTGGTTCGGGCAAAGGAAGGCCCTACGTCCAGCGGGGAAGAGAGGTTTGTATTTCCTTGCACCGAGGTGCTCGTGTAGGGGTTACAAGCAGGCGAGAGAGGGTGTCGAGCCCAAGTCTCAAAGAGAAAAAGGAGAAAGATAGTTGCTTCGCGTTTTTTCCGTGATGCCTCGCCCCCCTATTCGTCGCCCTGGCCTGTCCTTTTATAGGGCGAGAGGTGGCCAAGTCGAGGGGAGCCTTGAGGCGATGTTTCGTCGATTCCTGTTGAGTTGACTGTAGCGACGTGGCTTCGGGATGGCCGGCCATCCCTGGGTACCCTGACGTGGTGCGGGACAAGAGGGTGAAATGACCCAGAGCGCCGTGCCATACCGTCCTTCGAGCTAAGTCGAGCGTCGGGGCCGGGTCGAGGTCGGATGGATAAGGCCGAATCCCTGGTATCGCGGGGGACGGACCTTGTCTTATCCTCCTTCGAGGGTGATTGATGGTGAATAGTGCGCGGTAAGGTGGATACAGTGATGGCTTTCACCTCCCATCACGGGATGGGCGGTAAAACAGTGAGACTTGACGTGGGTATTGTTCCCGCGTTGACCCATGCCGTAGCCATGCCGGTCGGTGGTAGTAGGTAACCGCATTGAATGCTATGGCTTTTGTCCTGGGGAGGTAAAGAAAGGGTGTCGAGGAGCCGGGGTGCGGTCAGGCGCCCCGTTGAGCGGGCCTCGTACGAGTCAGAGCCGGGGCGCGGTCGAGGCGCTCCGTCGAGCGGGCCTCGTACGAGTCGGAGCCAGGGCGCGGTCGAGGCGCCCCGTCGAGCGGGCCTCGTACGAGTCGGAGCCGGGGTGCGGTCGAGGCGCCCCGTCGAGCGGGCCTCGTACGAGTCGGAGCCGGGGCGCGGTCGAGGCGTCCCGTCGAGCGGGGCTCATACGAGTCGGAGCCGGGGCGCGGTCGAGGCGCCCCGTCGAGCGGGCCTCGTACGAGTCGGAGCCGGGGCGCGGTCGAGGCGCCCCGTCGAGCGGGCTATCTTTCATTGTGGTTTCGGTTATGTTAGTGTTTTGGCGATAGGTGTGGGTACCCCCATACTGTTGGTACCGACAGTAGCCCCCAAGCCTTTGGGTGAGTGTGTGATCACTCTCCCAGAGGTTGGTCAGAACTGGAGTCGTGGCATCGTGATTTTTTCCGGTGGGGGCGCGCGAGCGCACCCGCCGGGTGTAGCCCCCGAGGCCTCGGTGGAGTATGGAGACTCCTCCGAGGTCTTGTTCGCGTTTGATTGGGGGACATTTCGTTGCGGTCAAGCCCCCGAGCCTCGTGCGCGCGAGGTCGATCAGGGTCCCGGCCGTCTTTCGCTGTGCGACCCTCACGCTCCTTTTTCAAAAAAAGGAGGAGGGGTGGAGAATGTCGTACTACCCTCGTTTGGGCCCGAGTTACGACGGTCTCCAGTGAGCTGCTAGCGGGGAAATTCGAGTGAGAACTCGTGCCCCGTTCGTTAGGGGTCGGCTAGTGGCCCGGGGGCGCCCTCAAAAATGCCAAGAAGCGGTCGTGTAGATCTCGATTCCCTTCGACAGGATTCGAGGGCTCGATGCCTCCCCCGGAGGGATTCCTACCACAACCTTCTCCTTCGGCCTCGAATACGTCCTGGGGTGCCTCAAGAGCGTGGCTCGAGCTCTTGGCCATGTACGGGCGCACCCTGGGTCGTCCCTAACTCTGTTGCTCGAGGGCAGCTGTCGAACCCCGTTCGAGGGCCAGCTTTCGCTCCCTCGAGACTTATTGCGGGTTTCGCACCCATTTTTGCGGTCGGGACCCCGAGCCTCGCACGCACGAGGTCGATCAGAGTCCCGGCCGTCTTTCGCGACCCTCACGCTCCTTTTTCGAAAAAAGGAGGGGTGGAGAATGTCGTACTACCCTCGTTTGGGCCCGAGTTACGACGATCTCCGGTGAGCTGCTAGCGGGGGAATTCGAGTGAGAACCCGTGCCCCATTCGTTAGGGGTCGGCTAGTGGCCCGGAGGCGCCCTCAAAAATGCCAAGAAGCGGTCGTGTGGATCTCGATTCCCTTCGACAGGATTCGAGGGCTCGATGCCTCCCCCGGAGGGATTCCTACCACAACCTTCTCCTTCAGCCTCGAATACGTCCTGGGGTGCCTCGAGAGCGTGGCTCGAGCCCTTGGCCATGTACGGGCGCACCCTGGGTCATCCCTAACTCTGTTGCTCGAGGGCAGCTGTCGAACCCCGTTCGAGGGCCAGCTTTCGCTCCCTCGAGACTTATTGCGGGTTTCGCACCCATTTAAGACATACCTGGAGATATTTCGTTGGCCGGGCGCGTTTTTTCGGGAGACGAGATCGGCGCGGTATCGGCGTATGGTTACGACGTGGG
Organism: Saccharum officinarum; assembly: GCA_020631735.1. Classification (NCBI taxonomy): domain Eukaryota; kingdom Viridiplantae; phylum Streptophyta; class Magnoliopsida; order Poales; family Poaceae; genus Saccharum; species Saccharum officinarum. The sequence continues at coordinate 3,997,077 of CM036184.1, read as the reverse complement.
GAGCGGCCACGTGCTCAATTCCTGCGAGATATAAGGAAACGGTTAGGTGAGCGTGTTTATCGCGGAAAACTGCTCCTTACTTCTCGCGCGGCCGTTGGGCTTCCGTCCGGGCATATAAAGCTAAGGCCTTGGGGTCTTCGTTCCCCACCGGTTACTTGCATCCCTGCAATCCTTTGCCTTAGACATCCCCTGCCACATCGCGTTCTCCGTCCGTCTTGCCGCAGCCACCGCATCCTTTCCTTCCATCCCCCTCCCGACGACATCGATGGCAGGGAAGAGCCAGATCCTCCCCGCCGACGACTGGGTCGCCTCCTCGGTGACGGAGAGGAGGTTGGAGGAGTTGGTCGAGGATGGGCTGCTGCGGCCGAGGACGAACTTGGCGCAGCCGGAGTGGGTGGCGCCGCCCCCCACCCATCAGGAGCCAGCGCCCCCTGAAGGGTACGTGGTGAGCTTCGTCAGCTTTCATGAGCGGGGGTTCGGCGTGCCGGCGTCGGTCTTCATGCGCGCGCTCCTCCACTACTACCGGGTGGAGCTTCATCACCTTTCCCCCAACGCCGTCGCGCAGGCCGCCATCTTCGCGGCGGTCTGCGAGGGCTACCTCAGGGTGGAGCCACAGTGGAACTTGTGGCTTCACCTTTTTAAGGCCGAGCTCTTCGCCAAGAGGGCGGGGGAGAAAGGCGTCCTGTGCGCGGCCCGAGTGGGGAGTTGCGTGCTGCAGGTGAGATCGGGTCGGACGGATCTATACATCCCGGCCCGACTCATCTCCTCGAACAGTGGGTGGCACGAGGGTTGGTTCTACCTCCGCAATGATGAAAATCAGTTGCCGAGGTACACCGGCCGCGTGCTGACTGCTCGAGAAGAGCATTGGTCGTACGGAGTGCCCGAGGCTGAGAAGACGCGCTTGGATCCGCTGCTGGCGGCGCTGCAGCAGCTTCGCCTTCGGGGCCTAACGGCTGCGGCGGTGGCTGCGGCCTTCCATCGCCGCAGAGTGATGCCGTTGTGCCGGCGTCGTCTCCGCCTGGACCAGATGACTCCAGAGGCGAACCTGGAGGGTACCCGGATGTCCCATGAATCCCTCACCCTTGAGGAGGTCCTCCGGCGGGCTCGCCGGATGGTCGGGAACTTCAAGGCGGAGGAGGCCAATCAGGTTCCCATGAGGCCTACCGAAGGGTGCGAATCCGTGGTACGTATCTCGGGGCCGAGGTATTGCTATTCTTGTTTTTCTGTGGATTTTGCTGATGTGGTCGAGGCCGGCGTGTAGGATTTGTCGGCGTTGCGGGAAACGCGCCCACCAGTCCCAGAGGACCGGCCCGCCCGGGAGGCTCGACGCCTGCATGCCTCCCAGAAGAAGCAGGCCAAGGAGACGGCCAAGAAGCGAGCGATCCGCAAGGCCAAGGAGGCGGAGGCGTTAAAGAAGCGCCGGCGCCAGCAGACCATCGACGGAGTGCCCCTGTCGCTGTCGCCTTCCGAGACAGTCTCGGGGGAGGACGACGGCAGCAGCGACGAAGATGATGATGCCCTGTCGCGGTATGAGATCACGACTGGGCTTGGGGACCTTCCCGACATTCGCCCCCTGCTGGAGCCCATCAGGGGGGGTCCTCCTCGGTCGTCGTGGTCGAGGTGGTCGAGGGGAAGAAGGTGGAGAAGGAATCTGGCCCCTCGAGGGGAGGGGCCGTTTTACCCCGGACCCGGCGAGAGGGGTCGACGGGGACGTCCGCACCAGCCGGGGCCTCGCAAGCTCCGGCAGGGGCGGAGACGGTGGTACCGGCGTCGTCATCGGCGGCGGCGTCGGCGGGAGTAAGGACCCGAGGCCAGCTGGCCTCGGAAGCACAAAAGGCGTAGGGCGGTGTGTCGGCCGGGGCTCCCAGGAGCGCTCGGCCTGCTGGTGAGGCCGCCGCGAGGCCACCAGCGGCCGTCCCGGGAGGCTCAAGCCGCGCGGGGTCGAGGTACTTGGTGCCGATTTCTGGGTAAGTATCTCAACTTGGTCGTCCTGCCTTTCCCAAAGTCCGTTGGCCGACAACCCTTCTCACTTCGCAGGCTGAAGCGGAAGGCGGAGCCAATGGGGCCTACCCCTGTGAAGTCGCTGCGAGCCAGCGCCGTTGTCCTCAACCGGACGGCAGAGCAGGACGCGGCCTGGGTCCGTCAGGTCGAGGCCGCGAAAGGGCGCCTGCGACATCAGCAAGGGTCAGCCGACGCCGCGGCGGTTGCCGGCCCGGAGCCCGCCGTCGAGGGGGCCAAACCGGCAAAGGCGGCGGCTCTTGACGTGGTCGAGGCGGGGCCCAGGTCGTCGGGGACGGCCGAGGCTGCCATTGCGGTCGCGACGGGCGAGGCACCCGTCCGCGACGCGGAGCGGGCGGGTGCTGACGTGACCAGGGAGGAGGTCGCGTCGGTGTCAGGGCAAGAGACGGTCCTGGCGAAGGGGTCGCAGCCGCGACAAGGCCCGTTGGCAGAGCCAGTGGGCATGGTGGAGGTCGGGGCGGTCGAGCCCCTATCCGGAGCACCGGAAGAAGAGGCGCCGGCTCCGGCGGTGCCGACGGTCGAGGCGCGGGTACCGGAGCCGTCGTCGGCCGAGGCGCCGGCTCCGGAGGCGCCGGCGGTCGTAAGTGCCCGCCCTCACGCTCCCCTCGACAACATCTCCCTGGACAAGGGAAAACAAACGATGGGGGTCGAGGGGGGTGAGGTCGCGGACCAGGCCGGTGTCGCGACGGCCGTTGGAGAGGTGGATACCGCGGGCGAGGCCAGTCCTTCCGCGGGACCGGGAGACGCCCCGGCCGGGTCATCCTCGTCGTGGCCCGACATCGCCGCGCTGGCGATAGCGCGGGCCGAGACGGAGCTGCCGAAGTAGGGGGGACCGTCCCTTCAGTTCAGGGATGCTACGAACCCCGACGCCGAGCCCATCTTTGTCCTTAGCGACAAAGACGAAGTGCACCGATGGGAGTACCTCGAGGGCGTCCGCCAGCACCTCGACCGATTGCTTCGAGTGGCGTCCGACGCTGTGCGGAGTATGGGGGATGCCACCGAGGTATGATCGACCCGTCGGCTCGCTTGATAGGCTGTTTTTTCTTCGGATTTGTGACCTTTTCGAGTCGCGTTCAGGAGCTGAAGGAGTACTCCCGCCGCAAGTCGCTCTTCATCCGGGACGAGAGTGGCGTGTGGGGCGCGCTGTCTCAGCAACGGGTTCTGGTCGAGGAGGCCCAGAAACGGCTATCCGATCGGAACGCCGAGATGGCTGAACTGCGCGTCGCATACGCCATATTGAAGGAAGAGGCGACGCAAGCATGGGCGGCCGAGGCCGTGATGCGCACTGGCCTGGACGAGGCTCGGGAGGAGGCTGCCCAGGCGCGCAGGGACCTCGAGCCCTTGTCTGCGCGGGTGAAGGAGCTCGAGGAGGATGTTTCCCAGGTCAGTCTTCAGCGCGACGCCTTCCACGCCGAGATCACGACGCTGCAGGGAGCCGTCCAAGAGAAGGACGCAGCTCTCGAGTCTGCTCGGCAGGAGGTCGAGGCGCTAAAGGCCGCTATCCACGACAAGGACAGCGCCTTCCTGGGGCTCGAGCGAATGTGCGGGGGGCTCCGTGACGAGGTCGTGGGCCTGCAGACCCACATCGAGGGTAAGTGTGGTTGTTACAGTCACGACGTTGAAGGCCCCGCGTTGGGTACTAATCTGTTTGTCGTGTTTCAGAGCTGGAGAGAGAGAACCGAGAGGCTCAATCATCTGCCAACTCCTTCCAGAGCCTCCTTGAAGCCGAGGTGCGGAGGACCCCACTTCTCCAGGGCGCAATCACCACCGTGTGTGATGGCCTGGGGTCGAGCCCGACGCCGACACCGGGGAAGATGTTCCGGGGAACTCCTTCGTCCGACGGATGGTGGCGTTGGGCCGCCTTGCCCGGAGAAGATACGGACGGCCTCCATCACGGCGTGAAGAGGGCGCTGGCCGTCGTTCGTTCGGGGTTTGTGTTTGACATGAGGCTCGTTGCCGAGGGTTTCATCACAGACCCCGATCGGACAGACGAGGAGAACGAGGATGCCTGCGTGGAGCTGATCGAAGCCGCCGAAGAACCTGGAAGTCGTCTGGCCTCGCTTTTTGAAGCCGAGGTGGTTCCGCCTGCCGACGACGAAGGCCTGTGAGCCAAATCTGGGCATGAAGGCCCATGTAATAAGTTAGTATTTCGAATTTTGATCGTGGTGGCCGCGGAGGCCTAAAAGACTCGAAACATAAACCGGTTCGCGGTTGATTCAGTTTTACTCGAGCTTTTCTTCCCTTTATCGCACGGATCGTGTTCTCGCGTGATTTACTTAGCGCGCAGCTACATCCTTCGGCGTAAGGGAGCGAGTGGAGGTACCGTAGCCTCGGAGGCGTAAGTGATCTCGCGGCTCGACTGCCCTCGAGCTTCAGGGTGATGTTGCGGCCTAGTAAATCGTGTGAGAGCCTGATCTAAGCGACAGGGGGTATGTTCTTTTTTAATTTTAGGAACCGTTGTTTAGATCTTCTCAGCGTGAAGGCGTACCTCTAAAAGGCGTAAGGGTTGAGTGGAGGTACCGTAGCCTCGGAGGCGTAGGTGATGCTCCAGACTCGAGAGCCCTTTCGAACCTAAGGGTGCTCTTTCAGCGAAGTCGATCTAAGAAGCGGTTCTTAAATTTTAAAAAAGAGCATAAGTTTTTTCGGGGACCGGGGGTTCCCCCCTTGCAGCCCCCGAGGGAGGGTCGACTCTGGGAGTGCAGGGTCGATCCTTCCTCATTACGAAACGAAAAAATTTGAACATCGCTGTATTCTTTATTGACGAAAAAGGAAATACAGAGCCTCGAGGCTTTTTAAGGAAAGAAGCGACGTAGCTGTTCAATGTTCCAAGCGTTGGTGAGGATTTCGCCCTTCTCGTTGGATAGCTTGTAGGTGCCCGGCTTTAGTACTTCTGCGATGATGTACGGCCCTTCCCATGGTGGTGTGAGCTTGTGCCGTCCCTTGGTGTTCTGGTTCCGCCGTAGCACCAAGTCACCAACGTTGAGGTCACGCTTGCGGACGTATCTGTCGTGGTAGCGTCGGAGACCCTGCTGGTACCTGGCAGAATGCAACAGAGCCACATCTCGGGCTTCCTCGAGCTGGTCGAGGGCGTCCTGTCTTGTGGCGTCGTTGTGTCCTTCGTTGTATGCCTTCAACCTCGGGGACCCGTATTCTATATCGGTTGGTAGCATAGCCTCAGACCCGTAGACTAAGAAGAACGGAGTGAACCCCGTGGCTCGACTCGGCGTTGTTCTTAGGCTCCACAGGACCGAGGGTAGCTCGGCAGCCCATTTTTTTCCATGTTTGTTTAGTTTGTTAAAGATTCTGGGCTTCAGGCCTTGTAGAACCATGCCGTTGGCACGTTCCACTTGCCCGTTTGTTTTTGGATGAGCCACGGCCGACCAGAGCACACGGATGTGGTGGTTGTCGCAGAAATCCAAAAACTTTTTGCCAGTGAACTGGGTGCCATTGTCTGTGATGATACAGTTGGGGACCCCGAAGCGATGAACAATGTTAGTGAAGAAGAGTACAGCTTGTTCGGACCTGATGCTGGTGATAGGGCGGGCCTCGATCCACTTGGAGAATTTGTCGATTGCGACGAGCAAGTGGGTGAAGCCGCCGGTCGTCCTTTTCAGTGGTCCGACAAGGTCGAGCCCCCAAACGGCGAACGGCCATGTGATGGGGATAGTTTGTAGGGCATGTGCCGGAAGATGAGTCTGTCTCGCATAGTACTGACAACCCTCGCAGGAGCGTACTAGCTTGACAGCGTCGGAGACCGCGGTCGGCCAATAGAATCCTTGTCGAAAGGCGTTTCCGACGAGGGTTCGAGGCGCAGCGTGGTGACCGCAAGCCCCCGAGTGAAGATCGCCGAGCAGATTTCTGCCTTGCTCTTTCGTGATGCAACGTTGGAGGATACCGGTAGGGCTACGACGGTAGAGCTCCCTGCTGTCGCCCATGATCACAAAAGTTTTGGCCCGGCGTGCGATCCGTCGAGCCTCAGTCCTATCCGAGGGGAGGTCCCCCTGGATGAGGTAGTCGAGGTACGGGACGCGCCAATCAGGTTCGAGGTCAGACGGTGGCGTCGAGTCTTCCACCTGCATGGCTTCAGCCCCGGTCGAGGGGGCTTCTGCCTCAGGTGGAAGGTCGATCGACGCCCCGTCGACCCCCCCGTCTGGCCTGAGGTCGACGGATGGGTGCTGAAGGTCTTTCGCGAAGACGTCCGGTGGAACCGTGGCTCGACCGGACGCGATTTTTGCCAGTTCATCAGCGGCCTCATTATACCTGCGTGCGATGTGGTTGAGCTCGAGGCCGTGAAACTTGTCCTCGAGGCGCCGTACTTCTGGCAGTAGGCCTCCATCTTGGGGTCACGGCAGCTCGAGCTCTTCATGACCTGATCGATCACGAGTTGAGAGTCGCCTCGGACGTCGAGGTGTCGGACCCCGAGCTCGATGGCGATTCTCAACCCCGTGACGAGTGCCTCGTATTCGGCGACGTTGTTAGACGCAGGGAAATGAAGCCGGATGACGTAGCGCATGTGAACCCCGAGGGGTGAGACGAAGAGCAAGCCCGCGCCTGCTCCCGTTTTCATCAATGACCCATCGAAGTACATGGTCCACAGCTCCGCCTGGAGCTGTGCAGGTGGGAGTTGTGTGTCAGTCCACTCGGCCAGAAAATCTGCTAATACCTGTGACTTGATAGCTTTTCGCGGCGCATAGGACAATGCCTCGCCCATGAGCTCGACCGCCCATTTGGCAATCCTACCCGAGGCTTCCCGGTTCTGGGCTATCTCTCCCAAGGGGAAAGAAGAAACCACAGTAACCGGGTGACCCTCGAAGTAGTGTCGGAGCTTGCGCCGTGTCAAGATGACAGCATACAGCAGTTTCTGGATCTGTGGGTATCGACACTTTGTCTCTGAGAGCACCTCGCTAACGAAATAGACCGGCCTCTGGACGAGCAAGGTGTGTGCCTCCTCGGCCCGTTCGACAACCAGGGCAGCACTGACTACTTGTGATGTCGCGGCGACATAGAGTAGGAGTGGTTCCCCGGGGTTGGAGGGACGAGGATCGGTGAACTAGAGAGGGTGGCTTTCAGTTTCGTGAGAGCCTCCTCAGCCTCGAGGTTCCAGGAAAAATGGTCCGATTTCCTCAAAAGACGGTACAGAGGGAGTGCTTTTTCGCCGAGGCGCGAAATGAAACGGCTGAGTGCCGCCAAGCAACCTGTGACTCTCTGTACGCCTTTGAGATCTCGGATGGGGCCCATCTTGGTGATTGCAGAGATTTTTTCAGGGTTGGCCTCGATGCCACGTTTAGATACGATAAACCCTAAAAGCATACCTCGTGGGACGCCGAAGACACATTTCTCTGGATTGAGTTTGATGTTTTTTGCCCTGAGGCAATTGAATGCAACGTCGAGGTCGCTGACCAGATCGCCGGCATGTTGGGTTTTGACCACGATGTCGTCGACGTAAGCCTCGACGGTCGACCCAATGTGCCCCCGAAAACATGTTGCATGCATCGCTGGTACGTTGCCCCTGCGTTCCGGAGACCGAAGGGCATCGTAACGTAGCAATACATGCCGAATGGGGTGATGAATGAAGTCGCGAGCTGGTCGGACTCCTTCATTTTGATTTGGTGGTAGCCGGAGTATGCATCTAAGAATGAGAGAGTTTCACATCCCGCGGTGGAATCAACGATTTGATCAATGCGTGGCAAAGGGAAGGGAACTTTCGGACATGCTTTATTTAAACCAGTATAGTCTACGCACATCCTCCATTTCCCACTCTTTTTTCTAACTAAGACAGGATTAGCTAGCCACTCGGGATGATGAACCTCCTTGATGAACCCGGCCTCCAACAGTTTGTGTATCTCCTCGCCGATGATCCTGCGCTTCTCCTCGTCGAAGCGGCGCAGGCGTTGCTTCACCGGTTTGGATCCGGCCCGGATCTCCAAGGCGTGCTCGGCGACTTCCCTGGGTATGCCCGGCATATCCGAGGGACTCCACGCAAAGATGTCGACGTTCGCGCGGAGAAAGTCGACGAGCACTGCTTCCTATTTAGGATCGAGGGTGGCGCTGACGTTCAGCGCCCTCCCCTTGGGATCAGCGGGGTCGAGGGGTACGAGCTTGACGTCTTCGGCGGGCTCGAAGCTGCGGCATGGCGTTTTGGGTCGGGGATCGCATTGGCTAGACCGTCGAGGTCTGCGGCCAAGATCGCTGACCCAAAAACAGCCTCGCCGTGCTCGACGCACTCGACGTCGCACTCGTAGGCATGTTCAAACGAGGGCCCTACAGTGATGACACCGTTTGGGCCAGGCATTTTGAGCTTGAGGTAGGTGTAGTTCGGGATCGCCATGAACTTGGCGTAGCATGGGCGTCCCAGGATAGCGTGGTACGTTCCACGGAATCCGACCACTTCGAAAGTGAGAGTTTCCTTTCGGAAGTTGGCCGGTGTGCCAAAGCAAACAGGCAGATCGACCCGCCCGAGGGGTTCCGCCCGTTTCCCTGGCACGACTCCGTGGAAGCCCCCGGCGCTAGGCTGGAGGCGCGCTCTGTCGACCCCCAAGAGGTCGAGGGTCTGAGAGTAGATAATGTTGAGGCTGCTTCCGCCATCCATGAGCACTTTGGTGAGGCGTGTGTTGGCGATGACGGGGTCAACGACGAGGGGATAGACCCCCGGGTTGGGGACGTAGTCTGGGTGGTCATCACGGTCGAAAGTGATGGCCACCGCAGACCAATCAAGGAAACGGGGTACTGCCGATTGTACGGAGAAGACCTCGCGCCGTTCTCGCTTGCGCTGACGCGCAGAGAGGCAGGTCGAGGGTCCTCCGTAGATCATGTAGCAGTCGCGGATCTCGGGAAATTCCCCGTCCTTGTCATCACCCTTAGGGTCCTCCCCCTTGTCGTCTTTCTTGGCGCCGGCACCCCCGAAGTACCTGCGCAGCATGTGACAATCCTCGAGGTTATGGTTAGTGAGTCCCTTGTGGTAGGGACATGGCTCTTTGAGCATTTTGTCGAAGACGCCCCCGCCGGGGGGGCCTCGAGGTTTCTTGTGCTCGGTAGCAGCGACGAGCTCGTCGGCCGGGGCCTCGAGCTTGCCCTGCTGGCCTTTCTTCTTCTTGCGGTTGTTTCTCTTGGGGCCTCGGGTGGAACTCGCGGGGTCGTCGACCTTCTGCTCCTCCCTCGCCGGCTCGCCGCCAAAGATTGCACCAACCGCCTCCTCGCCGGCGGCGAAGTTGGTGACGATGTCCATCAATCCGTTGGCAGTGAGCGGGGTGTTACGGCCCAACTCCTGGACCAACTCCTTACAGGTGGTACCGGAGAGGAAGGCCGTAATCGGAGTCGGTGATGTTGGGGAGCTCGATGCGCTGCCGGGAGAAGCGCCGAATGTAGTCCCGGAGGGACTCATCTGGTTTCTGCTTACAGCCCCGGAGGTCCCACGAGTTGCCGGGGCGCATGTAGGTTCCCTTGAAATTTCCCTCGAACACCCTCACGAGATCGTCCCAGTCGTGGATCTGCCAAGGTGGAAGATCCTCGAGCCAGGCTCGGGCGGTGTCGGAGAGGAACAGGGGGAGTTGCCGAATGATGACCCGGTCGTCGGTGGCCCCGCCCAACTGACACGCCAAGCGGAAATCGGCGAGCCAAAGTTCGGGTTTGGTCTCGCCGTTATACTTGGTGAGAGTCGTGAGGGGACGGAACCGAGCCGGGGGCACCGTCTCACGGATAGCCTTACTGAACACCCGAGGACCTGGAGGTTCGGGTGAAGGGCTACGGTCTTCCGAGCTGTCGTAGCGCCCGCCCCTGTGGACATGGTAGCCTCGAGCCGCACCATCACCGTGTTTGCGTGTGCGACGCTCGACGATGTTGCCACGGGTGTCTCGAGGCTCGGGGTCGTTGGCGATGGGCCCAGGGGCAGGTGCTACCCGGTTTCGCCGGGCAGGCTCGGGATGAACCGAGGCTTCTCTCTCCTGCCGGGAAGGCTCGAGGGTCCGCTCCGAGGCTGCTTCGCGCCGCCTCGAGGCAGAGCTCTTGGCCTGCTGCATGGCGGCAGTCTCGAGGAGTCCTCGGATTTCGTCTCGAGCCCGATGGGCGTCAGGGTTTGACGGCTCGGGCATGTTGCGCAGGAGCATGGCAGCGGCGACAACGTTCTGGCTGGCTCGAGCGAAAACCGGGGGGTCGACCGCCCGGTCCTCGTCGATGCGACGGTTGACGTCGCGAGCCCTCTCACGAGCTCTCCCGCCAAATGTGTGTTCCGCACGCTCACGCTCGAGGGTTTGCTGGAGAAGATCCAGGTTTTCGCGTTCCTCGTCAAGCTGGTCCTGCAACTCGCGAATCTGTTCGAGCTGCGCTCCTTGATCCGCAAGGAACTGAGGCTCGTTTCGCTCGGCAGGAAGCTCAACATGAGGGGGCATGTGCCTTTCTTCGACCGGCTCTTCGTCCTCTGATTCCGAGGTGCTTTCAACGTTGATGTTGAAGCACTCACGAGTCGGATCATAGGTGTCGTCAGCCGAGTCAGAGTCAGGTGCGCCAAAGTAGTAATATGACGGGGGAATATGTGGCCGTTGCCAACCGTCACCGCGGTGACAATATGAAGAAGCAGTCACACGAGGTTCTGTTTCCGGTGTCTCCGTAGAGTCCCGATAATCAGAAGCCGGCGTGGACGCAACGAGGTCCAGAGTGGAGCGTAGATGGTGCCCGGGGAGTTCCTCATAAGCGCTCATGCGAGTGCTCACGGAGGATGCATACACCCGGGCGACCGAGTCTAGTCCAAACGGGAATGGTGATGGGGACGTCGCTGCCCGTGGCGAAATAGATGCTACGGACAGTGGTGTCTCACCGGACGGGGGAGCGGCGGGATTCTTCGTCGGCACGCTACCCTCAGCCAGGCTCGTCCTTCCCAAATCTTCCAAAAGGAGATCTAGGCTGGCGCCTGTCTGGGGGGTGCCGGACCGGGGGATCCCATCGCCCTCCGTCAGGTGGAGACGGTGGTTGTACCGGGCTCGCCGTCGCCGGGCGGCCCGCGACCGCCTGGAGCGACGGTGCCGGTTGACTGCTCCCCCGGGCTGGGAGAGCTCGTAATCTTCGTCGGTTGGGTGCCTGGGTGGGAGTAGGACCATGTCGTAGCCAGAGCCGAGCGACATGAACTCCAAACTCCCAAACCAGATCACCGTACCCAACGGGATCGGGCGTTCGGGGTTAGCCATCCAGGAAGAACGGCGACAAAGCGAGGTTTGCACGCAGCGCTCCCCTACCTGGCGCGCCAACTGTCGGTGTTCGGACCGAGGGGGGGTCCCAAACCAACGAGTAAATGCTGCGTGACTCTTTCCTGGATGGTGATGCAAGGAGAACACACGGGGGTTTATCCTGGTTCGGGCAAAGGAAGGCCCTACGTCCAGCGGGGAAGAGAGGTTTGTATTTCCTTGCACCGAGGTGCTCGTGTAGGGGTTACAAGCAGGCGAGAGAGGGTGTCGAGCCCAAGTCTCAAAGAGAAAAAGGAGAAAGATGGTTGCTTCGCGTTTTTTCCGTGATGCCTCGCCCCCCTATTCGTCGCCCTAGCCTGTCCTTTTATAGGGCGAGAGGTGGCCAAGTCGAGGGGAGCCTTGAGGCGATGTTTCGTCGATTCCTGTTGAGTTGACTGTAGCGACGTGGCTTCGGGATGGCCGGCCATCCCTGGGTACCCTGACGTGGTGCGGGACAAGAGGGTGAAATGACCCAGAGCGCCGTGCCATACCGTCCTTTGAGCTAAGTCGAGCGTCGGGGCCGGGTCGAGGTCGGATGGATAAGGCCGAATCCCTGGTATCGCGGGGGACGGACCTTGTCTTATCCTCCTTCGAGGGTGATTGATGGTGAATAGTGCGTGGTAAGGTGGATACAGTGACGGCTTTCACCTCCCATCACGGGATGGGCGGTAAAACAGTGAGACTTGACGTGGGTATTGTTCCCGCGTTGACCCATGCCGTAGCCATGCCGGTCGGTGGTAGTAGGTAACCGCATTGAATGCTATGGCTTTTGTCCTGGGTAGGTAAAGAAAGGGTGTCGAGGAGCCGGGGTGCGGTCGAGGCGCCCCGTCGAGCGGGCCTCGTACGAGTCGGAGCCAGGGCGCGGTCGAGGCGCTCCGTCGAGCGGGCCTCGTACGAGTCGGAGCCGGGGCGCGGTCGAGGCGCCCCGTCGAGCGGGCCTCGTACGAGTCGGAGCCGGGGCGCGGTCGAGGCGCCCCGTCGAGCGGGCCTCGTACGAGTCGGAGCCGGGGCGCGGTCGAGGCGTCCCGTCGAGCGGGCCTCGTACGAGTCGGAGCCGGGGCGCGGTCGAGGCGCCCCGTCGAGCGGGCCTCGTACGAGTCGGAGCCGGGGCGCGGTCGAGGCGCCCCGTCGAGCGGGCTATCTTTCATTGTGGTTTCGGTTATGTTAGTGTTTTGGCGATAGGTGTGGGTACCCCCGTACTGTTGGTACCGACAACGGTGCACCACCCCTCAGGTCCGGTGCACACCGACGCTAAGAAAACAAGATTTATATCGCTATGGTAGAATGGGGCGGTTCTCCGGTCAGGTGCACCACCCCTCCGGTCCGGTGTAGTGCACACCGGACGCACTCGTGCGAGCTGAAACACCACCCCCATAGTCTTGTGCACCGCTCCCTAGGTCCGGTGCTCCAGTTTTCTCAAAACTGATTTCCACCACTTCAAGGCTGTAGAGCTACTCGTTAGCTTTCCGAAAAGTTCTAAATCATCGAAATCGGAGTTCAAATCTAAGAGATATGACCAGTTTACTAAGGGCCGCTCCTATTGATTTGGCTGCAAGTTAGGTTGCAACTTCCGACCTCCGGACAACCATAACTAGCCATTTTCTTCTCCTTTTCCCGACACCTTTGCAAATGTGCTAACTCCAACAAGTGTTCATAATGAGGTGCAAGTGTGTTAGCATTTTTTAAACATTTTCCAAAGGTTTTCACTTTTCTCACCGTTGTGCACTAGGCCTAAATGCAATGCATGTATTCCAACACCTAGTAGCACTAGATGACTGAGTCGTCTAATTAAGCTCCCCTCTTAATAGTACGGCCATCTATCCTAAATGTGATCACACTCGCTAAGTGTCTTGACCACCAAACCAAAATACCTATTTATACCTTTGCCTTGGTCTCTATAGGGTTTTGATTTTTTCTTTCTTCTTTTCCAATTTAGAGCTCTAGGTTCACCAACACTTACCATCACCATCCATCTAGCTCCGCATCATGCTTGCTCTAGCACTTGGGGTACCAACCTATCTCATCCACTTAGAGCAAAGATTAATACATAAGTTTCATCAATTACCCAAAACCAAATTAGGGCTTTCACCATCGGACCATTGTATTTCTTACAATAAATCCTTCTTAACAAGACTCTACGTGGACATATTTAGATAAAATTTTATTGGAACATTTTCCTTATGATGATAGAACATTTGTATTTATGTTAAGTAGCACAATGTTCGAAATTCAAGGAACAAAGTTCCACCTTTACAAGAAAATTATTCTTAGTTCTGCAGAATAACCAAATTTAGGAAGACCATTTCATGCATGATGGGATCAGTTAAATCATTACCATATTAGTATTCCAAAATCATACGTACCAGATTAGTATTACGAAATCTATGTTCAGGTGAACGGTGTTCCATACTACTGCTGGAAAATAGGAATATTTTTGTTCACGTATATACTCATGTGTGTCACGCTTACGAAATATGCTATGTAAAGCTGGACTAACGAGCCAGCTCGGCTCGTTTGGCTCGGCTCGTTCTGGCTCGTTAAGATAACGAGCTAGCTCGGCTCGGCTCGTTATCTTAACGAGCCAGAAGGCTGGCTCGGCTCGGCTCGTTTACGAGCTCGAGCTGGCTCGTTTGGCTCGCGAGCCAGCTATATTAAAACATAAAAAATATAATATGTGTATTATCTAAAGTTTGATAATGGTAATAATATAAAACTAGTCCATTCATAAGTCTTAATAAATCATATAAAAATAATATGTACTATTATATTATAATACTATACACCATACATTGTCTATGGTTCATACTCCATACCATATATGATGCATCCATTATCCATACATTCATTTAAAATAAAAAGAGTCAAATTAATCTAAAATTTATAGAGTCAAAGTCCAATCATCAACAAATTATAAAGTGTAAGACATAAAGTTATATAACACTAATAAAAGTTTAAGGCCAACAACTTTGGCTCGTTAGGCTCGCGAGCTGGCTCGAGCTGGCTCGCGAGCTGGCTCGTTAAGACACGAGCTAGGATGCTTGCTCAGCTCGTTTGAGAAATTAAACGAGCCGAGCCGAGCCGAGCCACTATCGATTCGAGTCGAGCGAGCTATCGAGTTGCGAGCTTTTCGTCCAGCTTTAATGCTATGTCAGTATTAGGCCGCAAAAGAGATTATGAGTTGCTTAATGATCAACTATCACAAAGCCCAATAAACATAGAAAGTGGGCTCACGTATACGGCTTGGCCCATCTTAATGCATGCATCCATTTATGTAGCCGGCCGAAGACTCAAGCCCATAACGGCTTATTGATTTGAATATATGAAAACTAATAATTAATCTCTGCAAAGTAAATGTTCAGCCTTTTTTGAATATATGAAAACTACTCCCTCCGTCTCAAAAATAATGCAATTATGGGAATCATACCAGTCAGATTTGTTAAAGTTTGACCAAGTTTACAGTGATTAGTATTAACATCTATGTCTCAACCAAGATTTATTATGAAAATATATTCCGTCATTAATCCGTTGATACTTATTTTGTATTGTAAATGTTAGGATTTCTTTGTACAAGTTTGGTCAAAGTTGAAATATCGGAGGGAGTAATAATTAATCTCTGCAAAATAAACAGAAACATGCATGCACGTGAGTTGTTTAACCAGATATGATCATATGAATGTATGCAGTGGCATGTATTTTTCACTTGCCCTGTATGCAAATTAAAGGGACCACATCGCATGAGATATACTTCCAGAAGCTTCTCGAGAACTGACCGCAACACTCGTGGATACGCTAGCGGTGCTAGCAAATCCAGATGAGACCTGGATTGCTGAGTCTTTTTGCGTTAGCTGCATGCATGGAAACGTTTAAGATATCGCTTAGTAGTTAATATTGTGCAAACATTTGAGTTCGCATCGCTCTAATAACGTGCCGAGCGTCCGGTGGATAACTAACTCCTGTTCAAATTTTCAAACTGAGGTCGGCACGCGCGCAACGCCGTCGCCATGGACTCGGCGGCCTGGCAGATTTTTGGCAAGCCCGGCAGCAAGCTTGGCGGCCCAGTAGAAGCGATTGAGCCCACAACGGCCTAATGGCAGCGAAGCCCTATGGGCCCGAATTGGCAAGGGCACTGATCGAGCTCGGCCTTTACGGTTCCTTGCATATAGAATTATCTATTGCATTAGGTAGGCTATGCAATTTGTTGGAGTTTGATGATTCACTTAGGGATGCCCTAAATGGAAAACAAATAGAGAAAAGAAAAAAAAAAAGGGGGGAAATGGAAGAAATCCTCGTAACGGGCTAGCGATGGCAGTAAGTCTAAAAGAAGGTAATAATTGGCAGTATTAGACATTGGGCTTTAGGCCAACGATGGATACGAAGTCACGAGAAAAAAAAATTGCTGGTGTGACATAATCTTTTTTGAAACTTTAACAAGCCATTGTTCATAATCTTAGTATCTAGATTAAATTCAGATTGCACCATTACGTTTGCTAACAAGATCTTACATGGTTATATCTATACTATAAAAGCGCGAAGGAATCGTAAAATAGCGGTTACCTAAACTTTTATACCCATCCTATATCATGACCGTTGGATTTCTAAATATCTTTAAATCTGACGGTGTACCTTAAATCCTTAATCGAGTTGTGGGCCATCTACCGATCTACACCATGTGTAAGTAGTCTTACGCGTTCCTGCCATTCAAAAGGATCGAAAGCCTTTTTCCGTCGCCATTTTTTTTTCACCCGCCTCTCAACATACCCGCCTCCTGTACCCGCCGGCATGATTCCCCCTCTCTGGCCCTTTCCTTGCTTGCGTCGGAGTTCGGTTCCGCCTCCATGCTCCCTCCGATGTCCACCACAAAACCCAGTCGAATGGGCCATCCCCCAATGGCGGCGGCAGTCGCGGCGGCGCGGGAGACGATGGGCGCCTACTGTGCCTAGAGGAGCAGACGGAGCACGGCGGTGACGGCACCTGGGAGTACCTCTGCCTCGCCCGCCGGCTCCGTGCCCGCCGCCCCCCGTCCTCGCCGCCTCCGCGGCGCTCGTCTCGGCCAACACATTTGCTTCGCCGGCTGACATTCATTAGCAGTGGCCACCAAGCTCCCCCAGGCGAGTACACGAGTGGCATCTCCTCGCATCTGTTGTATGCAGGTACAAAGATCTATTCCATTTGGTTCGCAAAAAAAAAAGATCTATTCCATTTGATCTAATTTCACATTCGATTGTTTAGTTTGAAAAGGGGGAGGCTGCTGTGCTATTGAGAGATCCATTGCCTCATACTATTGTCGTATATTTTATTACAGAGTTAGAAATTAGCATGAGTATATTAAAATTTATCTTGATATGGCACTTTGGATTTTTTTTAGAGTTATTATCATGCCGATTTTCTTAAGATGCGAAGGATTAGAAATCAAAATTATGTTCCGTTGATTTTTCAGGGTTCCCTTCTCTGGGCAAATAATCAAATCACTTCTAAAAATAACTGAGCAAATATTACTTCATTAATTCTCATAACCATGTATCGCTTCTCATAATCATGGTTTGGATGACGATAATTTATTATAGATTCTAGCTCCTTCGTCCGCAGAATTATTCGCCGACTCCAGTCCAACCAGAGATGCCGTAGCGGAGAATGGCTAGGGCATCATCACGATGTAGCTCTCCGCCACCATTGCTGCAATTTCCAGTATGCAGGCGATATCCTTCCCGATTTTGACTCACTTGTCTGAGATGATTTGTTTACTTGCTGCTACTCTCTATACCTAGGAACTGCATTTGCAGACTACTAATTAGATTTGAAGAGTCATTGAAGAATCTGGGAGGGTACATGCAGTAGGGCGGCGACGGAGGAAAGTTGGCTGCTGGAACACTGCCGATCGCGTCCTTGTATGGTGGCAATGACGGCGAGTTCGCAATGTTGGGGTGCGAGTCATCCCTTGTCCTTGCTGGTCGTGTGTGCTCATGCGTTATGACTGCTGGCACGCAGGTTATCAAGTACGAGAGCGTGATCCACGAGTTCGACCCTACTTCAACTTCTGTGTCACTCATCAGGTTTGATTGTTGGTTCCATTCATGTAACCTTTTCCTTCTGGTTCTGCAGTATGTGGAATTGAGCTCACTTCGTAGGAGACTACGTGCTATATTGATGCTGAGTTTTGGTGTTGGGAGGGTTTTGGGTTTTGGAAATTAACTCTTGTGCCCTGTCTGCTAGATTTAGTTTGCTATGAGATAATTAGGGGAAGGATAAAACAAGTGATATGATGCTCACGTAGAGGCTTAACTTGTTGGCTGAAACAGTTATCTGTCACATCTGGTCTAAATTTCTCTTTGTTACAGTTTCTGTCGAAGAATGGAATTTACGAATTCTGGAACTGGTTTGTTGAGGTTGAATAATGATAATTGTGAACTTCCTCATAAGTATCTGGATGCCAATACTTACATAATGCTCTCCGAAAGTTGAAACATGCACTCTTTTTTTTATTTTTGAATTTAGTTACTATTAATTAATGTTGGGTTGGTTGCACTTAAGAAGTACGGACATCATGGGCCTTCCAACTTTTAAAAGTTATGCTTTCAGACATGCATAGGAACTGTTTAGTTTTGTAGCTACTTCCTTACCAGTTATTTTTTCAGGAATACTGCCTTGGAGAAATCGTGGTTCAGACAGTTGCAACATTGGAGAGACATGCTCCAAATATTTTTCCATACATACAAGTAAGAAACTAAATTACCTTTTCCATAGGTTTGGCTTATCATATGATGAGATGTAATAAGTTCCTCTGCCTTTATTGAGGGATATATATGACCTTTTTAGTTCAAATCTCGACAACTTTTTGTGTATGTTATTGTGCTCTATTTACAAGTTTTTTTGTGCCAAAAAATTCACGAGTTTGTTTCATTTTCATTTTAGCTTCAATCAATAGTTCATATATAGTCAATTGTTTATTTTAACCCTATGAATATATTTTGGTGTTGGCCGCAAATTAGATTGCCATCTAGCTTTGTTAAGAACAGTCCATATGTATGTCTGGAAAGGTAGACTTCATATATGGTTTTTTTTATTCATTAATGTTAGACTTTTTTCATTTTGTCGTATTTCTTCTAGCTTGTTTCGTTCAACAAAATTGTGATGCACTATTCTGTTCATGATCATTTTAATTAAGATCAATCTTGTATAAATACTTTTGTGATCTATCAATTTGTGGGTTTCTCAGAGTGCAATAAAAAATGAAGGCTTTGGTTTTATCCGGTTGTTTTAAAGTTCAAAATAATGTGAAGCTTATGTTGGGTTTAATTTTTCCAAAAAAAAAATGCAGAACAAGAATCTTCCCCCGCGAAGCTGTTTCTTCTACATCTCTTGGAATATAGTTTCTTCTACATCTCTTGGAATATAGATCAGAGGAGCATATGTTAGCAAAGATTTAGACTGTTTATAATGTAGTGTTTATATTTGGAAGCATTGTTAGAAAATTAGGCTTAATTTTGGATGCATTGTTAGAAAAGCATGCTCAAAAGATGTTGTGACTGAAATAAATGATATATGTATGTTCCTTTTCTTTATGACTTATTAATTGTGGTTGTTACCCAAAAAGCTAAGTAGCAACATTGCTTTTATTGAATACAAGTTTTAGCTACACAAATTAGATTTTAAATATTAACGATTTTATAAAACAGAGAAGGGAGGTGGTGTTATCTGCTTATCACCACAGCTAATATTGATATAGGATGTCCAATTTTTTCCAAGGTACGCTGCGTATCTTATCGCACTATATGTGAAAATATATATCAAATAGGTTTTTGTGACCTCTTGAAATCCCCTTGCTAAAGTTGCACTCAATAATGTTTATTAGCTATGTAGTTAATTTTTAAATATAAAAAATGATTTAATAAAATATGTACTTATTCTATTGTGTATGAATTTTTTAGACGCGTGCGTGCCGCACGTGCATGCTCACTAGTTTAAATAAAATTTGATTTAAAACATTTACCTCATGATAATAGAATAGTTTTTTTATTAAGCCGTGTATAGTATTCTAAATTCAGGAAATAATATTCTGCCTTTATAAGAAAACTGCTTTTCGTTCACGAGAACAATGTTTCCAATGAGGACAATATTTTTGTACAAGAAAAAATATTTCAGCTAGGGGCAGACGCAGTACATAAGGAGCGGGGGCACGTGCCCCCTCAAATTCTAGGTCTTCAAATAAAATGTCTTCTTTTGTGTAACTGATGGAGGGTGTCCGGAGGAACTACTAAACCCTCTCTGCGTGGACCACAACAGGTACCTCCACAAGAACTCGTCTACCACCTCAGTCTTAGCATGGCCGTTGGGGCCGTCGTCAAGCTGATCAGGGTCACTGAGGGGATCCGGTTGTGCGAGGTGCGGCCTCCGTTCCACGAGCAACTGGTGGCGTGGATGAAGACGTCGGAGGCACTGGCGCTGCTCGGCATGGAAGTGGGGGTCCATGTCAACATGGATCCACGACATGGTCATTGCTGCCAAGGCATAGGTAAGTTGCAGTAAAAAAAGGTTTTTTCCTCAGCTTTGTTTCTGCTCAGATGGACAACAAGGAGACGGTGCAATAGCTACAGGCTCAACTACACGTAGCGAAGAGGACCCTGCACACAGTGGCAGAACCAACAATTTTGGTTAAGGGGGCCCGGACAAATAGGATAACATCTTTATACATAAATGTACGTGCTATAAATTAAAATACTTATAAAGGTATTAAAAAACATACAGCGCTTTGAACTACATCGGAGGAGGTGGTGGAGCACGTGGAGAAAGCCACTACATTGTGAACTTCTAGAGGTGGTGGCTCACCTGGAGAGAGCCGGCCACTGCGCTTTGAACTTCTGCTACGTTGGGTGCCTACTTGTCCTTGTCGTTGCTCAGTTATCGGAATCGGTGGTATATATATTGGGTGCTTGGTTCTCGGAGTTTGTTCTTCAATTATCGAAATCGGTTGCATACGTTGGGCGCTTGGTTGTCGGATCCATCATACAAGATAAAATAAATTAACAAGATCAATGATAAACTTATAGATGCTACATGAACATTTAAAAATATACCATGAAACATCTTATGAGTACTGTATTAACCATTAAAGACATCGTGGAGCATAGTATGGATAATAAATGTATAACAGATACAACATCTCACAAATAATATACCATGTATATAATACAAAATTAATTAAAAAAATTAATAAAAAGGAAGGAAAATAGAGATTTAAAATAAAGAAATCCACGTAACTAGAGGAAAATAGAAAAATAAAGGAGAAAGGAAAACGGAAGAAAAAATCTTGTAACGAGGGCTAGAACTTGCTCTCTAGATGAGCATCGAGCCCCACACGCAGCGACAGTGGCAGTCTCAAATAAGGAGCCCCAACACGCAGCGACATGGGCTGGGCTGGCACTAGTGATTTGCGCGCGTGGGCGCGCGTGTAGCCTAGCAGGTTTTTGGTACCGTTGGATACAGATATTTAAGTATATTTTTCATAGCAAACATACAGATTGATAGACAATAAACACGAACAGGCATTGCAGGCTACATCATACGAAATATAAACGTTACAGACGATGCTGCTCATGATACAGTTTAGCAAACAGACCGAGAGGCAGAGGTTCTCTCGCAGCAGCACGGAGCACTAAAGGTGGGCAGCCTCGGAGCTACTCCTCCATATACATGGACTACTAATGGTTCATTCATACCGTAACAGAGAAGTCTAATGCTAAATCGTGCAACACAATATATTACAGACATATGTGCTCTCGCCGATGATACTGGAGCCATCCACATAAGAACAAATCTCCTGCTTTTTCGTTCGACAACCTGACCTTGCCGTGGTGGAAGGAGCAAGAGAAGGTGCTAGATTGTGCAACGCACACAATGTATTAGACATATGTCTTCTTGCCGATGATATTGGAGGCCCACACATAAGTTGGTACCAGAAGGATTGGTGTCGAGATGCCATTTATGGACTGGAGACACCTTACACAAAAGAACAGACCAGTGTTGTAGGTGGAATGACAATGCAAAGATGTGTAAGTATTTATATATAGTGCTTGGGTTGGTCTGAGGAAAATGACGAGGAGTGGGGGGTATTACCGGATTTATTTAGCTTCCAGAGGGGTGGCCTTCTTCGCGCCAATGCTCTTGTCGCTGATGGTTTTGTCCTTCTCACTTCCTTTGGCACAGAGATGTGTTTTCATGAATTAAGAATGGGTGAATAAGGTGGGTAATACGCTAATACTAGAGGGGCATCTGGTAAGGAAAAAAACGAACCTTGTTCCAATGCATATGAGGGGATCGTTTTTTTGACCGGTAGAGTGCTCCTTGGTCCTGGTCTTCTTAGGTGCATGTCCAGCGTCATCAGCATCACTGTCACTCTATAAATGGGAGGGCAGGAAATTATTTAGTAACAGGCCTGGTGACTGTGAAGAGAAGAGTAGATAATGTGGAAGCGAGGAGCGTCTACCTCAACAACAACTGTTTTGTTTAAGTGAAGCCTGCGACGAGCAGTGGAATGCTTGCTGCTATTTTCTTCTTCTTCTTCTTTTTTTTTTTTTGAACGTAACGGCAGGAGCTCTGTCCTTCAATTAAGATAGAGAAATGAGAGTTTTATGTACAAGGGAAAAAGCCCTCCTGGGCAAACAGAACACAGTTAAGACCCCATACTCAACAAAAGGGCTAAGGTAGCAACTTATTGCAATAAGGAAGCAAAAAATTGCATTATCTGGTTACCGAGAGGTGTGTCTGTACCCAAGCACTCAAGCAGTGATGACTTAGCGGGTGTCTCGATGTCATCGTTCGGAGGAGTCTATAGATGGGGAAACCATAGTAAGAATATAGATATGGATTTGCAGGTTGTACATGATATATACGATAGAAGGTAAACAGTGAAACTGAATGGACGCAGGAGCAATGTAGATGCTTACACTGTCATTCAAAAGAGCGTCAAATGCAGGAGAAGCTTCAGGTATAGTCATCAATAGGATAATTATCACTGGCACGAAACAGGGTCCTAACAGACTCACCACCATGAGAATCAAGAGACGGAGTGTGACCACTAGAACCTGCCTCTATTCCAGTCCGAGCCTGACGTGCTCGAGGTGCATTTGGAACATGGGGTAGAGCACGCTGCCTGCCATGGCTTGCTATAATGGAGGTGATCTGGTATGTCTTGTCTTGCTTATAGAAGCTTTGTTGTGTGAGGACAACTGAGAAAGTGAATCTCATGGATACAATTGCTGCAATATCTGGTGGGATGTCACCAAAGGCCCTAGCTGATTTGAGGACTTGTTGGACTGGTTTTCCAACAATCTGACGCGCTATCTCACCGAAGCAAATCATTTCAGATTCAGGGGTACCATCACTTGCTGTGAAGCATAGCTTGTATCTTGCAGGTCAAACAAATATTATGCAGAGTGAGCATGGAATGAGTAGAAAAATAAATAAGCAACAGCGAACTCGTATGTAAAGAAATGACACAAGGACATGGAGTGGTTGTTACATACTTGAATTTGAAAGCAGTGCAGTTGCAATTAGCACATCTGTATCCACCATTGTCTAGTGTAGCTGCACCTGACCTGCTGCATCTATTCCAGGATGGAAACCACCATAATACACCGGGGACCAAGCGAAGTATGGTTACCGTGCAAGAGTATCCATTGTCCTATAAATAAGAAAAATGAGGAGAATTAAGAACCTAACCAAAATAAGCTGGAAAGCAGGAGGAAAGAAATAGCTGTAGGCTCCGGTGTAATAGAGGAAGAATAGTTATTCTGTAGTTTAGTTTCTTACCGTGAAGTCGTATGGGTCCATCGCGTTCAGTTCTTCTAAGTGTTTATTTTCAAGGTCTGCAGGCTGCTGGAAACGTGGCTGCTGCGGGACTGCGGCAGGAGGAGGCTTAATTTCAATATGCTGATCCTGCAGCCTGTACACCGATGGTAAAGCAAGTATAGAATGAGTTTGGTCATCTGGGGTGAAGGAAGGCAAACGCAGGGAGAATATGAATGCACATGTAGGCTATATAAGGAGATCACCTGGTGTAGAAAACCTGGGCCTCAGGGATAGGTGGGTTGAAGTACCACCGGCAAGCAGCGTTGCAGCTCAAATACTCTTGTCCTATGGAATAATAACAAGGAAATTGTTTGAGACTCTGTTAATGGAGTGCAAGTGATCTCGATAGTAAATATACCTTGATAAGTCTTTGGAAGGGTTCCCACAAGGAGAATAACCACGGGTTTCTTTTCAGCGGCGTCGTACACCTTGTGTACTGTAAACTCTGCAGCTCTGTCCCCCCACAGGGTGGCCTTGATTTCATAGTGGCTGAATAGGAGTACAGATTGTATTACGAAGCAAGAGAGAACCATGTAATATGTGAGGATAAACCCACGAGGTGTGCTAGGATAGAGTGTATAGTTACCTAAGGTCCCTGATTATGATATCCCTAGTTAAAGTGGGGGCAGGTTGGTTGGGCAAGTGGACTACTGCTATCTCTGAGACTTCCATAACTATGCCAAGCACATCTGAAAAAATCGAACAAGCAGACAACAAAGGAGATATCATATTCTGTTTCGTGACAAAAGTATAACAAAACCGGTAGCCATTGTTGAAACAACGTAGTGATATACCTAGAAATCTTGCGGTGCTGCCAATATGTGTAGATAGCTCTGGAATAGGGGTCAAGTTATAAGCATAGCGTGGAAAATCTGGCATTGGTTCCCTAGCAACATTGACTCTGGTATGATGGTTGAACTCTATCATGTACTGCCCATTCACTGCCCTGTGGCCAGATTTGGCATTGGAGAATCGGTCTATGATGTAGATTTCTCTTTCCATCACCAGAGGACCTTTAGTGTCATCTCAGTTGGCGGGATCTCTGCATACGTCTTATTTCCCTACACCATTTTGCAGGAAAAATAGGTGACTGTAATGAAAGAGCTATGCAGAAACGATGACGCGATGAGATGCTGGTAAACTGGCCAACAGTATGCATGCCTAAAGATCTGGGAGGCCTTGGTGTGATAGATTTAGAAAAATTTAGTAGATCCCTAAGGTTCCAATGGCTGTGGCAGGATTGGATGACGGAAGGAAAACCTTTGTGCCGGCACAGATGCTCCTTGCTCTGAGAAGGATCATTTCCTGTTCAATGCTTCCACTAAGGTGCTCATCCGAAATGGAAACAAGGCTAAATTTTGGCAGCATAGCTGGTTCGATGGTGAGGCCCCAAGAAATCTTGCATCACACCTCTCCCAGCTTGTCCGAAGGAAAAATAGAACAGTACAACAGGAGCTCACAAATGACCATTGGATCAAAATCTTAAGGGAAGAATCAATACAGCAACACAAATTGAAAATTTCATATCCCTCTGGATCCGTATACAGAGTGTACATCTACAGCCGGAGGTAGAAGATAAAATAACCTGGAAATGGACAGCTGATGGACAGTGCAACATAGTTTTTTTTTTCAGGTACACACTGATATGCGATAAAGTTTGACCTTGCCTTTTATTAGTAGTCATCACATAGCATACTTTGACCGGTAATTGTCACCGCTCTAACACGGATGGCCATTTGAAGTGTGAAGCGTTAAGCAAATGTGTGGGATGCAAACAATCTCACCAGCGTGGGATGTAAACAAAAAAGAAGAAGGCACCACAACAAAAGAAGGGGAAAAAGCATAGTAGAACAGGCCAGTCTGTCAGCCATGTCAAAGTACCTAAGGAAAGGTAATAAAAAACTAATCAATGTCCATAGCTAACACAAGGTGTTTGGCGCACGTAAGAAGAGACCACACAGACAATGCAAGATTAGGACAATGATGACTCAAACTGGAATCTAAAATAAGCATTTCAGAATGCAGACATGCCAAGGTGTATAACTAATGAAGGTAATAGGAAACTGATAAATCTCCCTAGATAACACAAGGTGTCTACTACACATAAGATGGAATGGATATATATATATATATATATATATATATATATATATATATATATATATATATATATATATATATATATATATATATATATATATATACAGGCAATCTCTTGCTTAAGACAACAATGGCAAGGCATGAAGTCACCTACCAAGCGTGGAAGACCCTGAAGCGTGAAACGTTCCCACCAACTTTATCCTCTGCTGATCCAGACCTATGAACAACACCAAACATAAGAAAATCTGTTGGTAGTACACGGAAGCAGAGACCATGATGCACTTGCTAAGGACAGGAAGATAGACTGACAGATCAGGCAAAAGCAAAGCAACTCACCAGCCCCTCTTGGTATTGGAATGTTGGCCGGCTTGCACAGATGGATTTCCCTGGGAATGGACACACCCCTTTGCCAACCACCTTGTAGCACAGAGGACAAAGGAAACAAGCACCAGGGAGGGAGTCAGGGACCATAAAGCATAGACATAATA
This sequence comes from Saccharum officinarum, assembly GCA_020631735.1. Classification (NCBI taxonomy): domain Eukaryota; kingdom Viridiplantae; phylum Streptophyta; class Magnoliopsida; order Poales; family Poaceae; genus Saccharum; species Saccharum officinarum. The sequence continues at coordinate 3,971,414 of CM036184.1, read as the reverse complement.
TTCCATAATCCCAAAGAAAACATGATGGAGCAAGAGATAAGCAGAACAAAAGGAGGTCAGAGGCGCGCTGCAGCTCCCATTGCGTCAGAATGCAGGAAGGACACGGCACCGGCAGCCACGATGTCACGAACCAACAAGTATTACTCAACAATTGGAAACTCAGTAGCACACGATAGGGTTCTGGAACCTTCTAGATACTAGGAAACAAGCATACACAGGAAGTAGAACAAGCAAGAGGAGAAAGGGATAGATCAAGCAGATGCTCGCCTCGAGCTCTCGCTCACTGCCACCGAGTTCAGATTTTGGTCATAGACACCCTCCACGGCGCGGCTCACTTTCCTTTTGTACAGCAAGCTGGTAGTTCTGTGGCCAAAGGAAGCTCAGTGCATACTCCATCACGTGTTGAACGGGCCAAAGGACAACCCTTGAGCGGGTCCATGACATCATCCCCTTCTAAAACTTCGGGCTTGTCCCCAAGCTGACTCAGTAAACCATAAACCACCTGGATCCCAAGGCACATGGATATCTTCAATGTATACCTCGGGCCCGTCAGCAGCAAAGTGTGATACGTCAGCATTCTCTGCCACATGAAGCTCACAGCTCCAGCTTGTGAAGTAGTAGCTTCAAGTAAAGTAATTGAAGGACTCCATCCACCATACTGCCTAACGTGCATCTCGTAGAGCCCTAGCAAGTTCATCTGGTTCTTTCTTGTTCTCGATTGCTAGCAGGTTCAGAGGTGTTCTTGGCACGGCAAGAACATCCCAATCAGAGACGGTGTACCTGTTGCTAAGGCACAGCCTTTGTGATGTTGTAGTCGGACAGCCAACGTCGAATCCACCCTAAATCGAAGTTATCCCCAACTCTCATCGAAGATCAGGGACAAACCCTAGCAGGTTCCATCATGTGATAGACTGACTTAGCAACTCAGTGAGTTTTGCTGTGTTCCGTCATTTTCCCGGCTGAGTTCCCGGAATGACGATCTGTACATAAAAACCTCTATTTCCTACCTTAATTGAAGGGCAGAGCTCCTGCCATTATTTTAAAAAAACAATATATTTTGTCCACTTGAATGATGAACAAAGTACTATAGCCATAGATCTTCTCCATTGCACATTGTCAGGTATTGGACTGGTGGCCACCAAGGGATTTTGGGCAGCTTGCAAACCGTTTCCCCCTCTGAATATTTTATGTTGTTCTCATTCAGTGCTACCTACATGTCAGCTCTTTCTTCCAAAGGTATGTAACCCTTGTGAAAATCCAAAGCAGATGCAAATATGCATCACTTGCCTTGACCATAAGACCTCCAAGATACATCATCGAGATGGAGTGTTGAGTATGTGGATGCCAATAACTCAACTGATCACAATAGTCTGTGATAAAGAAGCACAAACAGAACAATGATGGCCATGATTGCAACATTGATAACCTAAAATTGCTGCTCTCAGTTGTGGGACACATATATGTATTACCTGGCTCTTCAAACATTATTGCTTCAGGACATGCTTGTTTCTTTGGCATCCCATCTTTTTCCTTGCTGCAGTTCAGTCCAAAGGGGAAGAAAAAAAGCCCATGGATGCAAATTTAAGAATGATAACTTGTGAAAAACCCTTGTTAGCAAGCTGTTCTTCAAACTTACTCCTAACTAAGGAAACCACTGTATGAACTGCACGAAAATTGATTTGACTGTTTGCCACAAAGACAGGCTCCCCATCATCTAAATACTCAGGTGGTGTTTGTGTATGTATACACTGCTCTCCACCTTGGCAGCACCAAAACAACAACAATGTATAAGTGACTAAGTTGGAGCATTCCTGAACTTTAAGCCCAAAACAACAACTCATATCTCGAGGCTCAAACACATAGACCATGCATTCCCAATTCTCGACCCCACCAAAGACAATAATTTCTCAAGGATATGACAGGGACACTGATCACTAGTGAAGTACAGTCGTGAAACTGATTTAGAGTTCCAGTTGTCTGTCTCCAACAAACTAGAGACAGGGCACCTTGTTTCAACTGTGACCCCCACTTAAATATGTGATATGTAGATTTTCCCTTACTTGCATCTCCTTGGTTCTGTTCATTACCAGTTAGCACCCAAGCCATAGACCACAAGGGAGAAGTAACTTATGACAATTTCAGAGTGTCTGAACTGAAAAATAGCACAGCGGAGACATGACAGGAAGAGTCCTTAGAGTGCTCTCCAAGCAACAGTAGCAATGTCAACCTTGAGGAAACAAATTTGGAAGTGTCATGCTTGACAAAAACAGCAGATCCATTGGGGTTCAAACCAGTGATCTCAGATGTTGAATATGACATGTTGATAAACTAACACAAGATGTTTGATCATATTTCTGTTCTAGTAACACATTTAGCTTCGACATGGCACCCGTACAACACCTGAATCATTCCTCCACTGAATAGCATGGCCAAAAACAAAACATGCACCTAAGGAACTGTAGAGCAGATGGTGGCCAAGGTTGTGGCACCAACAATCCAACACCATTACTGCACTCAAGTGACAGCGAATGAAGCGACCAATGATTAATGCCACCGCTCTTACATTCATCTTGAGTTGGAGGTGGCCATGGAGAATTCAGCAACTCACCCCATCTACTTCGGCTGGAAGGCAGCCACAGCATTGGCCTTAATCAGCAACATGGTGCAAGACCCAAACCCAAGTAGCACCAAGAGTGGCAGATGGAAAAACCAGGAACTCAGACATTACCTGAAACAAACTGCTGAGTATCATAGGAGCATTGGACACACTGAAGGTTGGCACTCATTGATGAAGTAAGTGATGTGTCCTGAGTGCTCTTCATCACTGGAACACGATACGTGCCGCTGTGGAAGCCTAGCATCCAACACATTGTGGGTGACGTCTGACGTCTGATGTTGTTCGACGATGGAGATGCTGACAGTGAGGATGGACTCGTGGGGTGACATAGAGGTCCAGGTAGACTTAGCAGTTGCAAGGAGGTGGGCGCAGACACCGGAACGCGAATAGTATGTTTGAGGCCCGGTGTCGAACAGTTGGGATGCATTACTGCAAGATATTCGGTGGGAGCAAATTGGGAACGGTCAGGGTGGCTTCCTGGGATGGCGTGGAGGTTGGGAAAGGTGTGGGCGACGCTGAGGGGATCGTCGCCCCGCTTGCTGCGGCTGGAGATGCTCGCCGCCGCCGATCGAGCAGACACCCTCCACGCCGCGGCTCACTTTCCTTTTGTACAGCAAGCTGGTAGTTCTTGAGCCAAAGGAAGCCAAGTGTATACTCCAGTCCATCACGTGTTGAACGGGCCAGTGGACAACCCATGAGCGGGTCCATGGCACCGCGGCGGGCAGGGGCGGCGCTGCAGCTGGTGGGAGAGCTAGGGGCGGCGGCGCCACGGCGGGTGGCGAGCGGCGGCGGTTGAAGCGCTAACGGAATACTACACCCAGCTCATGAGTCAGTCGGTCTGCTCCACTTGGAATTTCAGTGTTCAGACACTCTATTCAGGACGGCCAATGGCGACTGAACTGAAGAAGCTCTAGTAGCCCCCTTTCACTGCCCATGAAGCATGGACCGCAATAGTGCTCTCCTGGACCTGACGGGTTCGGGCCAAGTTTCTATAAGGCGGCAAGGCCTACAACGCAAGCTAATGCATGTGATGCAGTTCATTCAAGGTTTCCATTCCAAGAGGGGAAACATTCCACACAGTGAATTGGGACATCCTCAACAAGATCCTGCAGGCCAGGGGGCTTTGCTGATCGATGGGGCAGTGAGCTGGGTCCAAAACCTGCTGTCCTCATCCAGAACTGCTATCCTGGTTAGCGGTTGCCGAGGGCCATGGTTCACCTGTCAAAGAGGGTTGAGGCAGGGTGACCCACTGTCCCCGACCCCTACCTTTACTTTTTGTTTGCCGACGTGTTACAGTCAATGATTCAGAACAACACAGCCATCCATCACCCGCTGGATTCAGAAACCTGCGCTTTCAGTACGCCGCCGACACACTGATTCTACTTCGGGGTAGCATTCAAGATGTAACACCGCACTTCAGCATGTCTTGGACAGCTTCTCAGAAGCAACAACCCCTGCCTCTGTCAAATGAGAAGCTGCGACTGCAAACGTACGCGCCATACATCAGCAGAACTGACCGGTACATAGCTCGCTGCTCAATGCCATTGCCATGGGAAGGACAGTGCTCATCAACTCAGTCATTGACAGCCAACTCATATACTTCATGTAGTCATGTGCGCAATGCCAATTCCACCGGGGATGATCACGCAGATGGACCGTAGGAGAAGAGCCTTCTTGTGGAGCAGGCAGTCAGAGACGACAGGCGCCTAGGAACGTGTATGCTCAGAGCGATCGGCGTCGGGGGGGCTCGGCGTCAGGGACTTGGCAGAGCTCTGAACGTGTATCATCAGGCGATCGCCATGGCCAACAAGAACGACAGAGCTCTGAAACCGGCCTCAGTCCACTGGCTGCCCTCGGTGCGGATGGTCTGAACCATTTTGTATTCCAAAGAGAAGTGATGACAACGAGATGGTTTCTCAGCTTATGCAGCACTGAAGCGAAGCGCAGTTATGGAGTCACAGGCTACCAGCTGAGACAAAGGATACCGCCAACGTCTGGTGCTCCATTTTTACTATGCTCATGAACCAGGGCAGTGGTGCCATCCAAACTACTATGTAATAGCACGCTAAGAAAAGCAGTAGAGCTCTTGCGTTGATGTAAACTGAACTTTGTGACAACAGGCCATAAGGGCCAACAACAAGTAATACATTCAGGTGTAAGCAACAGATATTACACTAAGGGGGTGCTCGCTGCTGCTACTTTAGCAACCACATCGCTGTCGCTGCTGGTATTTTATAACTGATTGAACAGTACCTATAGGAGGGAAATGCAGCAGCAACAGCCTGCAGCGTTTCTTGCTATTATTAACGGACAGACGGACTCCAGTTTCCGAAGCTTTATTTAATAGTACTGTATAATACTCCAGTACGTATGACACGGCGGCAGTACAGCTGAGGCCTGAGGAGGAGCCCCGCCGTCCCACTCCCGCGGCGATCATCAGACCGGCTTCTCCCACCCTTCCGGAATGCGGCTGACGAGTGGCGGCCTCTGCTGCCCAGCTGCAAATTAACAACATAATGCCACGGTCCGGTCAGCCGGCCGGCCATCAGGCTATGAATGAATCAAACAATAGAGACAATCAATCAAACAGAGGGCAGACTGGCAGAGATCGAGGACTCACTGAGACAGACGTAGAGGGTCTCGGGCGGGAAGACGACGCCGCACTGCATCGGCAGGTAAATCATCCTCGTGGGATCCAGAGGCCTCTCAAGCAACTTGTTGGCGTGCCTCAGGATCAACGGGGACATACACCGCAGCGCGAGGTCGCGGTCGCCGCCGTCGTCCGCAGCCGACCTGGAGCTGTTCACGAAGGCCACCAGCGCGCCGCAGCACTGGCTTTGCGGCGCCGGCGTCTCCGGGTCGCTCCTCGTCAGGAACGCCCCGCAGGCCGTGCTCAGCCCCGCGAGCGGGACGACGCACTCCGCCGCCGCTGCCGCAGATGCCGATGTCGTGAACATGGCGGTGCTGCCTTGGCCTGCTGCTGCTGCTGCTGACGCAGACAGGCCAGGGAAGCCAGGCACCACCGAGAAGGCAATCGGTGGCACATCGGGGCGGTGGCAAAGATCGCAGATGTCGGGCGTCGGGAACAAGGGAGGCACTATGGCGCAGTTGCACTGATCGCAGATTTCCGGCGTCGGGTAGAAGGGAGTGGGTGGCGGCGGCGGCGGTGCCCAGTAGCCTCGGTGCTGCCCTGCTTCGGCCTCTGGAACAAGGACCGCGGCAAGGGCGAGGAGCACTACGACGACCAACGCCATCGGCTGAGGAACTGCGACCAACGCCAGGCCCAGTCGGACGGCGAGAAGTTCACTCGGAGGAGGAGGAACTGGAACCCGGAAATCTTGCAATGAGGTGGTTCGATGAACTCTTACAGAGCATTCGTGTTCTCCATTTATAGTAATCCAAGCTCCTTCGTCCTGTGTCATCTCAGACGGTCAATCAATGCGAAATGCGTGAGCACAAGAACAGGGTCCACACGGCCGGCGCATCTTCTAGGTGGCCACCCCGGTCGTCCGCCGGCCCCCCGGAACGGGGAGCACGCAGACATTGCCGGCTTGATAGGTGAGTACTCACTCCGCGACGTCCCGCTCGGTGGCTACGACCAACGGCTCCCTCGACGATGACCCGAAGTCCGGCTTCTCCTACCTTGACCGAGCGTCCGAGCCGTCGGTCGTGTCAGCGGCTGGCTGCTTCCATCCGTCCCTCCTCCACGCCGGCGCCGGCGCCGGCCCCGTCCTCTACTGCCTGGAGGTGGCCATGTACCAGTACGCGCTCTGGCCCGACGACGAGGGCCAGGTGGAGACCGTGGGCCTGGAGTCCGCGGCGACGTCGAGCACTTGGACTTCCTGTCTCGCGTGGTGTGCTGCGCCGCCTCCAGCTAGCATCCCGGCGTCATGCTGGAGCTTCCGGCGAACGGTCTGCTGGACACTGACGGATGGACATGGCGAGCTGAACAGTTCGGCGTCATCAGGTGCACCCGCGGCGCTCAAGGCGGTGCCCTTGACGCGCGTGGTGTACGCGAGCTCCGCGGACTACACGGCGGCCGGACACCGCGTAGCCGGTGATGCGGCGCCCCGACGCGGCGTTCAACAACATGGAGGGCTTCGCGTTCGTGAACAGCGGCGACCCCGTCGACGGCCTTCGTGGACAGCGGCGTGTCCCAGCTGCCGTTGCGGAGATCATGCATGCTGCGGGCGCTCGTCTCGGCCCAACCAACCCAGCATGCAGCTACCCGCAGCCCGGCCGTCTCCACTCCATGCTCTACATCTCCTTCAGCAGCTACGTACGCGTACGTGACCAACCAAGAGCTACACGAGATCGTGGGCGGCGCGCAGTTCCTGCGGGTGATGCGCCTGGACATCTCGTGGAGCTCCGACCGACGACCCGGACCCGCTGCCCGAGGCGCGGGATGGTGCATGATCCAGTCATCATCCAGTGGTGCTGCCAGGTGGAGGTGCCCTCCACGCCGCCGTCGGCGGCTTCCTCACGCACTGCGGCTGGAACTCCATTCTGGTGGAGAGCGTGTGGGCGGGCGTGCCCACATGCTGTGCTTCCGGGCCGCTGCTCACTTACCAGCTCACCAACTGGCGCCTCGTCGCGCGGGAGTGGCCGGCGTGCCCATCGAGGACCGCGGCGCGGTGTGCTCACGAGTTGAGGGCGCGGAAAGACGGCGTCAAGCTCAGGGAGCAGGTGGAGAAGGAAGCTGAGGGGCACGCACACTCGAGGCTGCCGTGGCGCCCGGTGGCTCGTCGCGGCGCAGCTTCGACGAGCTCAAGCGCCGGTGCGGAGCGGAGGCAAAACGGATAGGATATTATATTTGTTTTTATATTTCTACTAGGTTCGGATTCGAATACGGATAATGTCAACTATGTTGGATAGGATATAATTAGATGTCAACATCGTAAATATGTGATTTGAGTATTCGGATACGGATATGGTACCGGATGTTGAATATCCGGGCACGGATACGGACAGACCTAAACCCCTTTAAACGAATTCGATCTCGAATACGGTCAAAAAAAAAAATATCCGTACCGTTTTCATCCCTAGCGGAGGCCGCCACTGATCCGAAAGCTCGCGGAGTTCGACGTAGGCCTTGTATCCTAGCGTCAACGTGTACTGTGTCACATAAACTGGCCATCAGTTCTGTGGCGACGCGCACGTTCAGAACCACACACTCCGTGTCAGGCGAGCTGCAACAGTCAACACGTGCCACATCGGACGAGAGTGGCCACAACTGGGTGCTGCGCCCAACGACGACGCATCTAAGGGCATGTTTCTTTGTTTTTAATTCAATTTTAGAGGAGACTGAAATTGTTTTTAGTTATTTCTAAAAACCAATTTTTAGGTGAGGTTCGCTAGCTACTCCTACAAACCACTTATTTTTGAGGCGCATTTGTTAGAGAGGTTGCCAAAACCATCCTTAAAATCAATTTTGAGCACTCTTGCGTGTTCTATGTGCTAGTACTACACACATGTTAGATGAACACAATACATATCACATTTATAATAAATGCATCTACACTCCATACTTATATATTGAAAAAGTAAAATTTAGTAGAATTGAGATTAGGTAATATAGTTCTTTAAGCACATGGCAATTTTATATATCTCATAATCTTGATTTGGATTGGATAAAAACGATGCCAATTTCAGAGTTAATTAAGCTAGATCCAAATAAACCACCGGCACATCTAAGATGCCCTAAACAATTAGTATGGGTTTGGTTTTAGAGATAACAAGGGATGAGTTAGATTCATCTAGGCGTGTTTGCGTTTCTCAAAAAAAAAAATCGAGGCGTGTTTGCACTAAGAATCTGTGCCGGGCCTGTCTCAGCCAGCCAGGCGGCCTCCTACCAGGCCCAATCTATGTAGATGCTGGATGTTTGGTTGCTCCGTTGGATATAGAAGCCCATACCAAATGGTGTTCGTGTGGATACACTGAAAACTCAATAGCCCATGTTGAACACAGAGGGTAGGCCCAAGGGAGGTCGGAGTCATCCCACTCAGCTTCAGGCTTTAGCAAGTCGGCTGCTGGATAGCCGATAGGGACCCTATTGGCAACCGGAGGGCCGACAGGACCCTATCAGCAAACCAGTAGCCGACTGGGCCCCGACCAGGACAGACATAGCTGTCTAGTGTACCCTTATCGGCCGAGAGGCCTGTCGGCCCTTGGAGTGCCGATATGCCCCTGTCGGCTGGCTGTGAGCCGATAGGTCACATAATATCCAGTGCGGCCTCTCTTCTTCCCTCACTCTCTCTCTCTCTCCCGGCTGCACCGTCTCCCGCCACCGCTCGCCCTATCGCCACGCGGCAGGGCCACCCTCGCCGGCAACCGCTGGTCGAGCGACGGAGACCTTCGTTAGGTCTTCAATGGGCCCTTCGCCGGCGAGAATTCGCACCAGGTAGTCTCGCCCCTCCTCTTCCCTTTCCTACATGCGGTGCGAAACCGTGCATCCAAACTCCAATGTAAACTACTATCTGTGCCCAGATCTCACCCAATGTCATAAATGCATTATGCCTGCTAACTTCGTTTTTCTTTTTTGCAAAAATTATCAGTGTACATGTATCGCCCGTCTACTATACTGAACCCGCCACTGCTTGCGAGCATCCGCATCATCAGGCATTTCAGAAGGAAGGTTGTATGCAGGCTTGTAACTTTCAGTTAAGCTCATCAAGCTTTCCTTTGTTAGAGCCATGGCTGCTTCCTGCTGGGATTCCCAGTCGCCATGAATAGTAGCTACTTTTTGGGTGAGCTGGATGTGCTCTGGCTTTTTAGATTCTTTGTTCTGTTATTGCATTGAGATTCTAACATCACGTGAATTTTTGTTGACCTGTTCTTGTATAGGGGGACAGGGACTATCCAGGTTGAAATGTAGAGTACGGTGCTCTCAGCTGCAACTCTACTAATTCAGTTCATAATAAGAAAGAGATATCCTCGAGTTTACTAGCTATAGTCATATTTGAATTTTGCCTTTAGTCCTATGGTGATATTGCAACTTATTGGTCGTAGAAACATATACTCTGTAATTAAGGTAATACTGGATGCCAAGGACAGATTGTTAGGGACTGTCGGCCCAATGTGTCCAGCGGCCCAAATTATCCAAGCCTGGACAAGCATCTGCATGCCAACTGTACAAAAGGAGCATCACACTGGATGAAGGTGTATGAACCTATTATTCAGATGCGCCAACAGGCTATCATCCTCTTCCCGTTCATCTTCTCCGGCGGCTGTCTCCTGTACTGCTGCTTCTCTTCCTCCTAGAGACTAGAGATTCCCTCTAAGCTTCCATCACCAATGTATCTTCAGTCTGATCTCCTCATAACCCTTCCTTCTTCCCTATCCTGAAGTCCATCTCAGTTGTATCAAATATTCAGTACTTGTTTGATTGAGTTGGTGTTGGCCGGTTTTAGTAATTTGTGTTCTATCAGTGGGTTGTTAACAATTGGTATCAGATCCAATCAAATACGTGGAACAATTGAGTGCGATGGTGTCTGGGAAGATCATTGGCAGCAGCTAGAGCAATCTGCAGTTGAATTTGACCAAGGGCAACACCCATGAGGAGGGTGCCTTCCAGGTGTTCGATGGATTGCCCACTTGCGGTTCTCAAAGCTGGACGCCCCCAAATCACGTCCTGGAGGTCACCATCCACATGTTTACCTATGCTGTAACGAAACTTGTGCTTCATCAGGTTTTTAGTCCATTCAGAGATGTGGAGTAGGTGCATTGCATGTGTTTGGGGGATTGGGCTGTGTGTTTGCTCATATAGTTTTCCAATCCAAATATGATGCAACTGAAGCTTTCGGGGAACTGCATGGCCGCAACATATATGATGGACACGTCCACATGGTATCGATGCATCTTTCTGGTACAAAACATTGACATAGAATTGGTATAATAGAGAATACCCGGACTTATTGATTCTTTGTTCAATCTGTGACTACAGACTTGTATGACTCTTGATGCCTGTCGCTTTATTATAACTAGCAGGGGGCGTTTGCATTATGTGTGATGGGTGCTTCATTTTTATTATTTTTGAAGAAATAGAGAGAGCTTCGTTAATTTTCCAAGCTTGCATGTTGTTTTGTTAAGTAAAAGCACGTCCCTGTCTCCCTGTTTATATGTTGGATGGCAATTTGGGCACTAAGTACTTTTCAAGATGTATACTTTGTTTAAAACATAATCTCATCAACCTGTAATCCTGTATGACCTACACAAAGCCTTCTGCATACTTGTGTATCCAGGGTCTCGAATTTTGTCTTTGTGATTGTTTCAAACAGGAAAATGTACCTGCAGTGGATATTCAAGCAAATTATTATTCAACTAAAATAAAAAATCATTCTTGCAACAGTTTCGCATACAGAATGTGCATAATTTATGTTGTACAAGCAGACAACTTATGCAAAGAAGGACGGGTTATGGAAGCCTAGAGGCTCATTGACTCGATGGAACATGTAGGCATGAGGCCTGATGTTATCTCATATACTACGTTAATAGGTGGTCATTGCTTAGCCGGTAGAACTGATGAAGCGGCAAAGTTACTTGATGGTATGGTCTCAACTGGCTTGAAACCAGACATTTATTCCTATGATACATTGCTTCATGGCTACTGTAAAGCTGGCAGGATAGACAATGCATATTATCTTTTCCAAGAAATGTTGAGGAAGGGAGTTACGCCTGGAACTGTGACTTACAATACTATACTGCAAGGTTTATTTCAGATTGGGAGATTTTCTGAAGCAAAGGAACTCTACCACAATATGCTTAAAAGTGGAAAACAGTGGGGCATTTACACATACAACATAATTCTAAATGGGCTTTGCAAAAATAATTGTGTTGATGAAGCATTTAAAATGTTCCAGAGCCTATGTTCTAAGGATCTTCGTCCTGACATTGTTGCTTTCAATATTATGATCGGTTCTTTGTTCAAAAGTGGTAGTAAGAAAGATGCCATGGATCTGTTCGTGGCTATACCTGCCCATGGTTTAGTTCCAGATATGGTGACCTATGGCTTAATGATGGAAATTCTCATAAAAGAAGGGTTGATATATGAGTTTGAGAATCTATTTTTAGCAATGGAAAAGAGTGGATGCCTTCCAGACTCATGCATGCTAAATGCTATAGTTAGGAGTCTGTTGCATGGAGGTGAGATAGTGAGGACTGGGGCTTACCTCTCCAAAATTGATGAAATGAACTTCTCACTTGAGGCTTCCACTACATCCTTGTTAATATCACTTTTCTCGAGGGAGGAATATAAGAACCATGCAAAGTCCCTACCTGAAAAGTACCATTTTCTTGAGGAGGTCAACAAGTGAGCATTGTGTCAAACGGAATAAATTCTCAGTTGAGTGGTATGTCTATCTCATGCTCTATTTGTTTGATGAAATTCTTTAGGGAAGTGTTGTACTGCTAGTGCATGTCAGCATCCTGTTTATCCCCTGATAAAGTTATATTGTCTTCAGTCCCAGTTATCTTTACAATGGGAATCAATTTTCAAACTATTGGGAGCACATGAGTTTCTGCCTTTTGTTGCTTAGTTTGTAAGAATTCTTCACAGCTAGGAGTACAATCATCTGGACTTCTTAATCCTTAAGGTGATTTTTATACACTACGCTTTGTGTTTTCCCCCCACAAGTTGCAGTATCCCACCCTTGAATATTTGTTGTTAGTAGTGCCTTTTCCCCCACTAAGAACTACCGTTTGGAGGTTTATTTTCCCAAATATCCTGCTAGCAGTGTGAATATATATCATCTTCCATGGATCAAGAGGTTAAAAAGAAGATCTAACAATTGCGTTACTGTTTTTTTTTGTATAAAATTGATAGTAGTGGATGTACCAAATTTGACTTGATTTCTTCTACATTTCTTGTTGCTTAGATGTTTTTATAGATATTCATATTATATTCTCTGTTGATGTAGAACCAGTGCATGGTCCTCTGTTCTGGTTACCCTTGTTGATACTTGTTGACTTGGTGCATTTAGGCAGATGCATGTATTACTTTCACTTTTTCTCATTCCTTAAGTCGAATATCATGTTTCATATGTGCCATATTTGGATGAAGTTGAATATTTGATTCAACTTTGGAGACTAGGAAGTGGGAACTTGCAGCAATTGATACCCTTTTCCTACAAATTCATTTTCAAACTATACTTTCTTAATTTTTCTTTTTCACAGTTTGTATACTAGTGTTTTCTGATGCTTTTGTAGTTTTGTGATCTATTTCCCATGACTTGTTTTCTTTGTTCACTGCAATCTTCTGTTCCTATGCCTTCACTTTTTATTAGAGGGAGCCCATGCACTACCTCAGATTCCGCTTAACTTTTGTATTTACTTTCGTGTTAGACCATCTTCCTTTGGCTTGCACTTTCCTGATATCCAAGTCATCGATTCCTTCCGGTTCCATGTCTATAAAGAAAGTAGAGCAACGAAAATCTCATCATGTCTTCATTTGTGGTGTCAATACCTCTGACTAAGGATGAAAACGGAACGGAAATATCACGAACCGAGTCGCATCGTTTTCTGTATTTAATCCGATAGAATCCGTATTTTCTTGTCCGACTTTACCGTTTTCGCTTTCGTTTTCGTATTTCAAATGTAAAAGTAGAAAACAGTTGAGGAGTTTTTCGACCGAGTGTGACCGTTTTCTACTTTTCTACTTTTAATTCTGAATATCCCGAATTTAAAATTTGATTTAAACCAAATTTGGTTGCCAATCATTACTGTCCAGGCAACTAGGCAAAGGCAAGTGTGGAGCACTGATGCCTATGGGCCACATTATATAGGCAGCTCACCCCCGTCGTGCCTCTCTGAGTCACCGAGGTGGGACTAATTACCTCGCACGGCACTGTATGGCTGCATCTGGCTTCACGCGGCGCTGTTGTTACGTTGCATGTGAGATGGGCTAGACCTTGTTGCTATCCTTTCTAGTCTAGTACCGATGGCATCTTAAATTTTCCTCTTCTTTCTTTTTCTTTTTTTTTCTCTTGTGAAAAAAACCAAATTGATAAGTTTGCTCTCTTGCACTCGAAATTTGCCACAATGGCACTTGTTAATTGTTATGCATTGTAGGTCGGTATTCCATATTGAATTTTCATATACCGACCGTGTTCTACATAATTTCACTCAAATTGGTTCGTTTTCGAAATTCTCGATATTTCGTAAGTTCGTGTTCGTTTTCTCTTAATGAATTCCGTGGTAATGCACGTTCGAGAAAAAAAAAATTAAATTATCCTAACCACTTTTATATATTTTTTTTCTCTCGTACATTTGCATCAGGAACCCTTTTTTCTATTCTTTATTTCTTTTCCCACCCTCCCACCTGCCAGGAACAATAGGAACGACGGGAGTTTTTTTCGCACGGATGGACAAGACGACGACCCGAAGTTTTTGCCGCACGAAAACAATGTCTCCTTTTTAGTCTTTTTAGTTGTGAGAGAAGAAGTTTTCATTTTGATGTATTGGAGGAAACCAAAATAACACAACAGTTTTGGCACATACGGAGAGAGAGGATGCTCATCAATTCATCACCCCAGAGACCCTCCTCCTCCCGGCGTCGGCATGCTGAAGCCCGGAGGCTTGGTGCAGGTGCAGAGCAGCGGACGCTGGAAGTGTGGCTGTGGTGGCGAAGGTGGAGGCGGATGCGGCAGGCAGTCCGTTCGTGTCCTGCCGCCGCCGGTCATGTTCTGCCCGGTCATGCTGAGCATGGGCGGCACGTCGGGACGGTTGCACGGCAGCATGAAGCTGAAGCTGAGCTGGGTGTCCTTAATAAGAGTCTTCTTTTATAGGGGTGGGGCCGTGGGGCACATAGAAAGGCTGCGTGCGCTAGTCTGAAATGACACCAAAGAATTTGTAGCCTTTTCGTTTCGCTGGTTTATTGTGCTGAAAGCACTGTTCGCTGGTTTGTTGTGAGAGAAAAACACTGCTGGATGGCTGCTGATTCTGCTGATAAGTCCAAACGAACAGAGCCTTGGTTCAGGGTGAAAGAATTCGGCGCGTTTAAGTTGGTGAGCGGTGAGCCGTCAGTGAGAGGGAACTCAGAGAAATGCGGAGGAAGACGAAGATAGTGAGCGGCGCGTTTTCTTGGATCGGATCTCGCTCGAAGCGGCTCCTCGTTCTTCTCTTCACCTTCTCCAACTTCTCCTTTACTTCTCTCTAGCTTCTCCGGCTTCTCGTCCAAATCCAGCGAAACAAATATATACTCAGCTTCTGCTTTTCGAAGCTTCTCTTCCTTCTCTGTCCTCCTCACTGCCTCTCTCTCTCCCCCTCTCTCCGGTCCATTTAAACATGTCCTATATGTGTACTACTCTGTCCATCCAAATTATAAATGATTTTAACTTTTTAGAAAGTAAAAACATCTCGAGTTTGACCAAATTTATATAGTAAAATAATAACATTTGTGATACCAAATAAGTATTATTAGATTCTTCATTAATTATATTTTTATAGTATACCTATTTGATATCATAATCTTTATAATTTCTCTATAATTTTGGTTAAACTTGAGAGGCTTTGACATCCCAATATAATTGAAATGACTTATAATTTCGAACGGAGAGAGTATTTATTTATATCCAAACATGTCATGCATTTGAATTTTTTTTTAATCTCTACCTACATGTCTAGGTTATTTTTTAGAACTGTTAAAGTTAAGCTACCATTCACGCTAAAGTCATGTCTATCGTTTTTAGTCACCTTAATGTCAAAGCTAAAATTCTATAAGTGTAGCTCAAACTGCTTAATAATTACTCCCTCCATCTCAAATTGTAAGTCATTCTAAGAATTTTGGAGAGTCAAATCATATTAAGTTTGACCAAATTTATATGATAAGTTAATAACATTTATGATGTCAATTAAGTATCATTAGATTCTTTGTTAATTATATTTTCATAATATACATATTCGATGTCATAAACCTTTGTAGTTTTATCTATAATTTTAATCAAACTTGAGATGCTTTGACTCTCCAAGATTCTTGGAACGGAGGGAGTAACTAATAAGAAGATAAAAGGCTTTTCCCTCGAAGGACGGGAAAAGAAAAGAAATTAGAAAGAAATGGTGTGGTGGCTTGGCTTTACCTGGTTTTCTCATGGCCACGGCTTGCTGCTTGGTCTCCCTTCCGTCGCCGACCGACCGAGAACGAGAGGGAAGAAACGGATTGGAAAAAGCTAGGGTTTTCGCCATGGCTATCGCCCACCTCCAGCTCCCCGTTCTCGAATCCATTCTCCCCACGCTCTCCTCCTAGCTGCCGCATCTCGCATCGCCGGAAAAAAGGGGCCCGCCCGCTTCGATTCCGCTCCCCCATTCGAGGGTTTCCCTCCCCTCCCCTTCCCCCAAATCGAATCGCAGCATTACCCGCCGAGCAAGCAACCTACCGACTCACCCACCAACCCGCCCGCCCGCCCTTCAAGGTTCCGACGGCGCTGGCGATCCAGCAGGGGGCTTGCGCAGCGGAGGCGGCCGGATAACCCAATGTGTATGCTCTGCGCAGTGCAGCGCTGGTCCCGGCGCGTCGCCACCATGCTCCCGTGGCTCGTCGTCCCGCTCATCGCCATCTGGGCCGCCACCCAGCTGCTCCTCCCGGCCGCCTACCGCTTCGAGGTCACCTCCCCGCGCCTCGCCTGCGTCTCCGTGCTCCTCCTCACCCTCTTCTGGTACGAGATCCTCCTCCCGCGGCTCTCCCTCTGGCGCGCACGCCGCTCCGCGCGCCTCCGCGAGGAGCGCCACGCCCACGCCCTCGAGCTCCACAAGCTCCGCAAGACCGCCACCCGGCGCTGCCGCAACTGCAGCAACCCTTACAGGGATCAGAACCCCGGCGGCGGCAAGTTCATGTGCTCCTACTGCGGCCACGTCTCCAAGCGCCCTGTGCTCGACCTTAATTCGGCCGGGAAGGCCCCCTCCAGCTGGCCTTGCGCTCAGGATTGTGGAGACTGGCTCGACCTGCGCTGCTCGGCCAGCGCCAGTACCTCCTTCTGGGGGTTCTCATGGCACCTGCTGTTGTCATTTTTCACAGCAACAGTGAGGTGGCCCTTGAGGAAGATATTCAGATTTACATCGTCAGGGGACGGTGAGGGCTTGGGCCCAGATGGTAAGAGGTTGGCTAAGGGAGGGGACAATTGGGGAAAAGCTGAGGAGAGCAGGGTCGAGAAGGCGAGGAGGAAGGCAGAGGAGAAGAGGCTGGCGAGGCTGGAGAGGGAAATGCTGGAGGAGGAAGAAAGGAAGCAGCGGGAAGAGATGGCAAAGCTGGTGGAGGAACGCAGGAGGCTGAGGGATGAGAAAGCTGAGGCCGAGGAGCGGTCCAAAAGCGCTACCCCTGTTGGGGAGAAAGATGCTAGGAGGGAGGCAGAGAGGCGGCGCCAGGAGAGGAGGAAGAAAGAGGACAAGGGGTCAAGCAAGAGTAACTCAGACTGTGAAGACATTGATAGACGATTGGGCCGAGAAGGCGACAGGAAGCGAGCCTTCGACAGAAAAATTGACTCTGACAGGCGTGAGGGTTACAAGCCTCATTACTTTGAAGCTAACAATCATAGTAATAAGACAATGGAGAGCAGAGCGAAGTACTTTGGCCGTATGACGGGTGGTTTCTTATCTTCGTCAAGAGGGTTTGGCGGTGGTTCCTTCTTTGGCAGAAGTGCTCAGGCCCCTGCTCCTCAAGCTAACAAGGTTAGCAGACCCGTAGTTCCTGCAACTGACCAGGGTAATGCAGCCAAAAGAGATGCCCAGCATGCAGCCACGCAAGCTGCAGCCAAATCTGCTTCAGCTGGGGAAACCAGAAATTCATGGACTAATTTTAATCGACCTGTGAGTAACAAGGGTATTGCTACTTCAGTGTGAAATCAAGTAGTTAGAACCAATTGCATTAGCTGTTTTTACCTGAATTTCCATCTTAAATCTTCCACTTTTTGTATTTTACTCTATGCAGGTTAGTCCAAATGTGCAGCCAGCTCCTACCAGCTTTAAAAAGTCATGGCATCAGTTGTTTAGTCGTTCAGCATCAGTCTCCCCTTGTCCTGATGCTACTACTTCAGCTCGTTATATGAATCGGAAGCCAGAAATAAATGGAGCACAAATAAGCAATGCTCATACATTTCTCTCTCAGTATCCTCCTCTGGACAGCAAGCCAAGTTTGAGCCAGTCCATGCATTTTCCAGGTTTTCCACCGCTTAATGCAGCACCTCCCAATAAGCCACTACCTCATTTTCCTGCTGGACATATGCCTTTCTATGATGATGCAGAATCTGTGGTATTTGAAGATTCAGAACAGTTTGAGGACCCATGCTATGATCCAGATGCAATCGCATTGCTTGGGCCAGTTTCAGAGTCTTTAGATAACTTCCCCCCAGACTTGGATTGTGGATTCATCTCGAGTGATGTCACCAAGAAATCACATGGGAGGCCTTCACCAATTGAGTCTCCTCTCTCTAGATCTCGTATGGTTGAAGAAAAGCCTATCAAGCCCCTGCACTTATTAGTTGCAAAAAGGCCTGGTGGTCCAATTCAGCCTGAGGCTAGCAGTGAGCAAGGCACATGGCAAATGTGGAGCACGCCATTGGTTCATGAAAGTTTAGGTCTCCAAGGCCCTCAGAGTCAGTGGCCTCAACAGACAAATCAATTAAACTATAGTGCCAATCTTTTCAAAGGTGGAACAAAAGGCCCCCTGGGTACTGGTTTGAATGAGAGTGGTCCATGGCTGCAGAAAGCACCTTTCCAGCAATTGCCACCTGATACACCAAGTCTGTTCCTTGCACATGAAATTCCAGGAAAATTACGCAATGACTTGGTTTTTGGGTCTCCAAACAAATCAGCCCATGAACACCCGTTTGGACCACTTGGTCCTTCTTGGCCCAAGTAAGCAGTTTCCTATCCCCCTTTTCTTTTCAGAAAATTTACTGCAACAAAGGCTTTCATGAACACTGAACATCATATAATTTTCACTTGAGCTAGAACCTGGTATAATAACTCAGTACAGAGTAGTCGTTGTCCTTTCCCCAGATGTTGACAACGCTAGTTTTATGCTATTGTGTGAGTCATTCGAGTTTTCCAGTTAACTGCCTAGTATAGTTCCATGTATCAATACATTCAAGCACCAAATTATTGACATTTTTTTTAATGATAATCATTTGATGACATCTGCTTAAATTTGCATGTACATAGTTAAACGCGAGTGAAATCTCCATGTGTGATTGTGGATTACTCCTTACTTCAACCAGGACATTTATATGTACAGAAATTAGAGACCTTTGAAAAGCAGAATGAATTATCTTGGTATTTAGCATAGCTGAGTTTTTAATTGATAACTCGTCTTTGTTGTTGAACCCGTTGAGTGTGTGATGCTGAGTGTGTATGAATGATCCTTTCTTCTTTGAAAGATTTAAGGCAGCAGTGCTCTTTACTCTCCAATCATTAGGTGTGAGTTCTCTGTGGATCTTATTTATGAGAAAGGCGTGTAATCTGGGGCAGGGCAGTGGTGCTTCAAGATTTTTTTGCATATGTTTCATGAGTTATTCACACCAATTTTGGCCTTTGCAGTCACTATTAAATGTGTCCACCTAGATGTTAGGCACCACCATCCTGCTTACTGCTTAATTGCCACATACTCTACCCAGGGTGTCTGCCTAATCCTAGTTAGTCTCTAGGCACCCCCCCTGTTTTATGTCTAGTGACTAAAGCTTTTTGGAACACTTAACCGGACATGTGTGTTTCTGATATTTCTCACTTTCCTGGACCATGGTTCATTGATGTTATGGCGTTAACTGTTCTACTCTGCTCGTGAATTAGGATGATGATGAATTGACAAACTGCCATAATGAATAAGCTAGCTTGGAATATGTCTGGTCATTTTGAATGATTCATTCCACTGTTCGTGATTGTTGAACCTTAACACTAAATGTGTCGTCAGTCAAGATTGTTACAACAATGGCACAGTTGACCAATGAGTTGGCCATGGGTTTCTTTCAGCCCAGCTAGAAATTATGTGCTAAGTGAATGCCTTTTTCTTAAGGCATCGTTCGTTTGGCCTGGATTGAGGCTGGAAACTATTCCAGCTAATCAATGTTAATATAAATAAGCCTATCATTCCAGCTGGAACAGTTCCAGGGGAACCGTTCCAGAGTAAACTAACTAGCCCTAAGGCAGTTCAGAGGCACATTCATTGCTAGGTCTAAATTGATTAGAAAGAAGGGTACAGAAACCGAGGAGAGATGGGTAGTTGTCATCATGAATTATCAGATTATTAACCAATGTTTTTGTCCCTGGTTTTGATGTTGTGCTCCTCTAACATTTAGTGTATTATTCGGATTTAGTGGTCTGGTCAAGATTTGCTTTCCAGCAGTAACTTCTATTTTCATCAGCTCAGGGGTACTCAAGCAACTGCCCAGGTTCTGTGTTTACAATGAGAAGTTTTGGAGGCGATAAGCAGACTAAACACTTGATTTTATAGGATGCTTCCTGCAACATCATGGTCTTCTACATTCATATCATCCATTGGTTGCATTGATTTTTTGTATTTTTAAATAGTGTGGGCTGCTTCTTTGAGACATAAATAGACGCTAGACTTAGATGGTGCAAAATCAGAACTTGCCGCAGGCTAAGCTGTTCTGTTGCATGCAATTTGATGAGATATGTATAGGTTGATAGCGAGTGTTCTAGTTTCATTTTTATGTCTAAAGGTTGGGATGGTCTTATGTCCAAGAAATGCGATTATATGATCTGGAGATTGAATGAAACTTGGCTGACGCCAAAAGTCCAAAATGGATGATTAAATATTTGCTATGGGTTGTGCTAGGCCACAACCCTTGAACATATGAATGCATGGCTTTATTTATGGAGAGCAGCTGTTGAGCCAACTTTTATGTTCTCTGATATATGTAGTTTGATAGCATTGAACTTCTGCACTGTAGGTGGTTGGATTCTTGGAAATGCTGTTCATCAGTGGTGTTTCTTGACTGCATCCTGTTTGACCTTGCTGTTAATTATTGGGCGTAGTTTTAATTGTTACTTTATACGATGAATAATGTTTTTAAAGGTGGTAACTGTTACTTTTTTTTTTTGTTTGCATGGTTGGGGCAGGCTCCTTCATACTTAAAAAGCATATGTAAAGGTGCTGTGATGCAAGAGCAGGCAGCCTAGTCCACGTGAGATGAAAGTTTTAGTCCAGTTAGGATAAAACTAGGGTTCCAGGAGGATTCAAAGACAAGGCCCAATGGGGTGTTCGGTCTTATCACATGGCGATGTCTCTAGGAGGAGAGACATCCACACAATTTACGCAAGTGGGCTGCTACCCACAGAAATTTGGCTCAAGGGAACATGGAAATTGGGTTATCAGTTTTCTTTGCATGACTAGTTCATTTGAGTCATTTCTGAATACTCAGGTAGAATGACAGACCATCAGGTTCCTACTTCCTACTGGCCAGAAGCACTTGACCTATCAACAGGCTCCAAGCTGATGGAAACTTAGCATAACTAGTTCAACACATGGCCAGCACCATCCTATCTGTGAAGTTCATTTTTTTTCCTATTTATAGTTCCAAGATACAAGATTTGATTGTTTTTTAGTTGGACCTGTCTATTGGCGTTTGAATTAGCTTGTTTCAGGTTTTTGACTGGGATGCCTGGAGTCTGTTAGCTTGAAATTGAGTTCATTTGATCTGCATGACACTGGATGCCTGAAATATTTTAGGCCTTGGTTCTGTTTGATAGGGATTGAGGGGGATTTTATCCCCTACCAGTCAAAATCCCCTCCAATCCCCTTGGGGCGAGGATTAACTGAACAAGCCCTTCCTTCTACCGTGGGTTGTACCCTTTGGGTGTTAGTCTGCATGACACTACCTGGTTTCTGTTAGTCCTAACAAAACATTTCTACTATCTTATCTGAACTCATGGTTTTTTTTTTTGGTAGTAATAATATCATCATACATACATTCATACTACCATTGTTGGTTGGTAAAGTGACAATGCTGGAACTGATGACTTTGCTGGGGTTATGATCTACACAGGGAGGAACTCTCGCTGAATGGAGCCCAGGAAGGTGGTGGCCATTTTTCATCGCCGCCCAGCGCACCTGTTGGTGGTGGAGGAGGCTTATTTTGCTCGACAAGTCCCGATGTCCAGTCCTCCGTGTGGTCATTCAACGAAAAAGAGACAGCATAGCAGGGGCAAACTTCGTTATAGAAGGAAATGGAGGATGTCTGAGCCAAGACTTCCTTGCCTCCTCTGAGTGTTGCAGGGGGGTTACTTAGCGAGGAGATAAGGCTCCCTGTGTTCCTTGATGCGAAAAGATATGGGGTCATTTTGTTTAGTAGCACTCTCACCTGACCTGTTAACAAGAGCCATGTGTTGGCGCTTCTCAGCGTATGAACTCTGCATTGAATGAAAAATGGGCACTGGGGACTTGTCCTGCACAGGCGGAGTTCTTAGCTAGTGATACTCCTTTGTCTCGCCGCTAATGCTAACCCCACGGCTCGCTTTGGCAATACGAAGTGGCCTGTGCCTATAGACTGATTTGTTTGAAGGTGGTTGTTCGGCTGTACTAAGTACTCCGTATATATATAGGTCGTTCTGTGCAAGTGGTAGTGGATAGCAGCATACAATGAAGGGCTTGCTCTTATAAAACCCTTGAGGATTGGGTGGGGATTCCAATCTGAACAAACCTGTATGTAGGTGGAAGAAATTTGGTACACAGAGAGAGGGAGAAGAGAAGATGGTGCTTGTTAGTATCCAGTAATATTTAGGCATCAACTTGTTTTGGTGATGCTGGGATCAGCATATGTCACCTTGTCTTTTTAATTTATTCCTGATGAGAGCAGGGCAAGGCATAATGATTTGATCTGCTGGGTGCAGCGGGGGCCATGCAAGTGGTTTGGTTCAGCAGTCTACTGTACTGGGCTACTGGCCAGTGGCAACTGCCCACCACTAGAGTACTGTAGCAGGAAGCAATCGCTAGTGTTTTTTTTACACCTCTCATCTAGGTAGCATTAACGTTTATGAAAAGACACTAACACCATACACACGCACATCTCACTCGCACCCCCATGACACACCAACATCACACGCACGCACACCTCACTCACACCTCCATGTGTACAAACAGATTCTATAACTACACGTAGATTCTTAGATCGCGTCCTTGAGGAGATCACCGAAACCATCTAAAGATTCGTAGATGGCGGGCACGTCGCTATCTCTTTGTGGCTCCACGCAAGAGAGGCTGTACCTGTTAATACATGGGAAAAACCTCGGTGGGAATCGTGAGTCGAGCAGAGCTCAAACCCACGACTGACCATTCCTTCACCTGGAGCATTACCGCTCGAGCTACGGCTCGATCCCAACAACCACTAGTGTTTTGGTGTTGCAAAACATGCTTGTGCCATTTGTCGTGCGCGAGCTACTGCTTTGGTTGGCGGCCTTGCATGCACCGCAAGTGTAATGTAATGAATGAAGCTCCGAACTTATCATACCGGTTTTTCAGCCGAAATCAGCTTACTCTCTCTCACAGAATGCTATTGAATTAGCCAAAATCAGCCGAAAAAATCACCAGCCGAACCGAGAGGAAGCTCAACAACTATTCCTGTTCTTGGAAACGAATCCTCATCCTCTCGTAAATGCGACTTTTTATGAGACGCCGATTGGATGTGGAGGGAGGGGAGGAAGAAGATTTTTTTTTTAAATAATATTGTCGTAATGATTAATTGTAAATCTAGCATTTGGGTTGGAAGAATTAAGTACCCTGTCGGGCTGGCAGACAGGGACCATATCGGCAACTGGTGAGCCGATAGGTCCTATCGGCTGCTAGTAACCGACTGGACCCTCAGCTAAGTCAAACACGATTGCCCAGTGGACCCCTGCTGGCCTGATAGGCCTGTCGGCCCGTGGGGGTCCGATAGTTCGAGAAAGAAAAAGAAAAACTGCGTTCGTTCCGTCGCCTGCACCGGTGCGTTGCTTTTGACTTGGACAGACGTAGAGATGGCAACGGCTACCCGAAACCTGAGTACCCGACGGGTATTACCCGATAAAGAGGCGGGTATGGAATGAATTTTCTACCCGTGGGTATGTTATTGGCCAAAATCCTATACCCATCGGGTATGCGGGTACGGGTGCGGGTGTATACTACCCATACCCGCATACCCGCGGGTAAGACATACCCGCAAAAATAACTAGCCAACCTCAGTTATTTTAGCGCATATAAATCATGAATTTGGCCCATTGAGACATCCACTATATTTCTAATAGATTGTCTTTGTTGTAATGATGCTAATAATATTTGTTAGCATGTTTGTAACTTGTTGGAAGCTTAGAATTATTTATTTTTGCATGTGACTATTTGATATTTTTAGATAATTTTCGGGTATGTTATCGGGTACGGGTATGGAACTATTTTTTTACCCGCATGCGGGTACGGGTAACCCGACGGGTAAAATTTTGCGGGTGCGGGTACGGGTACGGGTGAGCACTATCCGTCGGGTACGTACCCGTTGTCATCTTGAGAGAGACGTGCTGATGTGGATTTGTGGGAACCCAAGGCAAACCCGGTCTCCGTCCGTTTGCTGCTGCGTCGGTGTCGTGCGGTCGTGCCTGCACGCCTGGCCTGGAGAAGGTTCCATCCACCGACAGGTGGGCCTGCAGAGACGGCGTCAACCACCGAGTTCCGCGGCGCCTTCACTGCCAAGTGGGCCCTGCCAGCCTTCGCGCAGGACTGACGGTGACGGCCCGACCGACAGGCGGGCCTGTTTCTGTCCTGCCGTCCCCTCGTTCGTCTTCCTCTGCCCTCCCACCCTCCCTCCCTCGCTCGCCGCTGCTTCCTCCTGCCTCTGCCGGGATCCCCATTGCTGCCTCACCCGCTTCCCTCTCCCTCTGTCTCTTTCTTTCTTTCCTACCCATCTGCCCCGCGTGCGCGTGCCACAATTTCTTCCGCTTCCGGTCCGGATCATTTTAAGGGAGGGAGGGACGGGCAGGTCAGAGGAAATTCCTGCAAGGGAAGGAGGCGGGGGACGACCGGACTAATCCACTCACACCCTCAATCCAGCCGCCGCCCCCGCCGCCGGCAAAGGCGCCGCCTTTCCTGAATCCATTTCGTTGTGTTCTGTTCCCCTGCAAGGGAAGGGAGACGGGACGGAGGAGATGTGCCCGCTGCGGGTCATCCTCATCTTCCTCTCCGCCACCGTCGCCGGCTTCTTCCTCGTCCGGGGGCTCAGCGCCGAGCCCGCCGACCACTTCGACGCCGACGCCGACGCCGACGCCGACGCCGACGCCGACGGCAAGGGCTCCCCCAGGGCCCCCGTGCCCCTCCGTTCCAAGGTAACGCGTGTCACCTGTCTGGCACCCCGCTATTCTTAGCTTCCTGCCTGCCTGCTGCGGCGCCGCTCACAAATTCCTGCTTGGAAAACTAGGATCACAGCATTATCTAGAATTTCAGTCTTATTTCAACCCCTCCTCTAGATGAATTCAGGCTTATTTTAACCACTCAGTTATCACTGATATACCAATGATATACAATATGCTAGTCCTGAACAAAAAAAAAAAAACTTGCATAAATTTCGTACCTTGTTAGCACGGTTGCATTTGCCTAACTTAAAAAAAAGAATAATCCTACTATACTACAGGACATGTATAATAGCTTACACTGATAAGAGCAATTGCAAACTGCAGGGAGGGGGATGTACCACTTGATTGAGCAGGGCTTGGTAGCCTTGAAACTCACTAGAGCTCCAAAACATCTGCCATCGTGTTACTGTTCATAAAGTAACTTGTTAGCACGCATACATTTGGTCGACTTTTTTGTTCAAAAGAAATAAAGATAACAGTTTCTCAAAACAAGCAAGCAAACAAATAATGGTACTGTAGGTCGTCTGGAATGGCTTACAGTTATTACAGTTATCACGAATTCAGGGAGAAAAAAGTTATGCCACTTGATTTAGCAACGTTTGGTAGCCTTGAAACTCACTAGAGCTTTAAGCATTTGGCATCTTGCCCAATGCTCCCACTGTTCTTTCAAACTCATACGATCTTCAAACATTTGGCATCTTGCATCTCAATTTGTTTACAGAGCTGTGTGGACTAATAAAGTGATAAAACAGTCGCATCGTGCACATGAAAAAGCATATTAAGTTAAGCAACATATAGCAGTGAACCCTACACACAATCGATAATCGAACTATTCCCTGGTTCAAATTTTAAACGATCACCTCTTTGTTTCCCTTGTGTGCAAATCTGAAAGATACAATATTGTGCCTTTAAGAACAATTTGTTCTCTGCATGAATCTAGGTTGGATTAGCAGTGAAATCCGGCTTCTGGACTATGGTGGACATGGCAAGTGGGCGGTACCTCTGGCGCACCCTTGTTGCGCAACCGGCAAAATCTGAATCTGATAAGGCCCAGTGACGAATGTTCATAACTTATTTTGTATTTTGCTGATTGAGTGCCAACAGAGGCAGCGAAGGTTGGCACAATCCTGTTGTCCTTACATGTGGGTGCTAATGTGTACTACGGTGGCAAATGTAACATAGATGGGGATTCATTATATATATGCTAAAGTAAATGTGCAGAATTGTTGGTGTTTCAGCCTTGTGTACTATGGTAACTGTAAGTGGGTGTCAGTGCTGGGAGTAGGGAATTTGGACATGACATTGTGGCTAAAGTTTGCACGATTTAATTCTCAACTTAAGACATGCTTGTGCTTAATTGAGACATTGAGCATGTAAATCTGGAAATTTTGGCTGTGTTCACTTGTGCTGGCTGATATTGTTGGACTGAAGTCTGCAACTTTCTTTTGTTGAAGTCATAACTTGTCAGCGGTATCTTACTTTCAACAAGTGTTCAGCTTTCTTACTGTTCTCGCGATCTCCCTGTTGGGCTTCTGGTATTTGTGATGCTGCTTGAAAAGGAGCAAGCAGGCTCGTCATGGTGGCATGTTACCGGAGAGTTGCACAAATTCCATTGCTTTAGTAGTGAGATGTTTTCTTGATGAGAAGACATGGATTTAGCCTTATTGCCTGAATGTGGTATTCACTATTCAGCATTCAGTAGCATCTCTGTTAACTCTTGATAGAGGAAAGCTTTTCTCAGTACACTAACCTGGACGAAATCACAAGCAAAAGTTACTGTAGTTATTAACCTGGATATAATCAGAAATATCATGGTTTGAGGCAACTTGTACAATGAAATGGAGCAATTTTGCACATTATTTTTGTCTCTGAAGACTCATGATCATCCATCCAAAGTCCCATGTTGAATAACTAGTATATGTTTACAAATACCTGCATAAATAGCGCAAGGAATAATGAAGGGGGCAGAAGAAACTGTAAGCTACAACAGCAACACAGGATGCAGACGCATAGTAGAATGACGAAAGTAAAAATGAAATGTTTGGCACAATAGACCGAGTTGGAGTTGGAGTTGGGTTCAACAGAACATAACATAACAGACTGAAGCAGCAGTTCTGCAACCACAGCCTGCTACATTCATTCCCCACTCTGAAAAAGCATGAACAGAAGACAATTGTAAGTGTCAGCGGTTGTCTTCTTTTTTCCTCCACTCCTCTCCACGGCATCTTGATGGGCTTGGATCCAATATAAATTTTTTAGTCTTTCCTGGTGATCTCCCAGTGGACCAGCTCCAACATCTGAAGATTGTGTTGCAGTATCATGCTCTCTATTCAATGATAATTTGGTTTCGATCAGCCTGTTCTCTTAGCATTCAAGATACGTGTGTATCAAGCTAGTGAGCGGATAATATTCTTTTAGTTGCATAATTTTATGCATCATAAACCTATTATTGATTTTTTTTGCTGGTTGGTTATGGATGTAGTAAATGAGCCATTTGACATTGTGGATGATTAGGTCTCTATTTTTCTGTTTTATTAGGGCTCTAATCTGTATAGCCTGTCTGACAACACATAGCTCTGAAACTAAACTTTTGGGATGTGGGCCGGATAGATGCTAAGGTTTTCAGTTAGTTTCACCGTGACATACAACATCTGAAACTCCAGTTTCACCTTTTGCTACATTTCCAGTACAAAGTTCAATACAAGAAGGTCGTGCAAGCAGTAGCACTCTCTGGAACTCCCACACCTAATTACCAATCATTATGCTCCAATCTATTCATGCGCAAATGCACATGGAAGCTAATTAATCAACACTAGTAACTAAGGATTATATTTGATAATTATCTGCTCATAGAAAAATTTCAACTGCACTTGGTGCCGCATGTTTACCAGCTGTCAGTTGCTTTCAATCGGCTTGACTTCTTTGCCTGTTGCGGACAGATACAACAGCTGTGCAGATGAGCGAACAAAGCTATATAAAAAGGAAAAACGATGAACAACTAAACTTTGTATGCTGAAAGCAGGAAAGATTTATCTATACTATCACTTTTGTCTCTTGTTTATGGAGAACTGGAGATATATCGCATCAACAGCAAAAGCTCAGATGTTGAAAATCAGGAGCCCACACAGTCTATCCCATAATTATGCACAACTTGGCATAGCGGTGATTGGTTGGCTAAAACTAATCGGATTGGATCGACTCTTGACCCACTTGGGAAGTCATTCCGGTGGTTGATTAGGAATGTAAAAAACGAGCTAGTGGATCCAAGACGGATTCTTTGGTTAATTAGGAATGTGAAAAACAGGCTAGTGGATCTATCCTTAGTCCTATTTGATGGAGACGAGTTCTTTTTTAGTGCAAGTGGACTAATGGAGTCCAAACATTGTCTGAAGGTTAAAAACATGCCAACATGTGATGTACGTTTCATCTTTTTATATGTTCTTTTGTGTGGAGTACATTTTACCTTGATTTCTTTGTCAGACTGTTTCTTTTAGCTACTTCACAATGAAAGTAGTACTTCTACTTCATTCTTTGTCTAATTCCGATTTTTCCAAGTTATCGCTATTTATGAATACGTAGACTGGCCAAGTGGTAAAGAGTTACTTGTTGATTCCTCACTTGAAAAGCCAATCTACTAGTAAGTAAGTTGAGATAGAGCACAGCACCACCCGTTTGACATGCAAAACATTTTCTTTAAAATTGTGGTTGGCAAACTCTGAGAAGAAATGAGAGCCTAATAAGAACAAAGATCGGATCTTTAGATTTTTAGTGGGTTCAATCAATTTTAATCTCAAACATAATAAATAAAATATAATGTATTCTTGAAGCAATGGCAAATCACTATTGGAAGTTCTTTCTGTTGTTATTATGTGCTGAAATGGCTAAAATCAAGTGATTCCATATGCAAGTGATGAGGTGCATATCTTTTGCAAATGTTTGGCACATTTCACCAAACGAAGCTATTAGAGAAGTACATGAAAGCTCAACCTTTTTTAAAAGATCAAACACAATTATTTCATTATTGATAGGGACAACCATTACACATTATTGTGCGGAACAGAATGGTTTACAGAAAGAGAGAATGCAATTACTAAAAAAGAACACACACATGTCGAACAGAATCCGTCTGAGCTGAAAAATCTATCAAATTTTGGGAACAAAACTAAGAAATACAAAGGTACTACTCCTTTTGCTGCTGATCATCTTCATGCCAGGCCCAGACTATGTCCTTCAGTGCTGGCCGGATGTCCTCTTCCAACAGTTTCTGGTACTCAAGTGAATCACCGCCTCTTTGTTTCATCTCGATGAGATGGTAGGATGCCGTGATCTCAAATATTTCTGTGTCAAACTGAAGGACACCGTTCCTTCCCTCCTTCCTCCCTTGAATCTTGACAACACCATTATCCTTCTTTCTTATCCTGAGATTCAGTGCTTTTGCAACATCTTCAAGCTTCGAGATAATGGCCGCGGCAGACTTATCAGAAGTGAATCTTGTCTCCTTTTTGCACTCCCTTTTGATAAATAAACCAGAGAGATCAAATCCTGCGGAGAAAGATATAATTTCAAAGGCATTTAAGTTTGTGACAGCCAGGGGCTTCACATCTTCATGAACATTCTTCTTGCGCCTCATAGCAAGTGCTGGAGCAGCATTTGTGGCGGCATTCTCACTTGGAATTTTCTCCTTTACTGTACGGGTCTCCCCAGGGCCTTTTCGGAACCAGGTAGACTCTTTTATCTTCTGGACTGAAATTCTTGTGTTTGGGTTGGGGTCCAGGATCTTGTACAGCAGCTTCTTGAGTTTGTGTGAAAACCAACTGGGGCACCTGAAATCACCATTCTGTATCTTACGATACATCTCCATCAAGTTTGGGCCTTGGAAAGGGAGATAACCAGCAACAAGTACAAACAGAACTACACCACAAGACCAGATGTCTGATTTTGCACCATCATAGCCTGTCTTGCTGATCACCTCTGGAGCTACATACGCTGGAGTTCCACAGGTGGTGTGGAGCAAGCCATCTTGCCTCTTTGACTCTGAAAGTGCGCTCAGTCCGAAATCTGAGACCTTCAGGTTCTCATTCTCATCCAACAGCAGGTTCTCAGGCTTCAAGTCCCGGTGATACACACCTCGGCTGTGGCAGTAATCCACAGCACTAATGAGCTGCTGGAAGTACTTGTGCGCAACGGCCTCTGTGTGCTTGCCACTCTTCTCAATCTTGTCAAAGAGCTCGCCACCTTTCACATACTCCATGACGAAGTAGATCTTGTTTCGTGTCGCCATGACCTCATGAAGCTCAACAATATTCTTATGAGCCACCAACCGCATTGTTGTGATCTCCCGCCTTATCTGATCTGAAAGCCCGACCTTGAGCACTTTGTCCTTGTCGATCATCTTAATAGCAACACTCTGGTTGGACTCAAGGTTCTTTGCAAAGTGCACCTTGCCAAATGTGCCTTTCCCCAGCAACCTCCCCAGCTCATACCGTTTCATCAAAATCTTTCCACTCGATTCCATATCTTCTCTTTCTTCAAGAGTATGAATCACAGGGCTAGTTTTGGCTGCCAATCAGGTGGACTGTAAAGAGTTAGCCCTCCTCCCCCATGTCATGATCCATGATGGTGAACAGAATTCTTATGGCCTGGTCATGTCGCAGTCTGAACGGCGTAGAATTGATGCAGGTCAGGTCATCAAGAGTTGAGCAGATCAGCAGCCCTTGCGGAGCAGCAAGATCCTTGATGTCACAACAGAAATCTCTTCTATGAAAGCACATCTTTCAGCATTCCCTGAGGCTTTAACTTGTAATTTATGTATCTGCTCAAGAGAAAAGAAACATTAGATTCAGCAATCAGGATATGCACAAAAGCTAACACCTTTTTGCTACCTAGGTACTGTAACTAAGGGCTAACCGACTAAGAACCAAATAAATGCTTCAGAGTTCACAGAGAATTAAAAAAAAAGGACCTACTGTACTTGCAAACACGCTATGTGTGTATTAGTAATACAATCCCTGCTGGAATGAGTAAGAAGATTCCAAATCGTGAGGAACAAATAAGATAAAACAGACATACTCTGCTTAAGAAACAAGGCCACAATTGTGAGGCATATCACCAGCACATCTGCATATGGCATTCTAAAAAGAGTAAAGGCATCCATGGTAACCCTGACAAGATGCCAACCTTTTGAGTTCAACTATTCCACATCCGACAAGGACTTTGTTCAGGGGAAGTAAGTGGCGACGACATGCTTCATCAGGGGGCAATAGTAGCCCAGCAAAAATCTTGCCTTTACAAACCTAAACGCCTAGACGCCGTAAGACTGCATTGCACGGGCGTATACCTACCGGTGTCGAGACCAAATTGATGGGATAGGAGACCAAGAACAGGCTTCCTAAATCTACACGGATTACCGGGGAGGGGCTAGATTCCTTGGACAACCAATGTCATTGGCCTGCAATCTACACGGATTGCTAGCATATAGAGTGGCGGCGGCGTCGAACTAGTACTGAAATCTGAAACTGCAATGGGAGGCAAGGCAGGGAGACGGATGGACGGTTGCTCTGCTCACCTTGCGACGGCGCGGCCGCTGACAGACGGAGATTGCGGGGGAAGCGACAAGATCAGAGCTTGCACTTTTTGGTAGACTATGCTGCTGCTGGTGCCGTGCCTCGTGCCTGAGTTCCTCTGGGCAGGGAGGGGGAGGGGGAGGGGGAGGGATGCGATGCGGGGACGATGAGAAGGAGCCTCTTCTTATACCAGGCGGACTTCGGAGCGAGGGGTGTGGCGAACAGGGTTAGCCGGCCTAACCGCGTGGCTGATTTGACGGTAATGACCCTGGATGGCTGCAGCTGGCAGAGCTGTCTCCGCCGCCGCGTCCGCGTGCGTTTCCTGCGCACCGCATCACAGCACCACACGAGTACACGACCGGATATGCTTGCTACCGCATCGCCCTGCCGCTGCCGTGATTGAGTTGGGATTGGCAGGTGGGGCCAACCAACCAACCAACTTGGTTGGGGCAGCTTCACAATCACAGGTGCTGCAACTTGCAACAGCTGCTCTGCTAATAGCAGTGGCTGATCTCTCCAATTCCAATTTTTCTTCGCCGTCCAACGTTAAGGAAGTTGTTAAGCTGCTTTTTCCATGGTTATGATTACGATGACGTGTGTGTTTTCAAGTACTACTAGTGGATTTAGGAGTACTGAACCAGTGGCTGATGTGAGGATCTCATCCTTTTGCTGAGTCAGGTAGGGACTAGGGAAGGCAGGGCAGCCTGTTCCATGGACCATATGGACCTTGGAATTGATTGGACCACCCTCCAGATGATTCATACCTACGTGGCGCATGGATCTTGTGTGGTGGCGATTCAGTAACCTTGTTTGTTTGGAGTAATAGTCAGTTGGCACTGTGGTTGTGGGATCCTCGTTAGTTTCAACACCATCAGTCTAAGCAGTTGGCACGGCGACAAAAACATGGTGCGTGTACAAATCTCACATATTTGTCTGCTTATTTTGCTGGGATAATCTGTGGTTTATTATGTGCTCCTTCCATTTCAAATTTTAAATCGTTCTTACTTTTTTTTTTTTGAGAAAATCGCTCTTACTTTTTTAGACATACAATTTTTACAATACTCTATAAATATTCTAAATTCTATATCATAAGTTATTTATGGTTTTTTAGATGTATAGTGAAAGATGTTATGACTTGAAGATATGTAGATATATTAGTGTCCATTGTGTTACTTCCAAATTAGGACTTCAAAATCTGAAAAGCTAGCATATCTTTTATTTCTGTTTGCATATTTCAAGAATCCAACTTCTTTCCTCGAAAGAACGGCAAGAGCAAAAAAATGTAACATAAACATCCTTTATCACAAATTATATGATGAATCCTTTATCACAAATTATATGATGAGCTGTTATATATATGAGTAGTGTGTGAGAGAGAGATGATAATATATATAAATGGAACTCAATAATAGAGGCATGAGCTACACAGAGAAATGTACACGTTACTAGATGCCAGCAGCGTCGTGTCGCCACATGCAGTACCAATCACTCCATATTTTATTTTTTTTAAAACGAAGAAAAAAAGAGAGGCGCCGAGTCGCCGACTACGCTGTCAGGTCAGATTGAAGTGACCTGATGAAAGAAAAGATAAATAACATTTGGCCCTTTGAAGTGATCTTATGAAAGAAAAGATAACTTTGTTACACCATTTTATATTATGGCATGTGTTATGCGTGGTAGACTGAGAAATTAAACACGGTTGGCCCTTTGGTTACAGCAAGATGACTTTTGATACCATGTCATCCATTCGTTCATCTATTGTATCCATGCATGGAAACTAAAATGAAAAGTCGTAAAGGTACTAAAAGTATATCGAGTATGCTCAAAAACTTCGGAATGTGTATAACATAGTGTTTGCGCCTGTATGGTGTAATTTACAAAAAAATAAAAATAAATACATGATGTATGCTCGCATTAACTAGATATACAATAATAATAACTACTCCCTCTATTCTAAACTACAAGATATTTTGATTTTTCTAAATATATTCTTTTTATTATATATCTAGATATAGTGTATATATATCTAAGTGCATAGTAAAATGTATCTATCTAGCAAAGTCAAAACGTCTTGGAAAATGGAATGAGTAGTAAGTACCTTGTCTTTTCCTCAGGTGATTTAAAATTTTAGTACGTACTTCATGAGCTGCAATTTATATATAGCCAGAGAAATGGAAATGAACCCTTTTTTTGTTCTTTTTTATAATGATAGAAAACCTTTGTTAACTCCAAAACCATGTATTAATTTTGGTGTAAATTTTGATTTTGTCCCTCTAATAGTTCATTTGTTAGTAGTTTGTCCTCTTATGAATATTTTTCGACTCTAATAACCTATATTTAATATTAAAATGATTAATTTAAATTTCTTTCTTATGTCCCTTACTGTCTCCCGCTCATCCGTCACCTCCCTTTAGTCACTCAGTCCGACTCACCTTTATCGCTTTTATTCATGGCAAATGTAGACCCATTACATGAGTTTTGAGCTACAAAAGCTTCATTAGCACCACTCATGTCTTGACCAGGCCGCCTGACCCCACATACATCGCAGCACGCATGTGGTTGTGTAGCTCGTCTTTCATCCTTTTTTTTGAACCAACAACATGTGACACAATGATACCCCTTTAAACTAAGTTAGACTCCTACCAATTTTGAATACGAGATTAATCCTTTACTGCACTAGCATTTACTTCGCCTTATAATTTATTGGATTTTAAAGTTTGGTTAAGTGCAACATACGAGCATCTTTGCTATTAGTGAATATATATTATCAATAAGAAATATGACTTATCTGATCCCAGGGGTACATTTAAATTCTTAGTTCCTAAAACAAAACAGGGCTGTCATATTATATTGTACAATGGATACAAGGAGACCTTTTTTGTCTTCTAGTTTCGATGATACCCTTATTTCTGTCGCTTATGACTCAGTTATGTTTCCTTCACTTGAATTTAGTACCACAATGAATCTTCTCTAGAATGGTGGCTGCATTCATTTTTAGGATGCATGTGGTATATTTCCTTCACACAATAACACCTCATCTAGCCCAAAGTCGTGGCTTCATTCATCTATTGGATGCATCAAACTTTGCATAGATCAATCATGAAACAACATGTGGCAATACTTATTCATTGATAAGAAATCAATACTTGAAGAATGAATGGTCTCAGAGTCCAAATTCATCCCAAACATGGCAGTAGTGCATTTCGAGAGAAACTCACTCATTCCAATCAGGGCCTATTCAAAGCAACTACTTGCATTGGTAAAATAGGGACATGCTTATAATAACCAGGCAATGTGAATATATAATTTACCTATATATTTCTCTGAACAATAGTAGGGATGTTGAGGACCATTTATTTTCCTCCAAAAATTTTTAGGATTAGGGAATTGAAGCGAGGGGGCTATCTTCCCTATAGCTCACAAAGCATTATTCCTTTTAATGAATATTTCTACTTATTAGTGTTAGGTCTGATCATAAAGTGTTTCAGGTCCTACTTAATTATGGGAAAATAATTAATAATTATTTCAATAATTAGAGATGTTCCTTGCAAAAATAAAATTTGTTTAGAGATGTAAAATGCCGATACTGGTCCGTTCAAAATAAGTTTCAGGAGAAATCATGTTTAAAGTTTTAAAAAGGAGTAAAATACACTATTGGTCATTGAACTTGTCTCAAGGTGTCATTCAAATATCCGAACTCTTAAAATGCATTTTTAGGTCTATGAACTTGTCTTTGTGTGTTATCTAGTTCCCGAACTTTTAAAATACTATCTTTAGGTTCCCGATCTTGTCTCTATGTTAATTTAGGTGTGTGAACTTGTCATAGTATGTCACTTTGATCCAAATAGACCCGATATACTCCACATCATGATGCCACATGCACATCATTCTTGACTGGGGCAGGAACTTAATGGCAAAACAATCATTCTCTTAAAATTGTTTTTGTAGTAAGTACTTCTTCTGCCTAAGGAGCACTAGCTTTGGTCTTGCTGCCACCACTACTCATGATGTCGTGGCATTTAATGTGGATGATGATGAAGGCATGGGTTGGGCCACGCTAGATTGGAATGTGGAAAGAGGAGGAGAGCATGTATGGAGCTAGAAGAGAGGGAGAGCAAGTAGATGGAGCACTAGATTCCAACATGTGGGCTGGTTGGAGCTCATTTGGACCTAGATGACATAGTAGTTCAAGGACCTAAAAATAAAATTTTGAGAGTTTTTCCTACTAGTTTCATATTTTTTTTAATTTAAAATGAATTACTTTAAACGTTGCGCCTGTGGTGACTTCATCAATCTTGAGATCTGCCGGCGCAGTCTTACGGAGGTGCTTTAGGGCTAGGGTTTGCGTGTGTTCATTCACAGGGGTGAGTGTAGTATGTTGTGAGCATCTGTATTTGTACCGTGTAATTCGCAAAAAAAAAAAAGAAATGGAAATCATCATGGTAACCAGCTAGCAGATGAGTTATAATATTTCAACAAAGAACCTTTATTAGCTTTAAACTAGTGTTACACAAAAATTGGAGCAACATGAAGGAACTATGACTTTATATATCAAGAAGAAATGTGTAGCCAAGTTTTTGCTTCCTAAAGTAATGAGTTACTCATCTCCTACAATGGGCATGACCGGTGGTTTGTCTTCTACTTTCGATGCTGCATATTTCTATTGCTTATGGTTCAATTATGCTTTATTAACTTAAACTAGCAGCACAATGAATCTTATCCAAAATGATGGCTCAATTCATTCTAGGATGCATGTGGTATATTTCCTTCACCCAACAATAGTTGATGTGGCCCATAGTTGTGGCTTGATTCATCTATCGGATGTCTTAAACTTTTCAAAGATCAATCATGAAAACAACATGCGTGGTCCTTACTTTTTTCTAAAACAAATTGGTAGCTAGGAGAGTTGCATGTTACAAAGAAGATCTAGAAGATAACACCAACATCATACATAGATCCTATTTTGTCAATGCATGGATAGTACTTTGCTTTATGTCAATTGGATGATTAGGTAATAGGTTTCAGAAAAAAGGGTCTCAAACATCATGAAATCAACTAATAATGTGATCAAATAAAGCAAAACACAAAATGACAATTAAAAAATAACAAGTGATGAGCAATGAAGCAATGGAAACAAGAACACATAAGATCCAAATAAGTCCAAATCGAAACAAAAAGAAGTACTATATTTTAAATTTTTGTATTAGTTTCATATTTTTCCAATTTAAAATGAATTACTTTGAACATGCATTTAGACTAAACCATTTCTTTATATCTATAGAAAATGGAAATCACCATTGAAACCAGTTAGATGAGTTACAACATTTCAACAGGAAACCTTTATTAGCTTTCAAAATTGTATTACCCAAAAAAAAAACTAGGGCAACATTGAAGGAACGAACTATGACTTTATTTATATATCAAGAAGAAATATGCAACCAATTTTTTTTTTGCTTCCTAGAGCAATGAGAGCACTACTCACCTCCTACATTGGGTACGACCAAGTGGTTTGCCTTCTGCTTTCGATGCTGCATGTTTGTATCTGTTTTTAGCAATCAAAGTTGGGGAAATAGCTCAGTTGGTTAGAGTGCTGGCTTTGGGAATCCACGGATCACGCCACACTCGGAGTTCAATTTTGCTTTATTAACTTGAATTGGCAGAACAATGAATCTTTTCCAAAATGATGGCTCCATTCATTCTAGGATGCATGTGGTATATTTCCTTCAACAATACGTGTTGTGGCCCATA
Source organism: Saccharum officinarum (assembly GCA_020631735.1). Classification (NCBI taxonomy): domain Eukaryota; kingdom Viridiplantae; phylum Streptophyta; class Magnoliopsida; order Poales; family Poaceae; genus Saccharum; species Saccharum officinarum. The sequence goes on along the minus strand of CM036184.1, from coordinate 3,934,175 downwards.
GTTGTGGCTTGATTCATTTATCGGATGTCTTGAACTTTGCAAGATCAATCATGAAACAACATGTGGTCCTTATTTTTTTTCTAAAACAAATTGGTAGGAGGGTTGCATGTTACATTAAAATGTTAGCATCGGAGAAGACTTCCATGAGGATCATGGAAAATTGCAAATTCCGAAATGGGAGCTCAAAAATAAAACAAAAGAAAATCTCGTTGGCTTTGAGACAGAGGACAAAAAAGGCTTACTGCCACAAGTTCAGAGCCGACAGGTGTTCTGTTCCTATCAAAATTTGAGGTCCCCACCACCTTGATTTTTGTCATAAGCCTATAGTGTGGCATTTCCTTGTGATTGAAAGCATGTACATTTCACTCGTTTTCCAAGTCTCCCAGTCCCAGGATATTAGTATATGATGATCATGTGGTTCTACTTATTAGGCCAACCTCAATGGAGGTTTCATAGAGTTTCATGTGTATTAAATACGCTGACATGGCACTGTATTGATGAAGAGAGAGGTGATGAAAGTTTCATGGGAGTAGAGAGAGTTTCATAGGGATGAAACTCTTTTGCACTGTTTCCAAAAACTGGTTGTGTTGGAAACTGAGCCATGAAACCCCCACTGAGACTGGCCTTAATATCCAAGGAACCAATATTTGAAGAATGAGTAGTCTTATTTGACCGTTGAAATTCATCCAAAACGTGGCAGCGGTCCATGTCAAAAGGACCCTATTCATTGCAATCGATGCTTGTTAAGAATGTCCAGTTGGTAAAACTGAGACGTGCTATGTTTGTGTCCAATAAAAGGGAGAGATGTTGAGTACACATACTAAGGGCGATTTACTTTTCTCAAAAAGGTTTTCGGTTTGGGGATTTTCATGAATATTGCTAACTATTGATCAAGCTAGAAAAAGCTATGTACTGGTGTTGCTCTTTTCTGTTTTGTGTATTATCCAATCTCAATTCACCAGTTTTGTGTGGTATGTTTCCTATATTATTGCGGCATCTAATAATTTGTATATCCTGGCTTATGTAGAGTATATACATACACATTTCAAGGCAAGATATCTACATGTACTAAATTGAGCACAAACTCTACGACACGACCAGTCGACCCATGATTCCATTACCCTGTTGCCGGTGTCGGAGATGAGGAGCTCGCCGGCAATAGGGTTCGGGGGTTAGGGGATCTACCCACCGGCGACTGTAGAAGGGTGTTTGGGTGGTGGTGGTGGTGACACAGCGGTGGTGGCGGTCGAAATGGCGGCAGGGTGTAGTGGCGGCCGGCGGGGGTGCCACCCGCTAGGGCAGTGGGAGAGGCGAAGGTTGGATGGGGCTGGCGTCGGGGGTGTCGCGGCGGAGTGGTCACTAGTTGTCATGTGATTAGGGAAGTGGGTGGCACGGCGAGACGGCAGGAGCCACCAGCTGCCGATAGTGGAAGTGTGAGAGAGGGGGCAGGGAGGAGGGTGCGTGAGGAAGATGAGCGTACATGCGAGTTCAGTGAGGGTGAGGGCGGCGCGCAGGTGAGAAGAAAGAAGGGTCACGCTATTCCCAATCGCGTGACGGGTCAGGCAATAACGCCGTCCTAAACTGGGTCCTATTTGGAATAATAGGAGACACGAGGCACGCCTCTAGTTTCAGTAGGCTAAATAATTATCTTGGGTGGATTCAGGGATGGTATATGGTGGTGGCACGGCGGCCGGGCAACGTCGATCGGCGGCGGAATTATGCATCCACAGGACCTACCTGACCTCACCAGCAATTATATTTATGTATATTATTATATATACATTTAATTATATATTGTTTTGTGCTTTTGTTGGGATCCTTCTCGATGGGTCACTGCTGAACCACATATTGTTCCGGCGCAATGATTCAATTTCTTTTTTTGGAGGATGGCATCCTGTTCATCACCGATGACTCGGACAATCGGATGCTCATCGCCATAGAACCAGCAGCCAATCAGAGATACTCCCCGTGTATTGCTGCTGCAGCAACAGAGAAGAGTTGACAACTCAGCATGCTGCTGCTAGTGTCTGATTGTCATTTAGAGTAGGAGCAGTTGTCAGTGCACACAGGACGTACGAGAACGACAAGCGCACAAAAGGAGAAGAGACAGACATCACATGCCATTTCTTCTCTTCTCCCTGGTGAAAAATCTAACAATAATCTAGTATACTAGCTAGTGACTCCAATCTCATTTTTGTTGTTGAAAAATGTATACATACAGTAGAATAAAAATGTCAATATCTACGCACGGTATAATTTAGAGACTCTGTGAATGGAATCAATTCAATTTCACAGCAGAAACACAAGAAGCAGGGAAAATTCCGCATTCTAAAGGGCAGGATCATATGTTGTCGACAATTTAAACCAATGGTAAATAATAAGATGTGTAACAATCAAACTAAAGTCTCCGCACGCGGCTATAAACAAAAGTAGAAAAGATCCGAATTCGACAGGGAGGCAGGAAGGAAGGAAGGAAGGAACCCAGAGGATATATAACGACATGGCACCAGCAGTGCTAAACTACTGCTAGAATAGAGACGGAATCTTGCATTGTTTGATGAGCATCATGAGCTAGCTAGTAGACGCCCTACATCTACATGGCAGAGTTACTAGTTTATCCATTAAAGAGTTGCTAGTTTATCCAGATTAAAAGCATATTTGGATCACCTAAACTAGTTATTAGTCCAACTGAAGTTTGGGTGAGTAAAGTTTAATCTTATTCTATTTATACAGATAGATGCATGGACTACTGAAAGGGACTAATTAACAGCTAGTTTTGGATTGGACTAGAAGTTAGTCCATCGTTTGGTTAATTTTATTCTAAATTTATTTAGTGCGGTAATTAAGAATATTCTAATTAACACTATTCATCTTAGAACCATCATGTTTTAATAGTTTGGTTTAGCTACCACACAAGTGGAGAATAAGTAGACAAATAATAACCATCAAACGTAATAAGTACTCCACGTGTTAATTGATGATCACGTTGCATTGCCTCGCCACTGCATAATTTTTTTCTTTTAAATTTGTTTTCCTTGTTGGCTAGTAGTACGTTAGATAGAGCAGCGGCAGCAGTAGTACAAATTAAGGGTCAAGCCTGCATGTATATTGCTTGCTAGGAAATACATATGTATAAATCGATGCAGCTTCTACGTAACCGTTGTCATCGACCCATATACAAATTTATGCATGTGACCTCGTGACTCACCTTCGCTCAACAATGCATGTCCATCAAATTCTATCGTTCTTTTTTTTTCTTGTTTTTTGGGAGGGCAGCGCTGCGGTTACTCTTTATTAAGAAGCTAGATATATTATACATGACAGTTGTCGTTATCGTTATTTAGTGAATACTACCAATGGCCTGATCCATAAAGAGGAGATAGTATAAACACACACACACACACACACACACATGACCTGATGCCCTGATCCATGAGCTACGTAGCACGAGAGTGCCATATACTACTATAAGGCCAAGTTGCTGAGACGGAAAAAAAAATTCTAGAGGTGGTTGTGTGTCCCACCTATATCAATGGTGTCTATGCTGATCAAGAACTCCACAAGAGGTGTACTGCTGCCTTTGAAAACACGACTTCGTTCTAGAGGTGTCAGGTGAGTGACTTGACACACCTACCTCTAGAAATCAATGAAAAAAATTCAAAACAAACTTATGGAGCCATGATGTTGAGTTTCGTTGCTGCCCATGCCGTCTACGACGAATTGAAGATGGTAGGGATCACCTAGAGATACTAATTGTGGATGAAAATGAGGTCTACATTGGGACTTAAGAGATCGAACACGTGCATAGTAGGCGTTCTACGTGTTATTAGCATAGAAAGGTAGATGCGACAGAACTCCACATTGACATTATGTCAACTTCGGAGCCATGTAGATCACGACCACATTCTCACCATCATCAGGTACCACACACACACACCCAACCCTCGTCCATTGCCATCTCAGCGGTGCCCTAAAGCCACTAACTCCATCAATGTCCTCTTCCTATCGCTAGCCCAGACGTGGTCCCTCAGCGCCATGCGATCCTCATCCACCACAAAGATCGGTCCGTTGCTAGTACCCCACCTAGGAAGATGTTGAGGTGGCACCCAAGCCCTTCCTTCCTATGAGGGTGAGGAAGAGAGAGAACGTGAAGAAGAGATCCGACGCCTCACCAAGTCCAACACTAAGAGAGATCCTTTTGTGCCCCACGTGTACCATGTAGGTAGGAGGACAAGTTTCAGGAGGAGACACTGTGCCCTGGTCACAAGGGCACCCCCACATGATCGTCGTTACTGAGTGGGTCGGAGCTTGAGGCAGAGAGAGAGAGAGAGTTGAGTGGGAAGGCAGGGGGATGAGTTAAGGGGGGAGGGCTCTATTTATTTCTAAGTATTTTAATTGGCATCCGCCCTTTTAAGAGGCGTTGGTCTCTTAAGAGGACTGGCTCTCTATAAATCAATTTAGAAGATCTCTGAAAGATCTTTAATTCACCTCTAAAAAAGTTTTTTCACAAAAAAGGAAAACTCAGCATCCAACGAACAATTTCCCATTTGAATCCTATAAACATCTAAATCTCGCATGCAAACATCCAAATTTTTCTTTTTTTTTCTCCATAGCATGTGGCTTTTCTCCCTAGTTTATTTTTATTTTTAGGAACCAATTATTAGCAATGGTTGGATAAAGTAAAAAAAAAACTATCTGTACTCATTTTTTGGCCACTCGGAATAAAGACAGAGTTGGCAAGTATTTTTGTAGAAGCTATTGATAACTCTCTCACACAAATGGAGTTTGCACATTTGGCCTCTAGATGATTTATAGGTGCGGTAGGTTAATATACCCACCTCTGCAAATCACATCACGCATCTTCTGAAATCGGTTTTTATAGGGCGCTGTTGATTTATTTATAGGTGATTAATAATCCCCTAGAATAACCTGGGGCCAAGTTCATCATGATGCCATGCAATTGTCATAGCTCAATAAGTACTCAGAATCGGCCCACTCCTCCCCCCGGGCCGCAACGATGGTCGATTGTACTCCGGCGATGGCACTACGTCGGCGACGGCGATGCATCTGCAAGTTCCGTCTTTGCAAGTGGTATCGTATAGTATTAGATTCCGAGTAATAATTTATATATAAAATATACATCCGAATCGGACATGGTAACTCCAACATTATATTCTGGCTCTCCTGAGGTTTATTTATAAACAGTTAACGGTACGTAATTACCTTAATAATTACCTAGTACGTACAGTACATAGCTACGAGATCATATCAACGCTGCACAACCCAAATCCCAAGCAAGTGGGATCGGAGATCGAGAAGCCAAGCTAGCCACCGCCGTTCGTCAGTCGATCGTCGGCGACGACCCGACCGACCTGTGGGGTGGTGCCGCTAGTTGTCGCCGCCGCCGCCGCCAGGCGCCAGTAGCCCGCTATGAACTGGGCGACGGCGATGTCCGTGTTTTACTTCAGCTTCACCATCGGGCTCATGACGCTCATCTACGGCACACTGCTCTACGTGCTCGTCTCCGAGCTGGCGGCGTGCTTCCGGCGCTGGCGCAGCGCCAGCGCCGCCGAGCGGATGCTGGACAGCGTCCCCGACGTCCCGTACCTCCTGCTGCCTGTGCCTGACGACCAACAACAGGCTTCGTCGTCGTGCGTGATCTGCATTGCGGAGTACGCCTGCGGCGAGGGGCGGTTCGTCTTGCCGTGCTGCGGCCACGCGTTCCACCGAGGGTGCATCACGGAGTGGCTCCGCCAGGGCAGGACCACTTGTCCTGTCTGCAGGGCCACTGCCATTGTTGTCGTGCCGGCGGCGGGAGAAGAGAAGGTCGATGCTGCTGCTGTTAGCACGGCTGAGGACATGGTGTAGCTAGCGTTTCTGGTTTCGTTTATTTCTTCCAGAGCATGGATGCAAAGCATATGGCGATGCTGATGAGTGCGTGCGTGCGTGCAACGATCTGAATTCCTTTTTTTAAATAATAATATACACTCATGGAGTGTTTTTTAATTCCCAACTATCGACAATTAATAAATAATATCACATGTAGTACGTTTTTTTTAATTTACATGTAGTATGTTTTTGGAGCAAAGAATGTACGTTGTTGACGCCGAGTTAGATCACCACACTGAAAAGATTACTCAATGTAGGGCCTAGCTGAACTTTAGGTCGGCCGGCACCTAGGATTTGTCCGCACCTGGACCTTGTGCTTCCAGTGACGAGCATGATATGCAAGACACGTCACCGGAGAAGCCCCGTCGGGAGCGGCAATACAAAAGACACACCGATGAGGGCTCCTGAAACTCGAAACCCCACACGCCTGGGAGGAACCCCGTCGGGGCGTGCGGCCGCTATGGGCTGCGCCCTAGCCAGCCTAACCACTATAGGGCGTCATTGTCGTCGTCGATCCTCCAGCCATGCAGCATTGACGAAAAACGAGGAGAAGTATAGATGGAAAAAGAGAGGGTAAATGGGGGCAGGAGATGTGTTTTTGTCAATTGGAAGTTAGGATCCTCAATCGGCCGTGATACTTTCGTTATGGAGGGGGTGGTCTTATCTAGTGGAAAGCAACTCCAAAACGTGTTTTGCATGTTTCCCACATCGAAAATTGATTTGAAAAAATTGGCTTTGATTTGGTCTTGATTCCAGCAGAAAAGTCGGCCAGACCGTCGGCCAGGCATTCACGGTCCTGGACACTGTGGCCGGCCCAGCAACAGTGATTCGGTTTTGATTCCAGCAGAAAAGTTGGCCAGACCGTCAGCCAGACATTCACGGACCCAGACGCTATGGCCGGCCCAGCAACAGGCAAGCTGGCCTGGCCAGCTTCGGGAACCCGGCCTGGCCGACTAGGAAGGGCCGCAACATCTTCTTTCTCCTTTTCCTTTGCGTCTCGAATTGCGTTGCACCAAATATTTTCTCGCACGTTCTCCAGGTCAATTTTCATGCCGGACATTTATGCCTGTCAAAAAAAATATATCTGCTAGATAAGATCATAAGAAGCACGAGGCAACAAAACGTGACAAACTAGGAAGCTCAAACTTATTACGACGGAATGGAAGCACGAGACAACGACATTTGGGGCATCCCTTGCTAGTCATTCTACATACGCCATGCCAAGAGCAACATCATCCCACTGCAGCTGAGCCCTACACAACGGGCACGTGTTGTTGCACGCCGCCAGCCACTGTGCAATGCCAGCTCGGGTGGAACTCGTGGCAGCAGACGGGCATGACGCTGCACCAGTCACCGTCACGGTGACTCAGCTTCGCTCAACATGCATATCCATCAAATTCAAAACGTGTTTTTCTCTTCTTGTTTTTGTGGGAGGGCGCTGCTGTTACTATTTATTAATTAAGAAGAAGATATATTACACATGGTTTATAAGTCCTTAATTTGACACGGGTGCTCGTATTTTCCTCGACGTTTCCATCGACAACGAGGCGCATGTGGTGACTTCGTCAATCTCGAGATGTGTTAGCATAGTCTTTCGATCAGAGCTGCTCATAGGGGTAGGGATTATGTACGTGTATTCATAGGGGTGAGTGTACGTGCGTGTTAAGTGTCTGTGTCTGTACTTGTGTAATTCACAAAAAAAATAAGAGGAGATAATAATATAAACACACACGCGCGCGTGACCTGATGTCCTAATCCATGAGCTACGTAGCATATGAGAGTGCCACGTACTACCATAAGACCAATTTGCTGAGATAGAACAACGGATTTCTAAAGGCGGTTGTGCGTCCCAAGGGTGTCTATGATAATCAAGAATTCCACCAGAGGCGGTGCCAGCTTCTGCCTCTGAAAGACACTACTTTGTTCTAGAGCTGACTGACTTGAGACACCTACCCTGTGGAAATCAATGCAAAAAATTTCAAAACAAGCATATGGAGCTATGGTGCTCAGCTACTTCAAATTGTGGCAGAAGATGGTTGGGACCGCCTAGAGATAGTAGTCGAGGATGAAAACGAGGTCCACATTGGGATTTAAGAGATCAAACACGTGCACAATAGGCGTTCTGCGTGTTGGCACATGAAGGGAATAGACACGATACAGCTCCACGTCGACATTGTACCAACTTCAGAGCCATGTAGATCACGACCACATGCTCACCATCCTCAGATGCCACACAAACCCAACCCTTGCCCACCGCCATCTCAGCGGCACCAAAAAGCCACTTCAACTCCACCATTGTCCTCTTCCAATCGCTAGCCCAGACATGGCCCCTCAGCACCATGTGATCCTCATCCACAACAAAGATCGTTTCGTTGGTGGTACCCCATCCAGGAAGATGCTGAGGCGGCGGTCAGGCCCTTCCATCCTATGAGGGTGAGGGAGAGAGAAGAGGAAGAAGAGATCCGACGCCTCACCAAGTCAAACACTAAGAGAGATCCTTTTGTGCCCCGTGCGCGTGCCATGTAGGTTGGCAGACAAGGTTCAGGAGGAGACATTGCCCTGGATTGGATCCACCTGTTCCTGGTCATAAGGGAACCCCCACGTGATCATCGTTCCTGAGTGTGTCAGAGCTTGAGGCAAAGGAGGCACTAAGAGATTTAGAGAGAGAGAGAGAGTTGAGTGGGAAGGCAGAGGAGTCAGCAGTTGCGGGAGGAGTTAAGTGGGAGGGCTCTATTTATTTCTAGTGTATTTTAATGGGCCAATGGTCTTTTAACAAGCATGGGTCTTTTAAGAGGACCAACTCTCTAATTAAATTAATTTAGATCTCCAAAAGATTTTTAATTCAACTCTGAAAAAAGTTTTTTCACACAAAAAAGGAAAAAACAGCATCCAACGAACAATTTACCATTTGAATTCTACTAGCAAACGTGCCTGTGTGTTACGATGGAACCCAATACGTCTTGGAAGTGTACTTCGTCTTGAAAGTGGAGTCTGAGTTGCCTACGTATCAACTTCTGCTGAAAAATTTGATTTCATTACTTGGCTTATAAACATGGACAAATCAGACTTCAATGAGTGGATTTTGGCTGGGGATTTTAATCTCTATAGATCAGCAGAAGACAGAAGTAAACCAGGTGGTAATATTGGTGAAATGCAAATGTTTAATGAGCTTATCATTGATTTTGATATCTCAGAAATACCCTTTAGTGGACAGAGATATACTTGGAGTAACATGCAGCTGGATCCCATGCTTGTAAAGCTGGACTGGGTCTTCACTTCTGCTTCTTGGAATCTCTCCTTCCCTACAACTAATATTTAACCACTATCTAGACCAATTTCAGATCACACTCCTTTTGTCATCAACATTGGAACCAAAATTCCAAAGGCTGCTATTTTCAGGTTTGAAAATCACTGGGTTGAACATGAAGATTTTCTAAAAATAGTGGATCTGCATTGGAACAATGCTCCCTTTTACTCCAACTAAGCTAGGAATCTGTCCCAAAAATTGAAACAAGTAAGGCAAGGTTTGAAGACATGGAGTAAAACTTTCTCAAATCTAGGCAAGATTATTCACAACTGCAACTGGGTTCTTCTCTTACTAGATGGTCTTGAGGAACAAAGACCTTTATTAGATCTAGAATGGGCCCTGAGAAATATGACTAAAAGACACCTTGCAACTATGTTAGAAAGAAAAAGAACCTACTGGAGGCAAAGGAACATAGTAAGATGGGCTAAGTTTGGTGATGAGAATACTAGCTTCTTCCAAGCACTTGCTACTCAAAATCATAGAAGGAATTTCATTGTTTTCCTTTGTTCTCCAGATAACACACTCATCACTGACCATGATCAGAAGGCAAATCTTCTTTATGAATCCTTCAGGGATAGATTGGGAATTAGTGAATTTACTGGAATCATTTTTGACATGGCCAGCCTTCTTACCCAGCACAACTTAGAAGGGATGGATGAAAATTTTACCAATGAGGAGATTGATCGGGTGATAAAATCTTTACCCAATGATCATGCACCTGGGCCTGATGGTTTTAATGGCCTATTCATAAAGAAAAGCTGGTCTCTCATCAAACAAGATTTTTTGAGACTTTTCTCTAATTTCAGTAATTGAAGTGTAGATCTAAGTAGCATAAACAACTCCCACATTGCACTTATTCTTAAAAAGGAGAACCTTGCTATTGTGGATGATTATAGACCTATCTCCTTACTCAATTATTCCATTAAAAGCATCACTAAACTCCTATCTATCAGACTACAATCAGTTCTACCCTCTCTTATACATGACAGTCAATATGGTTTCATCAGAGGTAGAACAATCCAAGATTGCCTTGCTTGGGCCTTTCAGTTCCTTCACATATGTCATCGGTTCCTTTTATTATTGAAGTCTTGAAGCATAAGGGTTTCTCTGGAAAATGGATCAATTGGGTAAAGGCCATTCTGAGCTCTGCTACATCTGCTGTTTTACTCAATGTAATCCTAGGAAAGAATTTTATTTGCAGGAGAGGTGTCAGACAGGGGGACCCCCTATCTCCTTTGCTCTTTGTTCTAGCTATAGATTTTCTACACACTATTGTTAATAAAGCTTGGCACATAGGGGTTCTAAAGCATCCTCTCAGGGAAGACTTTGGAGGAGACTATCCTATTGTGCAATATGCTGATGACACACTCCTGATTTTACCAGCAGAGGCCAGCAGAATTCTTTTCAAGTTCAAAGGAATCTTAAGATCCTTTTCTGATAGTACAGGTTTCAAGGTGAACTTTCACAAATCCTCTTTAGTTCCTATAAATATGAATGAAGAAGAGACCCAGCATTTAGCCAATACTTTTGGCTGCAAAATTGGTGTCATGCCTTTTACATATATATCCTGGGCTGCCTCTTGGCACAACTAGGCCATATGAAAAATGGGCTGAGATTCAACGCTCTAGGACTCCAAATGGCTTCCCAACCGTTGCGCTCCCCAGCTCCGGCCCCGCACCCGCCCCCGTGCGCCGCCCCGGCGTGCGACCCCAGATCCCCCGCCGCCGACCGCTCCCCCTCCTCGCCAGCCCTCGCAGCTCGCTCCCCTCCCTGCGCCCATCCCAAGCACCCAAGTTCCTCAGCCAACGGACCCCCACAGCTGCAGATCGACCCCGCCCAGCAACATGGACGTCCGGCGACCTGCGCTTCACCTCCCCGCCGTCCACTCCTCAAATCCATGGTTGTGGGGCCGAAATTTCTACTCGATGGCACCTTGGGAACCTGCGCGAGGGGCCCGGCGGACGGCGTTTCTCGGCATAGGAAACGTGTAAGCTTCGCCTCCCCCCTCATCGCCCTCCAGAGAAGAGATACTCCTCCACTGGCATTTTGCCTGCAAGTTCTTGCCTCAGCGCCTCTGCAGCAACGCCTGCTTCCGGCGCACTGGCCGCGGAGCATTCACTTCACCACGCGGCCGCTGCGCACCGTATTGATGGCGCGTTTCCTTCCCGAGACGGGTCGCTCTGGGTTGACTCCGGGGCACACCGGCAAGCCAAGGGGCCGCATTCATGCGCGCCAGCTACCACCTCGTCAGCGGCAGTGGAAGCCGGTTGGTCCGAGGTGCGCCCAAGGTACTGGTGGCGTCTCCCCGAGTTCAAGAATCCATCTTCAAGGCCCCAACTACCAAGGTCACTTCGACGCGCTCCCTCCACAGCGAAGACCTGCTGAGACAATTGAGAGGTAAATGCTTCCGTTGCCTCTCCCCTGGCCATGTCGCTGCAGCGTGCAGGGACCCTGTGAGGTGCCTCAGTTGTGGCCGCTGGGGCATAAAAGCAGAGTATGCAGAGACAGAGCTTCTTCAACCAAGCAGAAAGCTCCCCAGCTCCCGACAGCCCCTCCTCCAGTTGACGACCACAGCTTCCCCCCTTGGGAAGGACCGCGATGGCGATGCCTGGGGACCCTGCTGACCGTCCCCAGGACACTGCAGCGGTGGCCTTCTCCACTGAAGACATGGACCACGAGCTCAACCGCCTCTCCATGCACGGCATGGTGGCCTGGTTGGGGAAGGACCGGCCGAAGGTGGAACCAGAGGTCATCAAGAAGGCCATCTGCCAGCAGTTTGCAGTCCGCCCGGAGGACGTCACCGTCGTCAAGCACTTCCCCGAAGACTTCTTCTGCGACTTCAAGCACCGCCACCAACGCGACGAAGCTGCAGGTCAGGGAAGGTTCCCCTACGGCAACCTCGACATCCACACCCGGCCCTGGCAACTGGCCACGCACGGCGACATCTGCGACCTCAAGTACCACGTCCGGCTTTGCTTGGAGGGCATCCCTCTGCAGGCCTGGAACGAGAACATTGCCAAAAGAGCTGTTGCAAGATCCTGCGATCTCCACTACGTCGAGCAGGCATCTCTGGACCGCGAGGACACCAGGGCGCTCTGCCTCTGGGCGTGGACGCACAACCCGTCGGACATCCCGAAGGTAACCTGGCTCACCTTGTCTTGCAGGAAGGCTGAATTCCACAACGGTCCGCCTGCTCGTGGGCGCCGCGGCCTCACCTTCAGGGTACTGGTGCACCTTGACCTGGTGGAGGACCCGCCAGGCGCACATGGACGCACCCCTCCCCGTGCGTACACTTGGCGCTATGGGGTCGTTGATGGTGAAAGGGCGCCGCGCGACCGCCTCGACCCACCACCCTCCGAGGTCCGCAGCAGCAACCGCCGGGACGACGATGACGACGACGATCGCCGGGGGCGCCGCGGGCATCGGGACGACACCTGGAGTTCACGCCTACTCCGGAGCTTGTCGCGGGCACCCAGGGAGCGTGAACGCGAGCGTTCCGAATCCAGGCGTGGCAGCCGTCGGCACCGAAGCCCCGACCACGGAGGCCGTCGACGCCCTCTGCTTCGCACCGACGCTGCGGGCACCGAAAGCTCGGAACTTCTCCTGGAACGTCATGCTTCGGAGACTCCTCGCCGGCTTGTCACGGACACCGTCCGCCTGACAGGGGCTGTTCGCCCGACTCAGGCCCCTCGTCGTCCTCCCATGCGTGGCCGGAGCAGGGAAAGGACGCCGCACCGCAGGCGCCACAGGCTGGCACGCTCGGAGCCACGCCCCAGAACGGCACGTTCGGAGTCCCCGCAGCCACGCCTGCGCTGCAAGTCGCCGGACCTTGGAGGCAGCGTCAGCAACAATCGCCATCCTTCGCCAAGTCCTCCTAAGGTGCGTGCAATTCATGTATATACAGAGAGGCGGCCCCCATCTATGGACTCGTCAGAGACGTGGCCTCCACCGTCTGCCCCGTCACACAGAGAACCGGCTACTCCATCGGCCGACGCGCTCCAGAACATCACTAGGTCCGTCTCGCCGTCAGCTTCTCCGCCCCCCTCACGTTCGCCCGTCCTGCAGGCTCCCCCCGTGTCGTCCTCGACCCTGCGGCCTGCCAGAGGGAGGCAAGCTCCATCCTCCCCACGGGTCGTCGCTTCTGCCCCGGTCGAGTCTACTCCAGGCGAACGCGTGCAGGCACCTCGACGCGCCCGAAGCTGACAGGGAGCGGGCAGGTTCTGCGCTTCCGTCCTGGGTTCGTCTACTCCAGGCGCCGAGTCACGGGGCCCAGCGTCCCACGCCCAGTTCAGGCTGTCGTCGAGGCAGAGGTAGCTGCTGCTGATAACACTACAAACAATGACAGCCTGCCAGTGTCTCAGTTCATCGCGGGGATCTCACAGCCTCTGCCACAACCTCTCTTGCAGGTCCCGACGCGCCGAACCAGCCCGCCACAGCGTCGCAAAAAGGCCATGGCTCCAACGCGCAGAAGTGTGCGTATTGCTTCAAGGTGCTGGCCCAAGGGAGACACACAGGCCAGAGCTCGCCAAGTGCTCATCAAGAAGCTGGGAATCCTCGACGGAGAAGACGTCAGCTCCGATGATCTTCTACTGCACTACTTCAGCTTGTTCAAGGGGCCACTCACGGATGCTGTGATCAGGGCGCTGTCGGCTCTGTGCGGTGTCGACGCTGCAGCTGCAGCACCCACTGCACAGGCTTAGAAGCCTGATTTCCTCAAGGGCTACATAATGTTTCAATGTTAGGCAGTATTCAGTCTTCTAGGATCGCTGCAGCTAGGGTCGACATGAAATTCCTGCACTTCCTGCCCTTTTGTTTTGGTGGGGCGACAGCCAGGGGCCTAAAGTCGCCTTCCCAGCAAGCCCAGGAAAGATGCATCCAAGTAGTTTATGGTAGCATCCTGTCTGCAAGCAGCAATCTTTTGCTTTGTACCTCACTGCCGGCAGCCAGTGGCCTTCAGTTTGCTCGGCATTGCCAAAACACTTCTGCATTATGTCTCGCCCAATACTATATCTCCTGTTCGCCTTCAGCTTGTCTGCCTTCATGTGACTACTCGGCACTGGGGTTCAATTTTTGTTTTTATGGCACAACATAATTGTCAGATTCTTAATTGGAACGTTAGGGGCCTAAATGACGGCGCGCGCCAAGACTCGGTGTATGAATTAGTTAGAAGCACCGGCGCCACCATTGTGTGCTTGCAAGAAACGAAGTTGCAACTTCTTGATCAGAATGTGGTGCTCCGTACAGTAGGAGCAAAATTTGCCAACTCCTATGCTGTGCTACCGGCTGTGCAGACCCGGGGTGACATCCTACTTGCAGTGAATGAGGACTTTTTCGACCTCTCCGCAGTTGTTTTAACTGCGAGCACGATAACTGCAGAAATCACCATGAGGGCGGACAGAATAAAATGGAAGATCACGGTTGTCTATGGACCTCAGGGGGACGCGGCCAAGCTCCAGTTCCTCCAAGAATTGAAAAACATTCCTCCCCCACCAGAGCACAACAGGTGGCTCATCCTAGGAGACTTCAACCTCATCTACCAGGAAGAAGATAAAAACAACTCCAACCTTAACCGGCGACTGATGGGCGCATTTAGGGCGGCGATCAATCATCTACACCTCAAAGAAATCAAGCTGAATGGACGCCGATTTACCTGGAGCAATCAACAGGATAACCCTACACTCACTAGAATTGACAGGTTCTTGTGCACCCCTGAATGGGAGCTGACCTTTCCTGCTTGCTTCTTACATTCCCTACCGTCGCTCATGTCAGACCACACCCCCCTGTTGCTGCAAGGAGACTTGGACCACCATCCTAATACGTCCTTCCGATTCGAAAACTTCTGGACCGAGATGGAAGGCTTCCAGGAACTTGTACAGGACATTTGGAATAGACCAGTCAGCTCGGCTCTTCCAATGAAACGATTACACATCAAATTGGCGCGTGTCGCGAAAGGAATCAAGCGGTGGAAAAAAGAAAAAATTGGTGACACTAAGCTGCAACTAGCTATAGTGAAAGAAGTCTTGCTACAATTAGAAGCAGCGCAAGAGCACAGGCTGCTCACAGAGCAAGAGCTTGACTTATGTCGGCGCCTAAAAGCTCGCAGCATGGGGCTAGCGGCCATCGAAAAAACAAGAATCAGGCAAAGATCGAGGCTCACCTACATCCGTTGTGGAGATGCCAACACAAAATTCTTCCACATGAGAGCTAGTGCGCGTCGGAGGAAGAACTATATACACTGTTTACACACGGAAGAAGGGATTGCAATTGCTCATGACGAAAAAGAAAAGGTGATCCGGGATTATTTCAACAACCACATAGGCTCTGTGGTTTCCAGGTCAACAACCATCAATTGGCAATCCCTTGGCTACACCCCGCAGAATCTCTCCGACCTCGAGATGCCTTTCTCCCAGGAAGAAGTCCAAAATACCATAAACTCTATGCCTCCCGACAAAGCTCCAGGTCCTGACGGTTTCACCGGCGCCTTCTTCAAAGCATGTTGGGAAACTATCAGCGACGATGTCATGGCAGCCATGAATAGCCTGTTCTCGTTGAACGCCCAGGGGTTTGAATGGTTAAACTCGGCATGCATCGTCCTGCTCCCAAAAAAAGCGGAAGCTTTGAGGGTAACAGACTTCAGACCTATCAGCCTCATCCACAGCATTGCAAAGATCTTCTCCAAATTGCTTGCTAACAGACTCGCCCCTCGCCTGAATTCCCTGGTCTCCAATTGCCAAAGTGCATTCATAAAGAGAAGAAGCATTCATGATAACTTTCTTTATGTTCAGGGAACTGTACGGAAGTTGCATAAACAAAAGACGCCGGCCTTGTTCATGAAATTGGATATCCACAAAGCTTTTGACACGGTAAATTGGGGATACTTGCTTGAGACCCTACAAGCCCTGGGCTTTGGATCCCGCTGGCGTGAATGGATCTCCATCCTTTTCCGTACAGCCTCCTCGACTGCACTAATGAATGGAAGACAAGGCCCCAGTTTCACCCATGCTAGAGGTGTCCGCCAAGGGGACCCTCTATCACCCATGCTCTTCATTTTGGCCATGGACCCGCTCCAGCGTTTGCTTGATCTAGCAACTCAGCAAAGGATCCTCACCCCGCTACCCCTCACAGCAGCAAAATGGAGAACATCCATGTATGCGGATGATGCGGCTATATTCATTAACCCCATCAAAGAAGACGTGGAAGCTGTTAATATGATCCTTACAGCGTTCGGTACCTTCTCGGGGCTCCACATAAATTTGCAAAAGAGCACTATACATCCAATCAGATGTGAAAATGTGGACCTAGATCACGTCTTATCGCCCTTCACTGGTAGTAGAGGCGCCTTCCCATGCAAGTACCTGGGCCTGCAACTTCACACCAGATCGCTCCAAAAGGCTCACGTTCAGCCTCTCATCGAGCGCATTGGACAAAGGCTACCGAAATGGAAAGGACGATGGCTAAACAAGGCTGGGCGCCTCACTTTGGTCAGTTCGGTCCTCTCCTCAATGCCAACCTACCACCTCACAGTGTTTCCCTTGGCTGCTTGGGCAAGGAGGAAAATTGATAAAATTAGGAGATCATTCTTATGGAAAGGGGAGGAGAACACCAATGGTGGACACTGCCTGGTTAACTGGCCCACAGTTACCAGACCAAAAGATCTCGGGGGCTTAGGGGTGCCTGACCTGGACAGATTTGGAAGAGCTCTACGCCTGCGTTGGCTATGGCAAGAATGGGTGGAGGAATCAAAACCGTGGATTGGATCTGAACTCCCTTGCAGTGATGGCGACCGCCTCCTCTTCAACTCATCAATCACAATAACATTGGGGGATGGCGCAAAGGCACACTTCTGGCACCACAATTGGCTTCAGGGAGAGGCTCCCAGATATCTGGCCCCTAACTTATTTCAGCTTGCTTCCAGAAAGAACAGAACAGTACAACATGAACTACAGAATAATAACTGGATACGCTCGCTAAGGGGAAGAATCACCTCGGCTGTCCACATTGAAGAATTCATCTCTCTATGGGTAAGGATTCAGGACGTGCACCTCCAGCAAGGCGTCAGAGACTCCATCGCTTGGAAATGGACCCCGGAAGGGGTTTATTCCACCCGTTCAGCATATCGGATCCAATTTAAAGGCTCTTTCGCTCTACTCCGAAGCGATCTAATTTGGAGAGCGCAAGTGGAGAACAAATGCAAAATCTTTGCATGGATTCTGCTGCAAGACAAGATTCTTACAGCGCATAATCTACAGAAAAGAGGATGGCCATATCATGAACATTGTGTCCTTTGCAATGGTCCCTTAGAAACCGGTCTGCACCTCTGTTTGTGTTGCCCCTTTGCTAAAGAGGTTTGGAGCCTAGTCATCTCTTGGGAGAACCTCAACCTCCCTGAGCCACGGTCACAGGCTCAGGCCGACCCCATGCATATCAAAGCATGGTGGGAAGAGACAGCAAGAAAGGTGCCAGCTACAGAACGAAGACGGCTCAATGGGATAGTGATTTACACCTTTTGGAACATTTGGAAGGAGCGTAACAGGAGAATTTTCAACAACACCTCAGAGACGGGGCTACAGATGGCTGCAAGAATCAAGGAAGACATTGAGCAAAGGAAGAGAGCTTTCGCTCACGCTTAGCATTTTAAGAGTGTTCCTCTGTGGTTCCCTTTTCTTTGCTTCGGGGGCCTAAACCCCACTAACCCCTTTCCTCGTTTGTACATAAACTCTCTTTTTCCCATCTTAATTGAAAGGCAGAGCTCCTGCCATTGCGTTCAAAAAAAACAACTAGGCCATATGTGCAAGATTTTAGTCCCCTGACCAGTAGAATTGAAAGAAGACTAGATGGTATTAGTAAAAATGCTTTCCTACCAAGGCAGATTAGTTTTGGTTAATTCTGTCTTCACAGCTCTTCCAACTTTTTATATGTGTAGTTTGCTAATTCCTCCAACTGTCATTGATCAAATTGACAAATATAGAAAGCACCGTCTCTGGAGTGGAGGTGATATCAATAGAAAAGGAACCTGCTTGGCAGCTTGGGAGTATGCCTGTAAATCAAAGGAAGATGGAGGTTTAGGCATCATTGATCTAAAATCACAGAATTCAGCTCTGCTCCTAAAACACTTAGATAAGTTTTACAACCATGACAACATTCCTTCGGTGAGTCTTACTTGGGAGAAGTTTTACAAGAATAATTACATTCCACCCCATGCTAAAAGCCCCAATGGCTCCTTCTGGTGGAGGGATCTTCTTAAGTTAATAGACGATTTTAGAAAAATAACAACTTGTGTGCCATCAAAAGGAAATTTAGTTATGCTCTGGTAGGACTCTTGGTCTAACAATCTGTCGAGAGACATGTTCCCAGAATTGTTCAGCTTTGTGAGAAAGCCTAAAAGTTCAATCAGGCTTCTTTTAGATAAGGAGCCAGCTTCTGTCTTCTTTTATCCTCTGTCACCCCAAGCTACCCTTCAATTAGACTCTTTGCTATCTCTCACACAAAACTTCAACTGGGACCGAAATACAGAGGATCTATGGGTTTATAGATGGGGGTCTTCAACCTTTTCCTCTTCAAATGCTTACAAGATTTTGGTTGGCCATCATCAAGCTTCCCCTCTTTTCAAGTGGATGTGGACTGTAGGTAATTTGGGAAAGCATAAGCTTTTCTTTTGGCTCCTCCTAATGGATCGTCTAAACACCAGGAACATACTAAGACGAAAGAATAGGCAGCTAGATGATTATAATTGTGTTCTTTGTAACACCAATACAGAGGAGTCCTGCTTCCATCTTTTTTCTCTTGCCTCTTAGCACTACCTGCTGGAACTCTATTAATATCAACTGGGATACGAATCTTCAACCATTAGACATGATCTGCCAAGCAAGAAACACCTTCAATAGCTCTATTTTCAGAGAACTTGTTATAACTGCTTGCTGGGTCATATGGACTACTAGAAATGGAGTGATTTTTTATGCCAAAACACACAATTTGGAGCAGTGGAAACATGCCTTCAAGGAAGAGCTTGGCCTGGTTTGTATCAAGGCCAAGAAGAAAGTTGCAAACGCTTTGCTTAGTTGGTATGGATCAAAACGGATCAGATACGAACGGATATCGCCGATATTGTATTTGTTTTCATATTTTTGTTCGGATTCGGATTTGGACACAGATAGCTACCGGATACATATACGAATACGGATTTTCTCGGTTACGAATACGAATAATGAGTGTCGAATGCGGCATGAATCGGATTCGGAGAATGTCGGATACAAATATCTATTCAGATATTGAGTAAAAGCAACATATATAAATTTCATAGGTGTGCAAACCATTACACCACTCTATGAGTCCAGAATCCATCTAGATTAAGCCTAGCAACAAATAAAAGGTAAGATACAGATACATCATACAAGCATCGATCTTCACTGCACGAGCAGAAGTAACCAAGCTCATGGGTCATTTGCATTGACAACTTCACCCATATTAGCATTTGCATTGGCGGCACCTTCGCCGATCTGAGGATCATGGAATTGGCCTAGCTCATGGTTGTAGTGGTGCCTAGCTCTCAAGTGGTGCCAAAAATGTGTGGATCCACGCCAAGGATCAGCACGAGCTCTATAATTGCCCCTATTGCATTTCGACCAACGTTGTTCCTCCATGACATCGTCTTTTTCATGCCTCTTCGTATATAGCTCATAGTGTTCCCAAAGCCTTGACATTTCAAAAGCTATTCTAATCCAATAATCCAGTTGAAAAGACAAATGATTAAAGGTTCAAATTAAAAGGAGAAAGCACTAAAGGATTAAAGTTTTTTTTGTTTGGTAATTGGTATAGTAGAACCGTAGTTGCAAAACGTTTTTTTTGCGAAGCCAAAACGTAAAGGGATTAAGGATGGACACTGGACAAGCATACCTTCAAGGCTTCAACCTTAGGTCCTCGGCGAACGACGGTGGCTGCAACCTGCACAGTGCACACTAACAACTACCAAGCACCTTCAACCACCGGCCACGGCCAGGAAGCAAGCAAAATGGGAGTGGCGGCTGAGGAGTGGGAAATTGGGTAGGCAAGTGTGGTTGGGAACTTATATATAGGACTTGCCAACTAGGGTTACAAAGGATTGGGCCGTTTGGACAGACAATAATATTTGGGCCCAATTCTAGATATTCTTTCTCCTTGTATTATACTAAATGGACTTAAAATTAATTGTTTGAGACTCTAAATAAATTCAAATCAAAAGGTTTTCAACTACAAAGTTTCACAACTTTTTGGGATCTACAACTTTTGTTTGCATTGTTTGTCCATCCGAGGTCGTTTATAAAATTTGAATTTCAAATGTGAGAAATTTAGACATAATTATCCTTAACTAGATGGTTTCAAATAAAAAAGTTGCCAACTACGAAGTTGCATAACTTTTTGAGATCTACAACTTTCGTTTTGGTTGTTTCTCTATCCGAGGTCGTTTGAAAAATTCAAATTTCAAATTTTAGAAATTCAAATGTACTTTTCTATGACAAAATGTTTTCAAATGAAAAAGTTGTCAACTACAAAGTTATAGAACTCATCGAGATCTACAACTTTCATTTTTGTCATTTTTACATGTGACTTGGTTTGAATAATTCAAAATTTAAATTTCAAAAATTGACAACTTCAAACAAGATTTTGAAATAGCAAATGATTTAAGCTCAAAAAGTCGTGAACAACAAAGTTATAGAACTCATCAAGATCTACAACTTTTAGTTTGGTTATTTCTTCATCCGACAAAGTGGTAGTATATATTGTTCAGAAATTGATAAATCTCTCACATAGTTTATGAAACTATATGAGATATGTCATTTGTGAACAATGTTTACTATCACTTTAAACTATGTGAGAGATTTATCAATTTGTGAACAATGTATACTACCACTTTGTCGGATGAAGAAATGGTATGTATAAAAGTTATAGATCTCGATGAGTTTTACAACTTTTATGTTCATGACTTTTTCAGCTAAAATTATTTGATATTTCAAAATGCTGTTGAAGATGTCATTTTTTGAAATTCAAATTTTGAAATGTTTACAAGAAAAGATGACCAAAATAATAGATGTAAGAAGATAATAAATTGATAGAGCATGATTTTAAAAAATTTTAGGAAAAAAATTAAGTCATTTGAAGTTAGTATGAGGGAGAAAGACTAGTTACAAGTTTTAACAAGAGATTAAAAAGAGAAATCAGAGTTTTTCAACAATTTATAAATTAAATTTCAAATAGCATTTTTAAATATAAATTGAATTCAAATGGAAAAATTCTAAAAAGCAAAGTTCTATAACTTTTTAAGATCTACATCTTTTATTTTGGTCATTTCTCCATCTGAGTTAGTTTGAAAAATTTAAATGTTAGTACTTAAGTTTTAATATTCGACGTCTATTTGTAGGGATGGCTCGTTTGGCGTTGCTATAAATCGTAGTAGTGTCATGACAACATAAAACACATCTAAGATTAAAAAAAAGACAGCAAGCATCACCACATATTTTATATATCACATTCACATCACACAATTCATAGGACTTAGCACAAGCATCACCCGAGAGGTTCATTAGTCACAAGCTCAAGTCAAGACTCGGGAGTCAAGATTCAAGAATCAGTCACAAGCTCTCAGAGTCAAAGAACTACAAAATACAACTATATATACATCCAGAGATCACATCAAAAGACAAAAGCGTGCATCAGCCAGCAAGGCAGCAACCAACTGTTCATCTTCAATCTTCAGTACTCAGTAGTCAGCAGTAGTCCAAAGTCCAAGTGTTCATGTCATCCAAGTCACTCTCCTCATGGTCCTCGCCACTGTCTTCTTCAGTATCCTGGTTCTCAGCCTACAAAATGTAGTGCAAATCAACACCTGGAGCCTGGATGTAAAAAACAATATGTGCAGATCACACAGTAACAGTACTTTACTGTAAATAATAATTACAAACCTCATCTGCTAGAGTACTATCAGTATCACAAAAGTCATCGATAATTGATGCTATCTTGTAGTTGCGATCTGAAAATGGTATGGTCACATAAAGTCATCAGTTAAAAAATTAAAGTTGCAGTTGCAAGTTGTATAAACAATTCAGTGTCACCTTTCTTAGATGCAAGGCCCCAATCTTTTGTACAAACTAGTGCTTCGACCATCTCAGGATCTAGACGACTGCGGAATTTATTAACAATACGCCCATTTAAACTGAAAGCTGACTCCGAAGCAACAGTAGACACTTGAACAACCAGCACATCATGAGCAAGTCGTGAGAGGACAGGATATGTCACTTGGTTACGTTAGTTTTCCAGCAAGACAATATGTCAAATTCAGCACCACTACCACTAGGATCAACCCACCGAAATGGTTTATCTGCCATGTATACATCCAACTCACTTATCTCACCACGAGTCACTTCGTCGTCATACAAAAATTCTTCAATATCAGCATTTTCCCTAGATGTGTGAGCTGGAGCTACAGTAGGTTCAGATTGTGCACTAGCCTTTGAAGTTTGATGCGGTGTACTAGACAAGTAAGCTTCAAACAATCGCTTCACAACTTCCATGATTAGACTAAGTTCAGTAGCAGCCCTGTCTTTGTAAATCCTTTTTAGGAAATATTCTATCAGCCTTTTCTTGTACCTAGGATCAAGGAAACATGCCACAGCAAGAGCTATATTGGACTTTTTCCAATACTTGTCATATTTCTCTTGCATTGCCTGAGCCATAGAAGCAATAATTATATTAGCACTTGCAGACCATTCTGTAATTGCCAACTTTATCTCACAGAATTTCCACCAAAACATGTTTGCTGTTGGATATTGAGTTCCAGAAAACAACACCGTAGCATCATTAAAGCACTTCAAACACTTACAAAAAGATGCAGCCATATTCCATTCATCATTTGAAGGAGCACAATGCTTATATTTATCCTTATTTAAATACACTAGCCTTTCAAAAGCATCCCTATAATAGATAGCATGACTCAACATCTCATATGTTGAATTCCATCTCGTAGGAACATCCAATGGAAGACCAGACTTATTATTCAAATCAAGGAAATCAGCACACTTTTGAAATTCCTCCCACTGCACTAGAGAGTTCTTTAGAATAACAATGATAGCTCTAATATTCTTAACTGAAGAAGCAATCGCTGACAATCCATTTTGAGCAACCAAATTTAATATGTGACATAAACACCTTACATGGAAGAAAATACCAGCACATATCAAAGGAGGATACTTCTGCAGCTTAGCAAGATTATTAAGCTCCTTCACAACTGATATGACACAACTATTATTGTTGGAAGCATTGTCTAGGGTGAGTGCAAATAACTTCTTTTCTAGGTTCCAAGACATGATTCCCTTGATAAACTCACTTGCCAGTAAAGTCCCTTTATGTTGCCCTTTAACAAAAGGGAGGCAAATTATCCATTTTTGCATTTGCCAGTTATCATCAATCCAATGAATTGTGATGCACATATAGCCTTTATTTTGATTAGAAGTCCACATATCCATAGTTGCAGAAAGCCAACAAGATACAGTTTTAAGTTGGTTAAACAACTTCTTCTTTTCAGCTAAATACATGTCCAGTATCTGTTTCCTAGTAGTCATACGGCTCTTGAATGAAAAGTCAGGGCGCAAAGACTTGTGAAATCAACAAAGAACTCATGCTTAACCATCAGAAAGGGATATTCATGCATAACCATTGCTTCATAGAACTTTTTTAGGCTAACTTCAGCATCATATTTATAAGTTTGAACTTTACCTTCACTCTTTTCAACTTTAAGTTGTTGCTGCCTTTTCTTTACGTTGTGCTTTGCATTCACATGATTCCAAAGGACTGTCGTGCCATTCATGGACTCACCACAGGTTTTGTAAGCGCACTTCTTGCATTTCGCCCAAACTCGTGTCTCTATCTTTCCATCACCTGTCTTGCATTTCTCTGTGACCTTGGTGTAATATTCCCAAACCTTTGAGGTAGTCTTCTTTTGTCTCTTTGCAGCAGGCTTAACTCCCGCACTGCAAGTTCCATCTTCTCTAGTCTCTTTGTCAAGAATGACGACATTTGTAGCACCTCCACCTCCATCAACCGTGCTTGTTTCCTTCAATGCCAAATCCAGAGAATCAGGAGGTTGGGGATTGGGTGCTGATTGAGGGACTGCTGATTGACCTGTGCCAACTGGTGTAGAGGTAGCAGGAGGGGATGCTCCCATGCTTGCACATACACTCTCACTTCTAGTACCAGTAGCCATCCTAAATCCAACATATTCAAAAAAAAAAACCCCAACAATCGTGAGCTGACATTGTAGAAGCTTATGAAATCGAAACCCTACTTGTACTCGACTAGGTTGAGTTGGAGTGGAGGGGAGGAGAGGCATTACCTGATCTGCAACTGCGAGGTGAGGAGATCGAGCAGCGGAGGTCCAGAGGGGACAGCCGGCGGTGAGGGGCGGAGATGGAGCAGCGGAGTTCCAAAGGGGACAACCGGGAGCCGGTGGTGCGACCTTGCGAGTCGCGAGCGTTTGCGTGACGCCGTGACTGTTGCGCCTGCGTAGGGTAAGATAGGGAGGCTGGCGTCGGGTTAGTGGGCCGTGGCCCGTGCGGCTGCCTGTGTGCCTTGGCCTGGTCGGATAGTATCCGTATTGTGAAGATCGGATATATCCGTTTTTTTACCGGATTATCCGTATTTGCTGGATATCGACGATATTACATTCGTATCCAACATCCGCATAAAGTATCCACATTAGTATCTGTATCCGAAGAAAAAATCCGGATATCCGCCTAATTATCCATTTAAGTGTTCACATTTGTTCGGTCGAACGGACGGTTGGATAAATATCCGTACCATTTTCATCCATATTAGTTGGTGTGAGATTTTCCGTTAATATGTATCAGCTTTTTGTTCTGGGCATTGATTGCCTTGTAACTCTTGTAAATCTTTGTACATGTTACATTATTTATAAAATACCAAAAAATAGGTAGGGGACTCCCCTGCGGACCCTTTCAAAAAAGTTGCCTACGTAGAAGGCGCAGGGGCAATTTGGGAAGAACAAAAATCAGGCCGGATGAAATCCTTGGCTCCTTAATATTAGGTTAATTTTAAAGAACCATCGCTATTAGTTTCTAGATCGATGTGATTTTAGCTACAAAGATGCGTTCTCTATTCTGATGGTATAGCCTTTTATTTCTGCAGCCCTTGCTTGATTTATTGACCGCTACCTCCTCTCACGCTACAGCAACACCACGCTCTGGCCGCCATCCTAGCTTCAGCAACACAATGTTCTGGGCACAATCCTAGCTGTAGATGTTAACCATTAATTTGATTTTTCATGTATGCACTTTTGTAACAATGGAAATAGAAACGGACCGTGTTTCTTTGATGGAAGAAAAAGAATTGAACTGAAACTGTAATCCAGAGGATGCAGGACGGTGCGAACAGAATATATATATTTTTTGATGTCAATGCGGCTCTCATGGCCTTGTATTAAAGGACGCAAACTCATCCAAATCGCGAGTTACCACATCAATTACAAATTCAGGGAGGGGTCAAACCATATGGATGATTGACTCGGATCCCAACTCAACGCAACCTTCGCTATCTCGTGCGCAGACGAGTTACTTGACCGTGGAATATTAACAATCATCGAACATACAAACTGATCATGCAATAGCTCCCTAATACCTTTGAAGAGGACACCATTTAGCGCCAAGTCCCACCATCAGAGGTGATCGCCTCTCGGAGCTGGCTGGAATCAGTCTCCAATTGAATTCTAGAGATGCCGTGCCTTTCAGCAGCTTTCAAAGCAAATAGACAAGCCACCATTTCAGCTGATAAAGCATCCACTACCGGACTAATATTTGCTGCTCCTGCCAAGACTGCATTCCCATGATGATCTCTTATGATAAAGCCGCAAGCTCCAGAACTGTCTTCCTTCTTATATGCCCCATCGACATTTATATTTTGATATCATTAGAGATAGATTTTTGCTCTTATTCTATTCTATTTGGAATAGAATTTCTATTTACATTGCTCAAGAAGCCATGTATATTTGATATCAAATGGGAGGGGCATGGACGCTAACAACACGGACAAGGATAGTTTTCACATTTACGGAATTAGTTAGGGAAAGACTAGACAAAAAATGAAAATAAATTTGGCTTTTTAATAATTAATATTAGGTATATAGATAAACATATAAATCTCCCACGCAAGCCATTATATTTTGATATTATTTACTAGAGGTTTTTTTAGAAACATTTATTATTTATATGGGTGATTAATCCTCTAGAACAACCTGGGCCAAGTTCATCATGATGCCAATTGCTTTATCTTGGCCCAATAAGTACTCAGAATCGGCCCGCTCCTCGCCCGGGCCGCAACGATGGTCGATTGTACACCGGCGTTGGCCAATGGCACAGTCGTACGTCGGCGATACGATTCTTCTGGTAATTAATGTATCGACTTCGTTCTCTCCAACGTTATATTCTGGCTCTCCTGAGATTTATAAACAGTTATTAATGGTAATTACCTTTACCTAGTACAGTACGTAGCTACGATCGTATCAACGACGCTGCACAACCCAAACTCCAAGCGAGGGATCGGAGATCGAGAAGCCAAGCTAGCCACCGCCGTTCGTCAGTCGATCGTCGGCGACGATCCGACCCGTGTCGCCGCCATGAACTGGGCGACGATGATGTCCGTGTTTTACTACACCTTGACCTTCGGGCTTATCTACCTCGCTGGCGGCCTGCTCTACTTGGCCGTCTCCGAGCTGGTGGCCTGCTTCGGGCGCTGGCGCGCCGAGCGGATCCTGGACAGCGTGCCCGACGTCCCGTACCTCCCGTTGCCTGACCAAGAAGCTTCCACTGGCGGCGAAGGCAGGCCGTCGTCGTCGTCATCGTCGTCGTGCGTGATATGTATTGCGGAGTACGTCCGGGGCGAGGGGCGGTTCGTCATGCCGGGCTGCGGCCACGCGTTCCACAGAGGGTGCATTGCGGACTGGCTCCGCCAGGGCAAGACCACTTGCCCTATCTGTAGGGCCACCGCCATTGTCGTCGTGCCGCCGGCGGCAGAAGAGAAGGTGGTTTCTGCTGCTGTTAGGACGACGGAGGACATGGTGTAGCACTGGAGCTAGCGTTTCTTGTTTCCCTTCTATTTTTTTTTAGTTATTCACTGCAGCAATTATATATTGAAGTCAATCCGAGGCAAGTGTTCGGATCTATTATGACATAAGGAAATTTTCAACGCAATAATAAGTATGAAAAAATAGTAGGTCAAAATCAACAAACAAATACATTTTAACTCAGCGAAAACATACTATTCTGAGCCTTTAAATAATTAATAAGTATCAATTTATGTAACAATGTCAAAACAAGTACATGATAAGTACATGAATGTAGAAACTATATACCTAACTAATGAACATAAAACAATCTGGTTTCTTGGTTGAGAGTGTCTTACGAATCAGCATGAAGTTGACCACATCGATGTCTGTCTCGCTTATGATAATGGCCATGCGTTACAACGAGAATTTCACCGTGCGTTGTACCATTACCAAAAAGCTACATTAAATGATAGCAGTTTTCAATGTAATTCGGAATCCAAATCAGCACACAGATAATCAATATTACTGCCGGAGCAATCAAAATCTGGATCTTGGTTTGATTAACATGTTCAGCAACCAGTGGCTATCCAAAAGATCCTCACCTACATCCAGCGCCAGAATGCCAGACAAGCAGGTGACTCAAAAATATCTTTTGCACCAGATAAACAAAGAGAAACAACCAATCCAAATTAATTAAACCTTCGACAAGGGGTAGGTTCTTCCAATTCAGTGAAAAGCCAAACAACCCTACGTTCATGTAGACGGTTGTGGAAATCTAAAACATCCACCTGCAGTGCTCAGTTCCAATGACGACATATACATGATTCCTGCAAGAAGTTAAAACTGGAAGCTTAGTGCTGTGAGAAGTTTGGTGATGTATCCTCTAAAGAGTTTGGCAGAGAGTAAGGACACAGGATAATAGCTCACCCAGTACTGCATGCCTTTCTTAGCATGCTTATAGAGTCTGCTGTTATGATGAAAGCATCAGCCCATGCAAGATGACCCAAGTGTGGGTTAGCATCTGCAGTGACAAAAATTCTGCTCAGCATAAATTTTATCACTTCACATAAAGCTCATGATGTTTCACAGGATTGTAGGAAACAAGTAGTATTTCTTTGTCAGCTACTCAGATTGCATGAACTGCAGACGTGTTATCCAGAAGTTGAACTGCACTTACCTCCCAACTGTAGTGCGTGCGCAGCATCTGCAGAGCCTCACCGCATAGGCTCCTGATGTCCTTTGAGCTGTTGCCCAATCACTGTTTTTTGTTGCAAATATTAGCACGACATTGAGGCATAATGGCCAGGCATTTCTGATCAAAGTTCAGAGACCAACCGTTATATTAACATTTAAAAGACAAAAATTAATTTCACTCTCGTACGTTGGCACCCTATTTCCAGTATCACACATACATAATCAGCTAATACCTCTGGCCTGTTATAGCATCAAAATATTTCTCTTCAGCTGTCCAAACTTTTCCAATGGCATTGAATAATTTTCTTACACGGTTTTCATCATTTTGGTTTGAGTAGCCATCTCTCCCAAGCACATGACTAAGAAGCAAACAAATGAGATAGTGTTTCATTTTGTTACCTGCCCTGGTAATTCATTTAGTACAGCACAACCAAAGATAATTCAACATTTTCACGGTGTAGCCAAATTTTCTATAATCATAACCGTTAAGCACACAAAGCAGCTATTTCATGTTAGAGATTGCATAGCAAATTTTCATTCATTCAAGAAGCATACAACATTTCAAGTATTTTTCATAGGTTAAAAATGACTCATGGATTGTCAGTAAATTCTACCAGATGTGAAGGATCGAAACGGGCGACCAGAGGGGGGGTGAATGGTCGTGGAAGCCAAAAATAATTTCTAACCCTTCCCCTAAACACAAAACCTGATTAAATCACGTTTTCCAAATCTGGCTAGAACTCTATGTACCTAGTAAACCTGATGTGGACGAAAATCCGTAACTCCGATCGACCTAAAAATTTGTCAGATTAAACTAGATGAAATTACGAAACTAACCCAACTGGAATCACGTCAATCGGACTTACGGATCTTGAGATAAAAATAAAACAAGCAGACTATGTCAGATGCTGACGAGAATTGTAAAGAACCAATCGAGATGCACAAGATCAATCATTATAGATGAAAGATTAAATTGAGTAATTGAACTTACAAAAGTGCATCTAGCCTCCGCCCGAACATCCTCCCTCTCTTAATCGGAGAGATCAACAAAAACCTCTCACTAGAATTCAAACCCTAGGCTAGACCGGAGAGAGGAAAAACTGAACCGTGGAACCCGGGGCACGAGTACTGTTTACGGTACTGTTCACGCGTGAATAGTAACTCGCCGAGAGTCCAAAACGTTCCGCCCCCTTCTCAACCCTAGGTGCCACATATTTATATCTTCAAAGGGTAGCACGACCTATTTTCACATAACCCCCTACGCTAAATAAATCCAACGTAGGGGCGTAAATTCTAATTACGTCCTCCATGGCAAATTCCGCGATGTCCGCGATCCCTCCATCTCCGCGATGTGATCCTCGCGATGTCGCCGCACGACCATCCGAAATCGTATCGCGATCGCCAGAATTTCCATCTTCGGCCAACGCACGCCGCACGAGCGTCCTGGTACGATGCATTGCTTTGTGGCTCAACCAGCGAACCCCGGATTTTGTGGCGTAATCTGGAAACCTCCCTCGACGTCCTCCCACCGTGTAGCCAGGTACAGTAGACGTACATCACACGATCGCCTGTCCCTCGAACGCAAGCCTCGATCCGCCCTTCTCCGCCCCCACGGTTCTTCGGAACGGCATCCTATCCTCGTTCTTCACTCGTCGCCGCATGTACCTTGTCTCCACCTGTCACCTACAACCACAACCTGCCGAGAGATACGTCACACGCACACCGTGTTGTCAATCGCTCATCACCAAGGTGCTAGCACACCGGCATCTCAATCTCCCCCTTGATGAGTGCATTGACAACACCACACCGCACAAATTTATTGGAACTAAAAAAAATAAAAAGAAAGAAAAATAAACAATCTTGATCCCCAAAGACATGGGCTAGCGAAAAAGCTAGGCTCGACACAATCAAGACAAAAAAAAATCACTCTCCCCAAAATGAATCAAAAACCATATCAATTTCCCAAAAGCAATCTCAGCAGCAAAACTCAACAATTTCAGCAACACTCCCCCTCAACCCCTCAAAACAAGCATGCCAAGTCTCAGCAAAAACGAAATCAAACTCCCCCTGCAAAAATGAATTTGTGACTCACTCTCCCCCTTGTTGACAAAGCACTCCATCAAGATAAAATGCAAGGAACCAATTTAGAGAAAATCATGTGAGAAAGCACAAGTCGAAGCTTCTGAGACATATACAAAATACTTATAAAAGCTAACCAGCAACACGAGCTACTCAGAGAAGGAGCAACACAATGCCATGACCAATAGAATTTTAGAACTGAAATCTCTTTGAAAAACCAATTAGCCAGGCAAAAACATACATATTCCAAAATTAGTGCCAAGCTGAAGACAAAACATATAGCAAGCTGACACGATAGATACACAGCTTCAGTCAAAGTTCACTGCAACGCCCACAAATGCATGCATTTGTCATATTTAATTCTGGCTTTTGTGAGCTTGACAAGCAGGGATATGGGAAGCAAGAGTTGTGCCCAGCCAGTTTGTTTAATTTTGATTATGAGCGAGAACCAGCAGGGACATGGGAAAAATCAGAGTTGTGCCCATATTTAAATTCTCAGTAAGGCAAGCAGATCATGAGCTAAATAGCAGAGATATGGGAATTCAGAGTTTTTGCTCACAACCATACTATGCACTCCCGAGTTAAAACTTGTATTGTGAGTTACATTTGCAGTGAAAACCCATTAAAAGAAGCTGACTACCGAACCATGAGCAAGATATATGTCAAGTATTCAACAAGTCACTAGATCCAGAAAAGCAAGCATAGCCCAACATAATTTTTTAAGTATATATCTGTGCTGTTTTCAAAATAAAAATTGGTCAAGCAAAGCATTCAAACCCCTCCAAAAGCATCGATCGCAAACTAGCCAAAACAAGTATAAGGCATATGTAACTGAAGCAACTTACAATGATACTAGAATGGGTAACACACTCCGAACTCACCACACAAACGTGCAAACGTGGTTTGATCGAGTGGTTTAGTCAGAATATCAGCAAGTTGCTGACTAGTATCAATGTATTTAAGCTTAATATCACCCTTCTCAGCATGATCCCTCAGAAAATGATGACGAACCTCAATGTGTTTCGTCTTAGAGTGAAGCACAGGATTCTTTGCAACACTTATAGCGCTAGTGCTGTCACACAAGAGAGGAACGCGAGAAAACGACAAACCAAAATCACGAAGGGTAGCTATCATCCATAAAAGCTGAGAACAACAACTAGCAGCAGCAACATACTCAGCCTCTGTAGTAGATTGAGCAACATTAGATTGTTTTCTAGAGGACCAAGAAACAAGCGAAGAACCCAAAAATTGGCAAGTACCCGATGTAGACTTTCTATCCAAACGACACCCAGCAAAATCAGCATCCGAATAACCACACAAACTGAGAGTTGAAGCAGCAGAGTACCAAAGGCCAAATGCAGGAGTAAATCGAAGATACCTCATTATGCGCTTCACCGCCTGACGGTGAGAAGTTCTGGGGGACTGTAAGGTCCAAATAGGCTAGAGGGGGGGGGTGAATAGCCTAATTAAAACTTCTACAAGAATTACTTAACCACGAGTTAGTATGAAAGGTGGCGAGGCAAAAGCACTAGCTCTAACTAATTAAGCAAGCCACCTACACAAGTCTAGTACAAGGCTATTCACTAAACACAACAACAACTATAAGCTAGAAACGAGAAGTAATACGAGAGAAGAGCTTCGAGTGATTATACCGCCGTGAAGAGAAGAGAAATACCAATCAATCAATCATACAAGAGAAATCCTCGGGAAGAGAATGACACAAGAATTTATCCCGAGGTTCACTTGCTTCCCGACAAGCTACTCCCCGTTGTGGCGATACACCCACTTGTCGGTTCGCGAGCTAATCGACTATCAAGAGTCGAGCCCTCGGCGGGCGCCGCACAACCGCACACAAGATGGGGATCCTCCAAGCCACGAGCTTCACTAGAGTATCCAATTAGCGAACTCCCGCGGGGAAGGATCAAGAACCCCTTACAACACTTGGTGAAGGCTCCAACAATCTCTAATTGCGAGCTCAATCACCTCCGCTGCTCCAAGCCGTCTACCGTGTCGGGAAACACGGAAGAGTAACAAGAAATCCGCAGCAACTCGAAGATCAAGTGCCTCTAGAATGCAACTCTCAAGCAATGCACTTGAATCTCACTCAATCTCACTCAAGATGTGCAACTATGCAAAGAGATGAGTGGAGGGGTTGTTCTCTAGCTCAAAGTATGTCTCTAGTTCTCAAAAAAGTGCAAGAGTTGCCCTCAAACCCCGGCCAACATCTATTTATAACGAAGGGGTACGCAGCTAGCCGTTACAGACAACGCAGCGAAAAACGCACTGACCGGACGCTCCGGTCAGGGTGACCGGACGCGTCCGGTCACTACACGACAAACGTGAACAGTGCGCATCAGAACTAGTCGTTGCCCTGACCGGACGCGCTCAACCGAGTGACCGGACGCGACAGTGCCAGCGTCCGGTCGCGTTCCAGTAAGCTCCAGCTGTGACCGGACGCGTCCGATTGCACGTGACCGGACGCGCCCCGCGTCCGATCGGTGCTACGCTGCGCTCGGCCTCTCTGGACGCTTGACCGGACGCTCCGGTTCCGTGAAGGACCGGACGCGCCGGTCGCGCGCTTTTCTTTTACGCCCAGTTGAACTGACCGGACGCGCTGGTCAGGCCAGACCAGCGTCCGGTCACAAACCCTAGCGCTCGCGCCACGATGAACTGACCGGACGCGTCCGGTCAAACCGTGACCGCGTCCGGTGCAGCGTCCGGTCAACGCAGTGACCTCCTTTCGCCTCTGTTTCTTTTCCGACTTCCGGCGCAATAGAAAATAGGCGTTTCACTTCTCCAAAAAGCACCGAATCCCGCCTCGCAAGCTCGGCGGGAGGGAGAGAGGAACCCAAACCCCTCTCTACCGCTTGAACTCCACCGCCTTCGCAAATGTGCTAACACCACCAAGTGTACACCACCATGTGCATGTGTGTTAGCATTTCACAATCATTTTTCAAGGCGTTATGTTAGCTCTTTACTAGATCCTAATGCATATGCTCAAGACATTGATCTAGTGGCACTTGATTTCCGAGCTAACCGTGATTGCCCCTCTTGATAGTCGGCTATGTATCCTAAACCCGGTCAATCACTTCTCTACTCATCTTAGACCGGCAAAAGGAAAACCCTATGGTTATACCTTTGCCTTGCGCTCTTAGATCCTTCTCTTTTACTTGATCATCATGTCCTTCATTTTATGTGCATCTCCACCATGATCATCATTTCATGTCCATGCACCATCTCTTTGTGATCTTGTGGCCACCACTTGCCACATACACCTTCATCACATGTGTTGCTTATGCCTAACTCAAAACACTTAACACATGGCATTAGCAACTTGGTGCCATTGATTACCAAAACCAAACTTGGGCTTTCAGGGACGCCTGAAAACGAGCACACATACACACAGCAAAGTGTATATCTGGCCTCGTAGCAGTCAAGTACAGCAGCGACCCAATCATGCTTCGATATTCCTTCTGATCCACAGGCTCTCCGTCCTCATCAGCATCCAAAGCAGCGCTAGTCGGCATGGGCGTAGAAATTGGCTTCGCATCATCCATCGCAAACTTCTTCAGGACATCCTTCGTGTACTTTCCCTGATGCACAAATGTACCTTCCGAAGTTTGTTTTATTTGTAAGCCAAGAAAGAAATTCAGCTCGCCCATCATAGACATCTCAAATTCTTTACTCATCATATCTGCAAACTTTTTCACAAGAGCATGAGAGGAACCACCGAAAATGATATCATCCACATAAATCTGAACTATTAAAGTGTCATTTCCTTGCCTGAGGAGAAAAAGAGTTTTTATCAACTGAACTCATTTTGAACCCGTTTTTAAGCAGAAAAGTTTTCAATCTAGCATACCAAGCATGAGGTGCTTGCTTCAAACCATATAAAGCCTTTTGCAACTTAAAAACACGATCAGGAAAATTGGGATGTTCAAAACCAGGCGGTTGTTTAACATAAACTTCTTCTTCTATAAAACCATTCAGAAAAGCACTTTTCACATCCATTTGATAAAGCTTATATCCACGTGAAGCAGCAAATGCAAGCAAAATACGAATGGCTTCTAAACGAGCAACAGGAGCAAAAGTTTCACCATAATCAATACCCTCTTTTTGAGAAAAGCCCTGAGCAACCAGCCTAGCTTTATTTCTAACAACATGACCATCTTCCCCTTATTTGTTCTTAAAGACCCATTTAGTTCCAATTGGTTTACACGAAGGAGGAGGATCAACCAAAACCCAAACCTGATTCCGTGCAAAATTTTATAACTCCTCATGCATGGCATTGACCCAGTTAGAATCAGATAAAGCATGTCCAACATCTCGGGGTTCAAAAGAGGCAACAAAGGCAGTATGCGCAAAGACACAATAATTTTTATTTTTCATACCTCTGTTCCTTGTCGTGCGTTCATCCAAATTACCTATTATGTTCTTGGCAGGATGACGATTTTGAATGTGTCGTGGTGCTGTACGTTCTGAAATCGCCTCTCCCTCAACTACAGCCGGTACATGATCAACAGTCAATGAAGCTGCAGGCTTTGCTGTAGATGTACGTGTCGGTGATGGTCCATCCTCCAAAGTGGTGGAGGGCGCCTGCTCAGGCTGGGCTCCAGGCTCCCCCTGCATCGCAGGCTGGGCATCATCGTCATCGTCGTCGTCACATCCATCTTCCTCTTTCTCATCCTCAAAAATATCCTGCCCGATCTCGTCATCACCTGCACACTCAAAAGCAGAAGAAAAACAAGGCATTGTCTCGTCGAAGGTGACCTCACATGTCTCATCGATGCGATTAGTATCAAGATTAAGCACACGGTACGCTCGCCCTTGCAAGGCATACCCCAAAAATAACCCATCGGAAGAACGCGATTCGAATTTATCCAAATTTCCCTTTTTCAATATAAAACACTTGCAGCCAAAAACTCGAAAGTGGAAAACTTTGGGAGGTCGACCAAATCTCAACTCATAAGATGTTTTCCCCAGAAAAGCTCTCAGAAAAATGCGATTAGCAACATAGCAAGCGGTGTTGATAGCCTCAGCCCAAAAACGTCTAGGAGTTTTATGTTCATCAAGCATTGTCCTAGCCATCTCAACAAGCGTACGATTTTTACGCTCAACAACACCGTTCTGGGGAGGAACGTAAGGTGAGGAAAACTGATGATCTAAACCTTGTTCTGAACAAAAAGCCTTCATACGAGAATTCTTAAATTCCGTACCGTTGTCACTGCGAATTGCTCTAACGGCATTATTTGACAACTCATTTTTCAACTTTAGAACAAGATCATGAACATATGAGAAAGCCTCATCCTTAGATTCCAAAAAGAACACCCATGAATATCGAGAAAAATCGTCCACAACGACGAGCACATACCACTTCCCACCAGCAGACCGAACACGGGCTGGACCAACAGTGTCCATATGTAACAGTTCACCCGGTCGTCTCGTCATCACCTGAGTCACAGGTGCATGAGAAGCAGCAACCATTTTTCCATGTTTGCAGGGAGCACAAATCAAATCCTTTTCAAACTTGAGTTTCGGTAAACCATCAATTAAATCCAATGAACTCAAACGACAAAGCAAATCAAAGCTCAAGTGGCCCAACCGACGATGCCACTTCCAAATCAGGGGGAACCATGAGCAACTAAACAGCGAGTTTCACCAAAAGATTTAGAAAAATCAGCTTTAAAAATCCGTCTAAAAGGAGAAATCTTGCAAACAAGGTTACCAGCAGAATCAAGAACACGCGAATTTCCTTTCTTAAAACGAACCTCAAAATCATCCTCAAGAAGTTGCGAAACAGACAGCAAATTATAATGCAAATTCTTTACCAATGCGACGTCCTTTAACATGTATTTATCTGTTACCTTGATGCAGCCATGCGCCATTACCTTACCTTGACTTTTATCCCCAAAAGTGATGTTTTCCTTTACGCTCGTGGGGGTGAGGCTGGAGAACCATTTATCATCTCCGGTCATGTGGCGCGAACAGCCGGAGTCCATTATCCATATGTCCTCCTCGCCTCCAACCTACAATCAACAACGAGAGCGAGGGTGAGCTAATGACTCAACACTGGGGTTAGGATAATGTAATGAAAACCAGTGCTGAGCCACTTGCTCAAAAGAAGCGTTAGCAAAATCAAAGTTCTCAAAAAAACGATGAGAACCACGAGGGGGAAAACATGGTCTGTCATCCCGATGTTGTGCAAGAGCACGAGTACGTGAGCGAAAACCAGAAGAGCGAACAAATGGCTCACGTCTCAAAACAAGACGATCATGAGTACCACGTACAGGGTACTGCTCACATCTAAAAACACGACGATCATGAGTACCACGTGTGGGGTACTGCTCACGTCGTTCAGCACGCATCCTCCGATAACAGAACTCATAAAGATGACCATCATGACTGCAAAAATCACAATGATAAAGCTTGCGTGCAGGAGCGAAAGAAGCCTCAGCATTAGAACTAGAAGCAACAAAAACAGGCTTAGCAAAATGATCACAAGAAGAACCATTTGGCTTAGTATTTTGTACACCCTTGAAGTGTTTTGGCTTAGGCACCCAAACCTGCTTTTTAGGAGAAGATCTAGATGTCTCAACCAGCAACCCATCAGAGGTGACACCTGAACCCTTCCTAGGAGGTGGTCCAGTATATTTAGCCAAAGGTGGATTCTTCTCATCAACAGGCGGTCCACTTTTTTCACCAAAAACATGTTTCAAGTCATAACCGGGACCAAAACGCTCACCCTGTTTAATTTGAGCAATAGCCATACCAATTTGAGGCTCACGAATAGAACACCAACCAATAATAGTTCTCAAATGCTTATTTTCTTCTTCCAAATCAGCAAGTTTAGTCCTTAAATCATTATTTTCAACAACAAAATTAGGACAAGTTAGGCATGAAGGAAGAACCGGACAAGTGTGTTTTTCCAACTCAACAATATGTGATTTAGCAACATTTAATTCAGATCGTAAAGTTGGACAAATCAAACAAACCGGCAAATCAGGACAGGCGTGTTCTTCAAAAATTTTTACCCAACATAAAGCATTAT
Source organism: Saccharum officinarum (assembly GCA_020631735.1). Classification (NCBI taxonomy): domain Eukaryota; kingdom Viridiplantae; phylum Streptophyta; class Magnoliopsida; order Poales; family Poaceae; genus Saccharum; species Saccharum officinarum. Next base: position 3,896,573 of record CM036184.1, on the reverse strand, counting down.
CCAAGTCAACTTTCAGAAGCGGGCAAGAAACACAAGTATCAAGAAAATTCGACCGAGAACGAAGTTCATTTAGTTCAGCATAAAGTTTATCTCGATCATCAACAATGGAAGAATACTTGGTTTGCAATTTAGAAAGCGAAATCATATGAATTGAACATTCTTCACATTCATCAGGTTCAGCAGGATTAGATGCAGCATTTTTTAGAGTAACTAGTTCAGCACAAGTTTTATCATAATCAGTTTTAAGTTTAGCCAACACTTTATTTTGCTTATGAACAATTTTAGTTAAATTAGCTATTCTTTGTTCTGCAGAAGTATCTACCTCATCATCAGAAGTTTCATCGTTGCTGTCGGTTGATGCATCACCCTCCAAGGCCATAGTACATATCCCACCATTGATGCCGGCGTCAGTGATGAAGCAAAGTCCGTCTGTCTTCTTCTTGGGTGTCTCATCCTCGGAATCTGAATCGCTGGAGTCTGACGAGCCACCTGAAACATACTGTCCAAGAGAAGATAACAAAACATTTGCAGCCTTAGCGACTTGCTTGTCAGAGTATTTTTGTCCGCCTTTCTTCCATTGCTTATCCTTCTTCTTCTTCCTCTCCCTGAACTTCTCCTGGCGCCTGGAGGAGTTATTGCCCTGCTCAAAAGATCTCTGCTTGTTTGGGCAATCAGCAGCAAAGTGTCCTCGCTCACCACAGTTGAAGCAGCCATCTGAACGTCTTCTATTACGCCTGTTGTCATACACACGCTTAAACTTGTTGGAGAGCAGTACAAGCTGATCATCATCTAGCACCTCCAACTCCTCATCTGCAACATGACACAAAGAAGACAAAGCAAAACTGGAAACATTTGGATTAGCATTAGTGTTAGTCTTATTTCCAGAAACCAAAGCCATTGGAACGTCAGAAGAAGAAGCAGCTGTGGGATTTTTCAATTTACGCTTAGAAACAATTTCGATCTCTTTTGATTTAAGCTTACTGTAAAGCTCATCAGTGGTGAGAGTCTCATAACCTACAGATTCAACGATCGCCTCAACTTTCATATCCCATTCATCATTAAGTGAATGTAATAATCTGAGAGCCCTAGCATGATCATCATAAGGCATATTGCTATTCATGGCCTTCATCTTATTAACAATCACTTGAAAACGTGCAAACATGTCATCAATAGACTCACTAGGCAATTGGCAAAAAGCATCAAACTCTTTTCGGTGAATCTCAAATTTTCGGTTTTTCACAGTGTTTGAACCTTCATGATATTTTCTAAGTTTCTCCCAGATCTGATAAGCGAGATCTTCACTAGAAACCCGATCATATTCAGTTTTACAAATAGAAGCCTGTAAAATAGCAACAGCGCGATGATTTATTTCAAGAAGCCCGATCTCAGCGGCGTCAGTTGGTTCCTCAGCTGGAATCACATATGTGGCATTTTGTGTGATTTTCCATAGCTTCAGCGACTTGCCTTTGAGATAGTTGGTCATACGTGCCTTCCAGTAATCATAATCAGTCCCATCAAAAAACGGAGTGCGAACATCAAACTTTTCATTGGTCGCCATAGCTTTCAGCACCGATTAAGGTATAGAAAACCTAAACCGGCTCTGATACCAATTGAAGGATCGAAACGGGCGACCAGAGGGGGGGTGAATGGTCGTGGAAGCCAAAAATAATTTCTAACCCTTCCCCTAAACACAAAACCTGATTAAATCACGTTTTCCAAATCTGGCTAGAACTCTATGTATCTAGTAAACCTGATGTGGACGAAAATCCGTAACTCCGATCGACCTAAAAATTTGTCAGATTAAACTAGATGAAATTACGAAACTAACCCAACTGGAATCACGTCAATCGGACTTACGGATCTTGAGATAAAAATAAAACAAGCAGACTATGTCAGATGCTGACGAGAATTGTAAAGAACCAATCGAGATGCACAAGATCAATCATTATAGATGAAAGATTAAATTGAGTAATTGAACTTACAAAAGTGCATCTAGCCTCCGCCCGAACATCCTCCCTCTCTTAATCGGAGAGATCAACAAAAACCTCTCACTAGAATTCAAACCCTAGGCTAGACCGGAGAGAGGAAAAACTGAACCGTGGAACCCGGGGCACGAGTACTGTTTACGGTACTGTTCACGCGTGAATAGTAACTCGCCGAGAGTCCAAAACGTTCCGCCCCCTTCTCAACCCTAGGTGCCACATATTTATATCTTCAAAGGGTGACATGACCTATTTTCACATAACCCCCTACGCTAAATAAATCCAACGTAGGGGCGTAAATTCCAATTACGTCCTCCATGGCAAATTCCGCGATGTCCGCGATCCCTCCATCTCCGCGATGTGATCCTCGCGATGTCGCCGCACGACCATCCGAAATCGTATCGCGATCGCCAGAATTTCCATCTTCGGCCAACGCACGCCGCACGAGCGTCCTGGTACGATGCATGGCTTTGTGGCTCAACCAGCGAACCCCGGATTTTGTGGCGTAATCTGGAAACCTCCCTCGACGTCCTCCCACCGTGTAGCCAGGTACAGTAGACGTACATCACACGATCGCCTGTCCCTCGAACGCAAGCCTCGATCCGCCCTTCTCCGCCCCCCACGGTTCTTCGGAACGGCATCCTATCCTCGTTCTTCACTCGTCGCCGCATGTACCTTGTCTCCACCTGTCACCTACAACCACAACCTGCCGAGAGATACGTCACACGCACACCGTGTTGTCAATCGCTCATCACCAAGGTGCTAGCACACGGGCATCTCAAGATGCAGCTTGTCCAACAGCTAAAAGGGGGCATTACTCTAATAATTTGTCGCTGACCAGACGAATAATCCTAAAATGAAAAGAAAAGGATGTGGGGGTGCTTAGTATATAGAATTCTAGCACAGCATATGTGTTGACCTAGAGATAGTAGAGCAGCTTAAATACCAACAGAGGTCAAGTGTTGTTTTCTGTAGTTTTAGTAGCAATTTCGTATTGGGATACTGAATGATAAAGTAAACGATAAAATGAGCAATTTGACTGGATCTATTAGGAACTTGTTTGAACACAACAAATAGTCATACAAATAATTCCATGTAGTGTAGGTAGATCTATATGCCGATTTTTACTCGGAGAATCCAATCATGACCTTGTTACACCCAACAGATAAAGAAACAATTTTATAAAACAAGAAGAATACCTCTACGAATTTAAAATTGGAGGAAGCAGAACCTTGCAGTTAGCTGAGCAGCTGCTGCTTTACATACTGAACTATCCATTTGCAACACATCTCATCAGTATTCCTAATAAACTGGAATAATAAAGCAATACATTCTCTACTGGTTCCTTTTAGTTCTACCACATTCGTATAAATCATGTTGATAGAAATGGTAACATTTTCAAAAGCACGCTAACCTGCAAATCCTGCATCTTGATGGTGGCAGCAATGGACGCTAGAAGCTTTTCTTCTGACAGCCATGGCCTCTGCTCAAGCAGAACATGCTTGACTGCAATTCGTTGTTTTCATGATATCTGAACAATGGGTAGAAGCTCAAGAAATACAATGAGGACAAATCGGACATGGCACCCTATTGTTCATGGGGCAAGAAAATAAACATGATAAGACGGACAATTAACTCCCTTGCATCAGAGACTATTACTCTAGTAACCAGTGTGTACTACGATGCACAAAGAGACAAAAAAGCATGGACAAAGTTCAAAAAAGCACGCATGTAGCCGTGTGTGTCAATGGGACAATTCGACAGCACATTGACCTCTCAATGAATCCTACGGTACCAATATGCGAACTGAAATACATGTGAGAAGCAAGGCTGCAATTAAATATTAAATTACAGGCGGTTTACCTTGTGCGTGTGCGGAATTTGCCGCCGCACTCTCCAGCCCTGATTCGTCTATGGCGCTGGCCTTCACCGTTGCATCCCTTAGCTCACACTCCTAGCGCCGTCATTCTCAGGCCAGTGCAGATGATATGGATGAGGCATTGGTGGAGTGGGTCGGCGGGGAGGTTAGTACCTACGACTGCGAGGTCGGTCCGCAGCTCGGACAACTGCGGTGATGCGATAATACAATAGATTCCATTCAATCTCCCTTTTTCTTTAACGATGTGTCATGAACTGTATCAGGATACCGAAGACGGGAAGTCGGTTCGCTCATTGATTTGCTGTTGGGTTCGGCCCGTTAAGCAATGTAAGGAGGAGAGCGGCATATATGCCGGTGTACATGAACAGAACAGATTATCGAATAAAAGAAACCATAACCATCCCTCTCGGTTGTCTTCTTCCTCTGTTCTTGCTCTTCGGCCTCAATCATTCCTGCTTCTCGATGCTGATTCCTTCCCAAACTTCTATCCAAATCCGTTCCAAGTTACCCGGTTCGTTACATATTGGTATCAGCTCCTACATCCTCGGCGATTTTTTTTCGTTCCCCACCACCACATCCACGAGATTCGGACTGGCGCCGAAGAAGAGAGCCCCATCGTTGCAGGCAAGGATGGCAAACAACGTCGACAACCTGACGCTCATGATGCTCGACAAGATGACCGAGTTCGAGGCATGGCGGTCCACCACCGATTCGTCGCTGGGGTCACTGCTCACCAAAACGACAGAGACGGTGGCACGGATCACGCAGTTGGAGAAGCTGCCCACACCACCGCCACCGCCACCCCCACCGGCAGGCTGGATCGAGGGCTCCGTCGACCTCAACCGTGCCCCACCATCAAGGGATCCTTCTGCTTCCCCTGTGGAGCAGCAGCCCAGCGGGCACGGCGTGGGCGGAGGGATTCTCGGTCCGATTCCGGGAACCGACCCTCCGCCGATTAACCACCAGGGTATGATTCCAGAATCTCCCACGGCTTCTCTACCCAATTTTGCTTCGGGGTCGCATTCTCATACATCTCATATTGGATCCACACCCAAGATGGATTTCCCCAAGTTCGATGGAGACAATCCGAGGTTATGGCGCGAGCAGTGTGAGATCTATTTTGAGATCTATGGAGTTTCTGAAGCAATGAAGACAAGATTCGCAACCTTGAACTTCGTGGGATCTGCAGCGCTCTGGCTCCAGACTGCACAACTGAAGGGTCGGTTTCAGAGTTGGCAGGCTATGCATACAGCTGTTTGTGCCCATTTCGACAAAAGACCAATATCCTCTCCATATGAAACAGCTTGAGAATTTGAAGCAGATAGGGTCGGTAGCTGAGTACCAAGCCAAATTTGACCAGCTCGCACATAGCATACTGCTGTACAACCCTGCATATGATGACGTTTATTTTGTCATGGGAGGGCACCGATCACCTTGCACAGACCACCACATCTTGAGGCAGCCTGTACCCTGGCTTTGTTGCAAGAAGCTGAACTAGAGTTAGCTAGGCCCAAGCAGCAGTACAGGAATGAACACAGAGATCCCACCAGATATCATTCCAAGTTCAACACATCTTCAGAGAAGTTCACCTCCAAGAGGGATGAAACTAAACCAACAGAAGTAGCTCAGAGCAGCAGTTCTTCTAACAAGCTGGCAGCACTGAAGGCTTACAGACGCTCCAACAACTTGTGTTTCACCTGTGGAGACAAATGGACTGGAAGGAACCACAAGTGCCCCACTCAGATACCGCTCCATGTAATTTAAGAATTAGTCGAAGCCGTACAAGTGGAAGCTGAGATGGACTATGAATCCTCGGAGGAAGATACTGAAGCTCCGGCAGGGCAAGTGATTATGGCTGTGAAACAAATAACTCCTCCAGAATCAAATGGTGGCAGTAAAAGGAACAGAACCTTGAGGTTGGCAGGAGTTATCGAGTCCAAGGAGGTCCTCATTTTAGTTGACTCTGGTAGTGCAGGAACCTTCATCAGTCAAGAAATAGCTGCTCAACTTACTCAGGCCAAGCAGCCCTGTGAAACTTTGCAATTCACTACTGCTGATGGCAGTTTGATGCTGTCTAACACCTTTATCCCCCAAATGCAATGGCATGTGCAGGGTCACAATTTCACTCAGGATACAAGGATCTTGCCACTTCAGTGCTATGACATGGTGTTAGGAGCTGATTGGCTAGAGAATCATAGCCCAATGTTGATTCATTGGAAAAAGAAACTCATCAGATTCACGCACAATAGTAAAATAATTTCTCTGAAGGGAGTGAGGGATGAATCAATACAATGTGCTCAAGTCTCCAGTCATAAGTTGAAGGGGCTCATCAAGAAAAAGGCTGTATCACATTTGCTAGAACTCAAACCTATCTGTCCAGTGGAGCAAGAAGGAAACACTCCAAGCTGTATTCTGTCTATAAAGTCTCATTCTGAGCAACCATCTGCTTCTGCAGAGCAATCAGCAGTCGAGGAACCAGTAGTGCAATCACTACTGAGCCAGTACCAGCATTTGTTTCAGGAACCCACTGGCCTACCACCAAAGAGACCCTATGATCATCATATACCTCTGGTTCCTGGATCTCAGCCAGTGAATGTCAGACCCTATAGGTATGCCCCTCAGCAGAAAGATGAGATAGAGAGGCAAGTGAATGAGATGCTCAAATCTGGGATCATTCAGTATAGTACCAGCCCCTATGCATCACCAGTGTTACTTGTGAAAAAGAAAGATGGGTCTTGGAGGTTCTGTGTTGATTATAGACACCTCAATGCTATCACAGTTAAAAATAAACATCCACTGCCAATTGTGGATGAGTTATTAGATGAATTAGCTGGGGCAAACTATTTCTCCAAATTGGATTGCAGATCTGGGTACCACCAAATCAGAGTTAAGGAAGGTGATGAGATGAAGACAACTTTCAAAACTCACAGTGGCCTATATGAATTTGTTGTCATGCCATTTGGGCTGACCAATGCCCCAGCAACATTCCAGGCAGCTATGAATACCATCTTTGCTCCTCTTCTCAGGAAGTGTATCCTAGTTTTTATGGATGACATCTTGGTGTATAGCAGCACTCTAGAACAGCACCTGAGTCATTTGCAACAGGTGTTTCAGATATTGGATAGCAACAAATTCTTGCTGAAGAGATCAAAATGCATCTTTGCTGAAGAATCTTTGGAGTACTTGGGGCATATCATTTCAAGGCAGGGAGTCTCTACTGAACCATCAAAACTGATTGCAGTACAAAAGTGGCCACAGCCTACTTCAGTCAAACAATTAAGGGGTTTTTTAGGTCTCACTGGTTATTACAGGAGATTTATCAGGTATTATGGGCTAATAAGCAAACCTCTCACACAGCTCCTTAAGAAGGGAGTACCCTTCCAATGGACCCCACAGGCTCAACAAGCTTTTCAACTGCTGAAATCTGCTCTGAGTTCAGCACCAGTACTCACTATACCTGATTTCAGCAAGACATTTGTAATTAAGACAGATGCCAATGATGTGGGGATTGGAGCCGTGTTAATGCAAGAGGGACACCCTATATCTTTTTTAAGCAAAGCATTCTGTCCAAGAAATCAAGCTCTCTCAACATATGAGAAGGAATGTTTAGCTCTCATAATGGCAGTGGACAAATGGAGGAGTTACTTACATGGGAAAGAGTTTGTTATCAAGACTGACCATAATAGCTTACTTCACCTCACTGAACAGATTGTGTCATCCAAGTTACAGCAGAAGGCTTTACTCAAACTCATGGATTTGCAGTTCAAAATTCAGTACAAGAAAGGTACTACTAATACTGCTGCCGATGCTCTATCAAGATATCCACAACATTTGGAATTCTTGTCTATATCTATGAGCACACCAGCTTGGCTTGAGAAGCTGCAACAAGGATATGAGGATGATGAGGAGTCCAAACAGATCCTCATAGAATTGACTATCAGTCCTCAGAATGATAGGGGATTTACTCTGGAAGAAGGAATATTGAAACATAAAGGTAGAGTTTGGGTGGGTAATAACATTTTGGCTCAGCAGCATATCTTGCACGCGTTACATGCTAGTGGCTTGGGTGGTCATTCTGGAGTGCAGGCAACATATCACAGAGTGAAAGCCTTGTTTTCTTGGCCCAAGTTAAAGCAAACAGTCACTTCATATGTGCAGAGTTGCTCTGTGTGTCAACAGGCCAAGGTGGAACACACCAAATTGCCTGGTCTCTTACAGCCACTGCCAGTACCTAAAACAGCATGGTCGGTGGTGAGTATGGACTTTATAGAGGGCTTACCAAAATCTGGAAGGTATGATTCAATTCTGGTGGTCATTGATAAGCTGACAAAATATGCTCATTTCTTGCCACTGGCACATCCATATACAACCCTGAGTATAGCACAGATTTATTTCAGCAACATATATAAGCTTCATGGGTTGCCACAGGCCATTATATCCGATAGGGACAGGATTTTCACAAGTGCCTTGTGGAGGGAATTGTTTGCTCTCTTAGATACAAAACTTCTTATGAGCTCCTCTTACCACCCACAAACAGATGGGCAAACGGAGAGATTGAATCAGTGTCTAGAGACATTCCTGAGGTGCTCGGTTCATGCCTGTCCCAAAGAATGGTCCAAGTGGTTACCTTTGGCTGAGTATTGGTATAACACCACATTCCATTCAGCATTGGGAACCACTCCATTTCAGGTCCTCTATGGCCATCCACCAAGGAGTTTGGGCATTCCTGACCCTAGTTCTGTGACTGTCACCGATCTGTCTAAATGGTTAATGGAAAGGAATTTAGTTCATAAGCTCATTCAGCAACAGCTTCTCAGGGCTCAGCAAAGAATGAAGAGTCAAGCCGATAAGAACAGATCAGAGAGGGAGTTCCAGATTGGTGACATGGTTTATCTGAAACTACAACCTCACATCCAATCTTCAGTGGTTTTCCACAGTAATCAAAAGCTCTCATTCAGATATTTTGGTCCCTATAAGATTTTAGCTCGAGTGGGCCCAGTTGCTTACAAATTGGATCTCCCAGCTTCAGCTCAGATCCATCCAGTGGTCCATGTCTCCCAGCTCAAGAAGCATGTTCCACCTCAAGCTGAAGTCCTTGACACTCTAGATGCTGTTGTTACTGACCCTACTGTTCAGGTATTGCCATTGCAAGTTTTGGCCGTTCGGGGTGTACTGAATGGAGGCAAACTGCAACAGCGAGTGCTGGTACAGTGGGAGCATCAACCTCCATCAATGGCTACATGGGAGGATGTTTCTGATATGAGCCGAAGGTATCGCACAGCTGGGGTCAAGCTGTTGGTAAAGCGGGGAGCAATGTCATGAACTGTATCAGGATACCGAAGACGGGAAGTCGGTTCGCTCATTGATTTGCTGTTGGGTTTGGCCCATTAGGAGTAGGGGCTCGGCCCGTTAAGCAATGTAAGGAGGAGAGCGGCATATATGCCGGTGTACATGAACAGAACAGATTATCGAATAACAGAAACCATAACCATCCCTCTCGGTTGTCTTTTTCCTCTGTTCTTGCTCTTCGGCCTCAATCATTCCTGCTTCTCGAACCCTTCCTTGCTGATTCCTTCCCAAACTTCTATCCAAATCCGTTCCAAGTTACCCGGTTCGTTACACGATGTCGAACACTAAAACAGAATGAGATTTGGCAATTAGGGGAAAACAGTAGAATGGAGAAGAACAAGCACTCACGAGACGCCAGTAGGCCACAGGGCACCATGCCCCTGTTGGACGGGCCGCCGGCCGACGCGGGGGGCGGACGACGCACCCGGCGCGGCGCGCTAGTGGACGGGCGCTTTGTAGAGCCGACCGGCCGCGCGGCCGGGGGGCGGGAGCCTTGCGGGTGAGACGTGAGCGCGTAGGGCTCACCTGTCGGCGCCGTTCGCCAGAGCGGGAGGCCGCGATGAAAAGCACGATGAAGCTGGCACGTTCAAGCGGTGTTGACGTCTCATGTTTCGTTTTTTTTAGAGTAGAGATAATATACACAGGGACTATATTTTAAGGGCGCTGCTACCATTCAGGCTCCTAAAAATAAGAGGTCATTCAGGCCACGAATGCTGACTGTCCATTTCTAATCCAACGGAGCACGTGTCTTCTTCTTCCTCTAGCCGACCAACCTGTTGTTTCCTTCTCCTGTTGTCGCCTCTGCAGAAACCCCCCTGCCACTAGTACACTGGTGCTTTCTCTTGATGCCACCCTTTTTTTCACTGGCGGTTCAGAAAGAGCAGGCACCACTAAAAATAAAACTGTGAGTCCAGATCATGAACTGCCACTATAGATTCATTTTTATTGGCTGTTTTCTTAAGTTTACTGCCAGTAAAAATACATGATTTCTAATGGCGGTAGCCTTAAAAAAATAGCCAGTAAAAATATATTTATAGTGGTAGTTTTCATAACCTAGCACCACTACAAATAGACTCCGATTAAAAATTAAGTACTAAAATTAAATTTGCAAACGATCTTGAATGGAGAAATGACCAAAATAAAAGTTGTAGATCTCGAAAAGTTATGGAACTTTGATGTTTAAAACTTTTTCATTTGAATTAATTTGATGCTTCAAAATACTATTTAAATTCGTTTTTAAATTGTTAAAGAACTCTGATTTCTCTTCTTAATCCGTGGCTAAAACTTGTAACTAGTCTTTCTTCCTCGTACTAACTCCAAATGTGATGTTTTTTTTAAATTTTTTTAAAATCATGCTCTATCAAGTTATTGTGTTCTTACTGCTATTACTTTGGTCATATTTTATTGTGATCATTTTAAAATTTTAAATTCAATAATGACAACTTCAAACGTCAATTTGAAATCTCAAATGATTTCAATTGAAGAAGTCATGAACATAAAAGTTGTAGAACTTATGAAGATCTACAACTTTTGTTTTGGTCAATTGTTCATTTGACGAAGTGATAGTAACATTGTTCATAAAATTTACATATCTCTCATATAGTTTATGAAACTACGAGAGATCTATAAGATTTGTGAACAATGTTACTACTACTATGTCAGATAAACAAATAACCAAAATAAAAGTTATAGATCTCGGAAAGTTATAGAACTTTGTAGTTGGCAACTTTTTCATTTGAGTTCATTTTGTCAAAGAAAACAACATTTGAATTTCTTCAATTTCAAATTTGAATGTTTTAAACGACCTCAGATGGAGAAACAACCAAAATGAAAGTTGTAGATCCCAAAAAGTTATGAAACTTTGTAGTTGATAACTTTTTGATTTGAAATCATTTTATCATGAAAAAACTATGTTTGAATTTCTAAAATTTGAAATTTGAATTTTTTTAATGACTTCGGATGGACAAATAGCAAAAACAAAAGTTATAAATCTCAAAAAGTTATGAAATTTTATAGTTGACAACCTTTTGATTTGAAATCATCTTATCCAGGAAAAATATGTTTGAATTTTCAAATTTGAAATTCGAATTTTGTAAATGACCGCGGATGGAGAAACTACCAAAATAAAAGTTGTAGATCTCGAAAAGTTATGAAACTTTGTAGTTGACAACCTTTTCATTTGAATTCGTTTAGGGCCTCAAACAATCGATTTACATTCGGTTTTGTATAATACGTGGGGAACTAAAATGCAATATAGACACAAATGACAGTGGGGTAGAGTGGTAGAAGAGGTAACGTGCGAGGGCAAGGTCGCGGGTTCAAATGGCGGCAACCGCATAGTGTGCAAAAAATACCGTTACCTTTGAAATCGATGGAGTAGGGTGGTGGCAGCCCGGTGGGGGCCTCCTTAGATTAAAAAAATAATTTTTGCTATTTTTTAGCTCGATTTGCAATTTTTGAAAATCATTTCTAGTGGCGGTTCTCTTAAGAAAACAGCCAGTGTAAATTCATTTATAGTGGCGGTTTTCTAGAAGACGCATGTGAAGTTCGCAATTTTTACTGGCCTTTAGCATTGGTGGTTGATACAAACGCTAGTAAAACTAGGTTTGGAACCGTCAGTACAAATGTTGTGTATACTAGCGTGCCGTTGCCGCCCACCGCGCCCACGGCGGCCTCCTTCTCCCCCCTCCCTCCGCCGCCACCATGGCCATCGTCACCCCATCTCGCCATGTCCCGGCAGCCTCCTCCGCCGCTAGGACCCTAAGGCCGTCCTTCCACCGTCCCTACCACCTAGCCGGCATGCCTCCTCTCCAAAATCCCTTCTAAGCCCGCCATAGTTGGAGATCTTACCTCGCCAGAACCCTAACTGTAACACCCAAATTTTAGAAGTAACAAATTTTAAATAATTTAGAGAAAGTGAATTAAAATTTTGAAAATTATTTGGTAATGCATTCATGTTGTTGCATTTATTTTATTTTGTGGTGTGGATATATTGGTTTTATTTTAATTGATTTGGTTTAGGAAAATTTGATTTGAAAATGTGTTTGGAAAATTAGAAAAGAAAAGAAACAAAAGAAAAAAAAAGAAAAACTACTCACCTCCTTACCTTCTCGGCCCGAAGGCCGCGCCTGCCCGCGTGGGCCGCCCAGCGCCGCAGCGGCCCAGCAGCCGAGTCCAGCAGCCGAGCCCGACCGCGCGCGCCTTCTCTCCTTGGTCGCTGACGGGTGGGGGCCGCATGTCAGACGCATCTTCTTCATCGCGTCGTGACCGAGCCGGTCACTCGACCGAGTCCGACGCTGCCCCGAGTCTCTTATTCCTTGCCCGACACGTCGGTGAGCCCCTCATAAATAGCGGCCATGTCTCCACCGCCTCTATCCCAACCTTAGCCGCAAGCTACGCCTCAACACCTAGCTACCGTAGCCGCAATCGAAGCCGCCTCTTGAGCTCGGAAGTTGAGCGACGGATTTGCCGACTCAGTTGTCTTCGAAAACTTTCGACGGGTTCAGGTCACTCCTTTGAGGTAGCCAAACCCTTTTTCTTCTTCTAACATCACCGGTGTTGTCTAGTTGCTCACACTACCGTGCACAGGGGTCCGCCGCCCGCCATTGGAGGTTGCATATCGTCCACCGTCCGTTCTCGCCTCCGTTTTCATCTCAGGTGAGCTCGCGTTTGTCTCCTTTATCTTCCGGTGAAGACCGTTTGTCGAATCATGCCCTAAGCCGCTGGATTGAGCAACGCCGACGAGCAATTGCTCGCCGCCGGCCAGTTTTCCACCGTCGGTCACTGTTGGTGGCCGGAATCCTCTTTTCTCTCTCCCTTCAATCAATCTCGGCCGTCCAAATCTAATCCAACAGCTTAGATCGCGAGATACCTCTTCGTTTGGTCTTTTTTCTAAAGAACCCCCGGATTTGTTAGAAATCAACCCGCGGTCCATAGCGTATGTCAGAAAATCCGTTTTCGTGTTTTGAAAGCGTATTCTCTCCCGGATAAGTCAAAAATACGTTTTCAGGTATTTACAGTTTTGCCACTAGAATTGTTTTGGTCATAAAATCTTCGTTTTAACTCCGATTTGATCCGTTCAAATTGCGTTAGGTTCGTATTTGCGAGCTCTACATGTTAGTGTAGTTGTACAGTTAGTTTTGATAATTTATTTTTCGAGGTTATAATTAAGTATTTATTTATCTATAGGAAATCTTAGAAAATTCATAACTTTCACGTTTTAACTCCGAATTTGGTGATCTTTGCGTCTGTGTGATCGTAGAAACGTGTAGAAGAGTTTTATAAACTTTTATTATTGTTTTGTTACTGTTGGTGTACTGTTCTAATTATATCTCTTTGTTTGCTTCGTGTATGTTTGATTGGATGCATGTATGTGTTGATTGATGATCGAATATAGAAGGTGAGCAGTATTTGGACGATTCGGAGTATTACTTTGAGCCAAGTCAGCAGTATCACTTGGAGAGCTTTGATCAAGGCAAGTATAACACAGGACTATCCTTGTTACCTATACATCAAATTGTCATACATATGCATGTGCTTACCTTGACAACTTTAGAGATTATAACTTAGTGATTGTTATCTTGATTCCTTGTCAACCTTGGGAATGCATATGGGTAGCTACTGCTAGTGCTTAAACTAAGAACAATGATCTTGTAATTTGATTAATGGATTAAGCAATCAACTATTAAGATGATTTTATTATTGTTAAAAGGGGGCTAGAGCATGTGTATTATTTTGATGCTCTGGTTTCTCTCCATAAGGACTTATCTGTAAGTGATAACCGGGATATACAGTACAGCTGTGAGGGCTATATGGCTCTGGCTTTAGTTGTTCAAGAGACCTTTTCTAGCTTGTTAGAGGTTACCTTAAATGGCGTAAGAATGGCTTGCCATGTTGGGTGTAGTGCGAGCCCCTGGCCTAGTGTGTATAGGCTGCGGTTGTTGTGCCACAGGGAAGGGGGGTTCTACATCTGCCTGCCGAGTGAAATCTAATGGTCCTAACTTGTTAGACGAACTTTTGAGTGGCTTTATATGGTTCTCGGGTGTTTGGGCTTGATCTCCCCACTCATTTGGAAATCATGACTTACAGTGAAAGTGTACACCTCTGCGCAGAGTTAAAAACTGGTATACTAGCCGTGCTCACGGATACGAGCGGCCTTGGGGATTCTTATGGAATAGTTGATCATAACTGTTATATCATGCTTAATTATTGTTGATTATTATTATGCTCATGTTAATGCTATTCATTATCCTTATTACAATTGATCATTGGTTCTTTAATGGGAAGTGGTTTATCTTGATGCTACTTAATTGCTAATATATGATTAAAAGCTAAACGCAGTTAAACAGTGTCTAGCCTTTTTGAGCCTCATGAACCCTGTGTTATATTTGTGGAGTTCGACATGAACTCACCCTTGCTATTTCCACCATAACAGATGAAGATAATGAGGAAGATTATCGGAATGAGTACTAGTCTTGGTGTCAACCAGTCAACCGTGTCCCTGTGTGGAGTTTCCGCTGAAGAATTACTATTAGTTATTATTACCTATCGTTCAAGACTATATCTTAAATACTTATTCGTTATGTAATAAGCACTGTGATGATACTTTGTAATTTGTCAACTTATGTGTGCGACTGTTTCCTGGGGTGCACATGAGTCTTTTATACATCCTATTTTTGTCCTTAAAAATGGGTGTGACAGATTGGTATCGGAGCCGTGTTGACTGTAGGACGCAAGCCTAGTTAGAATGGTCGTTAATAGCATCCATACTCCATTTAATTCATGCTTCCTCTTTTCACCTTGTTAATTACTAAAGTTTTATGCTTCCTCTACTTTATTCCATTGCGAAAATACATTGATTCTATCTAATCTATGTCTAAATTTTATAGATGCCTCCTCATCCCCGTTTGTCAGCTGCACAGTACGTTGCCCGTTTCAAACCTCAGGAGCCGTATGAAGATGGTGAGCAAGAGCTATCTGATGCTGAATCAAGAGTTGGTGATACACCAATGGAGAATGTAGTTATGGGATGGACTACGAAGTTTCATATCATGGTTCCTAAAGCTGATGCTTTCTTCCATGACATGTTGACAAGAACCTTGGACAACTACTACTATGACTGGGAAGCTACGTTGGAGTATCGTAGTGCAGAGTTTAGTCATCCCTGGATGGATTCCTATTGGGAAACTGAGTTATGGGTTAAGAAAAGGGATCCTACCACTAAGGAGCCTAAGGTGGAGTCAAAGTTCATTACCAGAGTGAGCCGGGCAACTGTGGAGATAAGCATGGAGGATGTCGCTTTTAATGCATTTGTTTACTACCATGGTCTACGCTCGGACAAGACGTTAAAGGGTGCACTCCGGTATTTTCCTTGTTTCATACATGACAAGGGTATTTGGACCGTGCCACCTGCAGATGATTCCTCCTTGACTTTACAAGCTACGGTGGGATTAGTTCGAGAATTGGCTCTCCATGAGGTGGATTTGAAGGATGAGTTGCTGAAGGAAAAAGAACTTAAGGAGCAAGCTTATAAGGAGATTGACCAATTAAGGGCGGAGTTAGGTCGTCCCAAGATTTATGAGAAGCTTAATTAGGCAATAGGAAAAATCCCTATGTAATAGGAACGATAGTAGTTGTGAGTTAACTTTAAGTTTGGATTGTTTTAAGAGTCAGTTTGTGGTGTGAACAATTGTGTGATTGATGGATTGTTATTATGATAATGTGTGATTTGGATCTTTGTAATGTGTGCTGGAGTTTTGTAGACATGCCTATAAGTTCCATGGTTAAGAATATTAAGTTTGATCAAAATATATTAGTTGAATATGAGGTTAATTTAGTTCTGTCCTTTGCTGATTTTTGGATCAGTCTGGGATGTTTTAGAAATAACTTAAAATCCGTTCATGAGAAATTTAAGAAATTTTACTGGGAATAATTAGACTTCTATATCTTTCCAACCCCATAAGAATCACTTTAATATCTATTATGAGCTAAGAGATATACCTGTTCCAAGTTGGAGTAACTGCACAGTCTGGAATTCGGAAACAGTTTCGGTTAAGTTCAGTTTTTGGCCAATTTATTGATAGAATCAAAAAAAGTGTTGTGAATAAAAGTTGTAGATAATTTTGTAAGCTTTCCAACCATGAAAAGATCATCTGAATTGGACATCTGTAGCTCGAGATATTACAGTTTTACTGAGTTGCTGAAATTGGAGCTCGTCCAGAAAAATCAGATTTTGCTTATCCATTGAATACATCATCTCGGATCGTACTGAATTTCAATTTCTGTGTTTTTGGAAACAGATGTCAGGCAGAGGTCGTGGCAGAGGTCGTGGAGGTGCTAACTTACCCATTACTATGGAGGAACTCATGCAAACTCAGAACCAGATGATGCAGATGTTTATGCAGCACATGCAGAACAATCCCGCTGCAGGAGGACCACCGCCTGTGCAAGTGAGGGATAAGCGTGGGGAATTTTTAAAGGGACGCCCTCCAGTGTTTTCTCATGCTGCTGATCCTTTAGAGGCAGATGATTGGGTGAGGGCAGTGGAGAAACAGCTGAATATAGCTCAATGCAATGATATGGAGAAGGTGTTATATGCATCTGGTCAGTTACAGGGGACAGCTCAGACTTGGTGGGAGTCGTATCAAGCTGCACGCCCTGACAATGCTCCTCCTATCACTTGGAATGAGTTTGTTAGAGATTTTCGAGCTCGTCATATTCCTGAAGGTATAATTGAGCTGAAGCAGGAAGAATTCAGAAACCTTAGGATGGGACAGATGAGCGTTAGTGAATATCATGATAGATTTACCCAGTTGGCTCGCTATGCTCCTAATGAAGTGAGAGAAGATGCAGACAGACAGCGTCTCTTCTTGAAGGGAATTTATTATGATCTTCGCTTGCAGTTGAAGGGGAACAACTATGCTAGTTTTCAAGAGCTGGTAAATAAAGCTATTGTGCTTGATAATGAGCGCAGAGAGATGGACAGGAAGAGGAAGATGAAGGTACAAAGCTCAGGAAGTAACAACCGTCAGCGCACTAATTCTCAGCATGGTTTCCATCAGAAGTTTCAAGGACCGGTTAGTCAATGGAATCGCAATCCGAATCAGAGATGGTCCCAGAATTGGCAAAGTAATCAGTCACAACAGCGTTCATCATATCCACAACATCAACAGTATCAGCAGACTGGGCAACAGACTTCTCGCACTGGAAATTCTAATGTCACCCCCATGAAGAATAGTGCTCCCAGCACGCCTACTAGATGTTTTGTCTGTGGTAAAGAGGGGCATATGTCTTACCATTGTCCTGAGAAGCAGAATCAGCAGACTCCTCAGAGCCAGAAGAGCAACCAGAAGCAATCTGGTACTGGAAGGGTGAATCACGTGTCTTCTGATACAGCTTATGATGCCCCAGAAGTTATGATTGGTACGTTCAATGTACATTCCACTCCCGCAACTGTTCTTTTTGACTCTGGAGCATCTCATACATTCATATCCAACATTTTTGTTAAAATGCATAGTATACCCATGCTAGCTATGAAAGAATCTCTCTTAGTAAATTCACCTGGAGGTACCATGCAAACCAGTAATCGTTGTCTTCCAATTAGTATGGTATTAAGAGGGGTAGAGTTTAAGATAACTCCTATAGTGTTGAGGACATCTGGTATTGATGTGATATTGGGTATGGACTGGATGAAGCAAAATCAGGTAGAGATTCAGTGTCAGCAGAAAGTGGTAGTTGTGAATGCACCTAATGGAGATAAAATCAATGTGGATGTAGCAGTGCAGAAGCAACCAACCGCTGTGGTGAATCAGCTTGAAGATACTATTAAGGAGAATTCAGTGATTGAGGAATTTCCGGATGTCTTCCCTGATGAATTGCCAGGTATGCCACCTGACCGAGACATTGAATTTCTTATTGAATTACTTCCTGGAACTGCACCTATAGCCAAACGACCATATAGGATGGGAGTAGATGAATTAGAAGAACTTAAGAAACAAATTAAAGAATTACAAGATAAAGGTTTTATTAGACCTAGTTCATCACCTTGGGGAGCACCAGTTATTTTTGTTGATAAGAAAGATGGCGGTCAGAGGATGTGTGTTGATTATAGATCATTAAATGAGGTAACTATCAAGAATAAGTATCCTTTGCCCAGGATTGATGACTTGTTTGATCAGTTGAGAGGTGCATGTGTGTTCTCTAAGATTGATTTACGTTCTGGTTATCATCAGTTGAAGATTCGTGTTTCTGATATTCCAAAGACAGCTTTTACTACAAGGTATGGATTGTATGAGTATACTGTTATGTCATTTGGATTGACCAATGCACCTGCATACTTTATGTACATGATGAATAAGGTGTTCATGGAATATTTGGATAAGTTTGTGGTAGTGTTTATTGATGATATACTGGTATTTTCCAAGACAGAGGTAGAGCATGCTGAACATTTGAGGTTGGTATTGCAGAAACTTAGAGAGCATAAACTGTATGCGAAGCGAAGTAAATGTGAGTTTTGGTTGAAGGAAGTTTCTTTCCTTGGTCATATTGTTTCTAATGGAGGGATATCAGTGGATCCAGGTAAAGTAAAGGATGTATTAAATTGGAAACCACCTATTGATGTTAGCGAGATTCGTAGTTTCTTGGGATTAGCTGGATATTACAGACGGTTCATTGAAGGGTTTTCTAAACTTGCTAAACCTATGACATCTCTGTTAGAGAAGAATGCCAAGTTTGTGTGGTCAGATAAATGTCAAGCTAGTTTTGAGGAGTTGAAAAAGAGGTTGACTACAGCGCCTGTTTTGGTTTTGCCAGATTTGAGTAAGAAGTTTTCTATTTATTGTGATGCTTCTCGTCAAGGTTTGGGATGTGTTCTTATGCAAGAAGGCAGAGTTGTGGCTTATGCATCTAGGCAGTTGAGAAAGCATGAGTTGAATTATCCTACACATGATTTGGAATTAGCAGCTGTAGTTCATGCTTTAAAGATTTGGAGACATTATTTGATTGGACATAAGAGTGATATATACACTGATCATAAGAGTTTGAAGTATATTTTCACTCAGTCAGATCTGAATTTGAGGCAACGCAGATGGTTAGAGTTGATTAAGGATTATGATATTGAGATACACTATCATCCTGGTAAGGCTAATGTAGTAGCTGATGCTCTTAGTAGGAAAAGTTATGCCAATGAGATACGGACGTTGTCTATGACTAGTGAGTTATGTGCTGAATTTGAATATTTGAATTTGGGAATTGTTACTAATACAATGGAATTAGTGATAGAGCCTACCTTAGAGCAAGAAATTTACAAGGGCAGTTGAAGGATGAGAAACTAAAGAAGATAGCGGAAGATATAGTGATTGGTAAGTCACCAGGCTTTCGAATGGATGATAATGGAATTTTGTGGTTTGGAAAGAGGCTGTGTGTACCTGAGGATCAAACTGTTAGACAGGCAATTCTTCGCGAAGCTCATGAGTCAGCTTATTCTATTCATCCTGGTAGTACTAAGATGTATTTGGATCTGAAACAGAAATATTGGTGGGTTGGATTAAAGCGAGATGTGGCTGAGTATGTGGCATTGTGTGACACTTGTCAGAGAGTGAAAGCAGAGCATCAGAGACCTGCTGGATTGTTACAACCAATGAAGATTCCTGAATGGAAGTGGGAGGAAGTTGGTATGGATTTTATAGTAGGGTTACCTCGTACTCAGAAAGGTTATGACTCTATTTGGGTGATAGTAGATCGGTTAACTAAAGTTGCTCATTTTATACCAGTTAAGACTACTTACCATGGACCAAAATTGGCAGAGTTGTATATGGAGAGAATAGTCTGTTTGCATGGAGTACCAAAGAAGATTGTATCTGATCGAGGATCGCAGTTTACGTCGCATTTTTGGAAAGCTGTGCATGAATCATTGGGAACAAAATTGAATTTTAGTACAGCATATCATCCACAGACAGATGGACAGACTGAAAGGACCAACCAGGTATTAGAGGATATGTTGAGAGCTTGTGCATTGCAATATGGAACTAGTTGGGATAAGAGTTTGCCTTATGCAGAATTTTCTTACAATAATAGTTATCAACAGAGTCTTAAGATGGCACCGTTTGAAGCTTTGTATGGACGTAAGTGTAGAACTCCATTGTTTTGGGATCAGACAGGTGAATCTCAGGTGTTTGGTACAGATGTTCTTAGAAACGCAGAAGATCAAGTGCGAGTGATTCGTGAGAATTTGAGAGTAGCACAGTCTCGTCAGAAGAGTTATGCTGACAATAGAAGAAGAGATTTAGTTTTTGAGGTAGGTGATTATGTTTATTTGAAGGTGTCACCTATGAAAAGTGTGAAGAGGTTTAACATGAAAGGTAAACTAGCACCAAGGTATGTTGGACCATTTAAAGTTATTACTAGACGTGGGGAAGTTGCTTATCAATTAGAGTTGCCTGAGAATTTATCTGGAGTACATGATGTGTTCCATGTTTCACAACTTAAGAAGTGTTTGCGTGTGCCTGAGGAGCAGATACCTTTAGAAGAGTTGACTGTTAAGGAAGATCTTACATATGAAGAGTTTCCGATCAAGATTTTATAAACTGCTGAGAGAGTTACTCGAAGTCGGGTTATTAAGATGTGCAAAGTGCAGTGGAATCGATATTCAGAGGCAGAGGCAACTTGGGAAAGAGAGGATGAATTGAGAAAATCATATCCGCAGTTGTTTGAGTAAGCAGTCCAATCTCGAGGACGAGATTCTTTTAAGGGGGGTAGAATTTGTAACACCCAAATTTTAGAAGTAACAAATTTTAAATAATTTAGAGAAAGTGAATTAAAAATTTAAAAATTATTTGGTAATGCATTCATGTTGTTGCATTTATTTTATTTTGTGGTGTGGATATATTGGTTTTATTTTAATTGATTTGGTTTAGGAAAATTTGATTTGAAAATGTGTTTGGAAAATTAGAAAAGAAAAGAAACAAAAGAAAAAAAAAAGAAAAACTACTCACCTCCTTACCTTCTCGGCCCGAAGGCCGCGCCTGCCCGCGTGGGCCGCCCAGCGTCGCAGCGGCCTAGCAGCCGAGTCCAGCAGCCGAGCCCGACCGCGCGCGCCTTCTCTCCTTGGTCGCTGACGGGTGGGGGCCGCATGTCAGACGCATCTTCTTCATCGCGTCGTGACCGAGCCGGTCACTCGACCGAGTCCGACGCTGCCCCGAGTCTCTTATTCCTTGCCCGACACGTCGGTGAGCCCCTCATAAATAGCGGCCATGTCTCCACCGCCTCTATCCCAACCTTAGCCGCAAGCTACGCCTCAACACCTAGCTACCGTAGCCGCAATCGAAGCCGCCTCTTGAGCTCGGAAGTTGAGCGACGGATTTGCCGACTCAGTTGTCTTCGAAAACTTTCGACGGGTTCGGGTCACTCCTTTGAGGTAGCCAAACCCTTTTTCTTCTTCTAACATCACCGGTGTTGTCTAGTTGCTCACACTACCGTGCACAGGGGTCCGCCGCCCGCCATTGGAGGTTGCATATCGTCCACCGTCCGTTCTCGCCTCCGTTTTCATCTCAGGTGAGCTCGCGTTTGTCTCCTTTATCTTCCGGTGAAGACCGTTTGTCGAATCATGCCCTAAGCCGCTGGATTGAGCAACGCCGACGAGCAATTGCTCGCCGCCGGCCAGTTTTCCACCGTCGGTCACTGTTGGTGGCCGGAATCCTCTTTTCTCTCTCCCTTCAATCAATCTCGGCCGTCCAAATCTAATCCAACAGCTTAGATCGCGAGATACCTCTTCGTTTGGTCTTTTTTCTAAAGACCCCCGGATTTGTTAGAAATCAACCCGCGGTCCATAGCGTATGTCAGAAAATCCGTTTTCGTGTTTTGAAAGCGTATTCTCTCCCGGATAAGTCAAAAATACGTTTTCAGGTATTTACAGTTTTGCCACTAGAATTGTTTTGGTCATAAAATCTTCGTTTTAACTCCGATTTGATCCGTTCAAATTGCGTTAGGTTCGTATTTGCGAGCTCTACATGTTAGTGTAGTTGTACAGTTAGTTTTGATAATTTATTTTTCGAGGTTATAATTAAGTATTTATTTATCTATAGGAAATCTTAGAAAATTCATAACTTTCACGTTTTAACTCCGAATTTGGTGATCTTTGCGTCTGTGTGATCGTAGAAACGTGTAGAAGAGTTTTATAAACTTTTATTATTGTTTTGTTACTGTTGGTGTACTGTTCTAATTATATCTCTTTGTTTGCTTCGTGTATGTTTGATTGGATGCATGTATGTGTTGATTGATGATCGAATATAGAAGGTGAGCAGTATTTGGACGATTCGGAGTATTACTTTGAGCCAAGTCAGCAGTATCACTTGGAGAGCTTTGATCAAGGCAAGTATAACACAGGACTATCCTTGTTACCTATACATCAAATTGTCATACATATGCATGTGCTTACCTTGACAACTTTAGAGATTATAACTTAGTGATTGTTATCTTGATTCCTTGTCAACCTTGGGAATGCATATGGGTAGCTACTGCTAGTGCTTAAACTAAGAACAATGATCTTGTAATTTGATTAATGGATTAAGCAATCAACTATTAAGATGATTTTATTATTGTTAAAAGGGGGCTAGAGCATGTGTATTATTTTGATGCTCTGGTTTCTCTCCATAAGGACTTATCTGTAAGTGATAACCGGGATATACAGTACAGCTGTGAGGGCTATATGGCTCTGGCTTTAGTTGTTCAAGAGACCTTTTCTAGCTTGTTAGAGGTTACCTTAAATGGCGTAAGAATGGCTTGCCATGTTGGGTGTAGTGCGAGCCCCTGGCCTAGTGTGTATAGGCTGCGGTTGTTGTGCCACAGGGAAGGGGGTTCTACATCTGCCTGCCGAGTGAAATCTAATGGCCCTAACTTGTTAGACGAACTTTTGAGTGGCTTTATATGGTTCTCGGGTGTTTGGGCTTGATCTCCCCACTCATTTGGAAATCATGACTTACAGTGAAAGTGTACACCTCTGCGCAGAGTTAAAAACTGGTATACTAGCCGTGCTCACGGATACGAGCGGCCTTGGGGATTCTTATGGAATAGTTGATCATAACTGTTATATCATGCTTAATTATTGTTGATTATTATTATGCTCATGTTAATGCTATTCATTATCCTTATTACAATTGATCATTGGTTCTTTAATGGGAAGTGGTTTATCTTGATGCTACTTAATTGCTAATATATGATTAAAAAGCTAAACGCAGTTAAACAGTGTCTAGCCTTTTTGAGCCTCATGAACCCTGTGTTATATTTGTGGAGTTCGACATGAACTCACCCTTGCTATTTCCACCATAACAGATGAAGATAATGAGGAAGATTATCGGAATGAGTACTAGTCTTGGTGTCAACCAGTCAACCGTGTCCCTGTGTGGAGTTTCCGCTGAAGAATTACTATTAGTTATTATTACCTATCGTTCAAGACTATATCTTAAATACTTATTCGTTATGTAATAAGCACTGTGATGATACTTTGTAATTTGTCAACTTATGTGTGCGACTGTTTCCTGGGGTGCACATGAGTCTTTTATACATCCTATTTTTGTCCTTAAAAATGGGTGTGACACTAACGGCGGCATATTGCATATTGCTTGCTAGGAGATACATATGTATAAATCGATCGCAGCTTCTACGTAACCGTTGTCATCGACCCATATACAAATATATATGCATGTGGCATCGTGACTCAGCTTCGCTCAACAACGCATATATCCATCAAATTCAAAACGTTTTTTTTCTTGTTTTTGTGAGAGGGCGCCGCTGTTACTGTTTATTAAGATATATTATACATGATAGTCGTCGTCATCATCGTTATTTAGTGAATAATAATACTACCAACGGCCTGATCCATGAACAGGAGATAATACAAACACACACGCGCGCGCGCTGTGACATGTCCTGATCCATGAGCCACGTAGCACGAGAGTACTGCCACGTACTACTATAAGACCAATTTGTTGAATGGGAAAAATGAATTTTTAGAGAAGGTTGTGCGTCCCACCTCTATCAAGAATTCCCCAAGAGGTGCTAACTTCTACCTCTGAAAACATTATACTTCGTTCTAGAGGTGAGTGACATGAGACACCTATCTCTAGAAATCAATGAAAAAAGTCAACACAAACATATGGAGACTTGTTGCTGAGTTCATTGCTGCCCACGCCGTTGACGATGAATTGTGACGGAAGATGGTAGGGATCGAACAAGTGCACAGTAGGCGTTCTGTGTGTTGGCATAGGAAGGTAGACGAGATAGTACTCCATGTTGACATTATGTCAACTTCGGAGGCATGTAGATCATGACCACGTTTTCACCATCCTCAGATGTTACACGCAAAACCAACCCTCATCCACCGCCATCTCAACAGTACCCTAAAGCCGCTTCGATTCCACCATTGTCCCCCTCCAATCGCTAGCCTAGACGTGGTCGCTCAATGCTACGTGATCCTCATCCACCACAAAGATCGTTCCATTGATGGTACCACCCCACCTAGGAAGATGTTGAGGTGGCAGCCAAGCCCTTCCATCCTACAAGGGAGAGAGAGAGAGAGAAGAGGAAGAGGAGATTCGACGCCTCACCAAGTCCAACACTAAGAGAGATCCTTTTGTGCCCCGCGTGTGCTGTGTAGGTCGGAGGAGACGCTATCTCCCTGGATTGGATCCTCTTGCCCTGTTCATAAGGGCATACCCACATGATTGTCGTTACTGATTGGGTCGTAACTTGGGGTAGAGAAGACACAGAGAGAGAGAGAGTTGAGCGGGAAGGGAGGGGAGGAGTTAACTGGGAGGGCTCTCCTTATTTCTAGGATATTTTAATGGACCTCTGGCTTTTTATTAACAGGCGTGGATCTCTTAAGAGGACCAACTCTCGAAATAAATTTAGAACATCACCAAAAGATTTTCAATTCAACTCTAAAAAAAGTTTTTTCACAAAAAGGAAACCCAACATCCAACGGACAATTTCCCATTTGAATTCTATGAACATATAAATCTCCTTGTCCTTGTTTTCTTCTCCACAGCATGTGGTTTTTATCCCTGGTTTAATTTTAACATTTTAGGAACCAATTATTAGCAATGGTTGGACGATGAAGGCAAAAAAAGAACTCACTCTAGTCATTTTGGCCACTCGGAATAAATAATGATTTTACAAGTATTTTTGTAGAAGCTATTGAAAATTCTCTCACACAAATGGAAGTTTGCACATTTGGCCTCTAGATGATCTATAGGTGCGGTAGGTTAACATACCCACCTCTGTAAATAAATCACATCTCGTATCTTCTGAAATCGTTTTTTATACCTTGCTGCTGATTTATTTAGAGGTGATTAATCCCCTATAATTATCTGGTTGCTTTATCATGGCCTAATAAGTAGTCATGATCGGCCCACTCCTCCTCCGCTGACAGTGATGCATCTGCAAGTTCCGTCTTTGCAACTGCTATCGTACAGTATTGGATTGGATTCCGAGTAATAATTTATATATACATCCGAATCGGACATGGTAACTCCAACATTATATTCTGGCTCTCCTGAGATTTATAAACAGTTAACGGTAATTACCTTAAGTACCTATACTACGTAGTACAGTACGTAGCTGCGATCTTATCAACGCTGCATAACCCAATTCCCAAGCAAGAGGGATCGGAGATCGAGAAGCCAAGCCACCGCCGTTCGTCAGTCGATCGTCGGCGACGAACCGAGTACCCGACCCGACCCGTGTTGCCGCCGTCAGGCCGCCATGGACTGGGCGACGATGATGTCCTTGTTTTACTACACCTTGGCCGTCGACGTCGGGCTCATCTACGGCTCCGCCATGCTCTACTTGGCCGTCTCCAAGCTGGCGGCCTGCTTCCGGCGCTGGCGCACCTCCAGCGCCGTCGAACGGATGCTGGATAGCGTGCCCGACGTCCCGTACCTCCCGCTGCCTGTCCAACAACAACAAGCTTCGTCGTGCGTGATATGCATCGCGGAGTACGCCCACGGTGAGGGGCGGTTCGTCATGCCGGTGTGTGGCCACGCGTTCCACAGAGGGTGCATAGCCGAGAGTGGCTCCGACAGGGCAAGATCACTTGCCCTATCTGCAGGGCCACCGCCATTGTCGTCGTGCCGCCCACGGCAGAGGACATGGTCTAGCTAGCGTTTTCTTTCGGTGCACATGCGCATGCCTGGCGCTGCTGACGAGTGCATCCAACGATATGAATTCGTTTTTTTTTCGAAATATATATGAGGAGTATGTTTTAATTCTCACTATTGCGGACGAGCAATAGCTTGGCTGGTAGCGTCCCGGTGGTGGTGGAAAGCTCACTCCCAACCTTCGCGTGCGCTGTTTGCGCGTTGTAGAAGAATCGTCGTGAGAAGGTCATCATTTTTTAAGCAAAAAAAAAAAATGTCCGGGGAATGTCTATCCCGTGGATCGAGTTTTTTTTAATACTCACTATCAAAAATTAATAAATATCACATGTGTGTTTTTGGTGCAAAGAATATGTATCTGCATGATAAGATCATAAGAAGCACGAGACAACAAAACTTGACAAACTAAGGAAGCTCCACTCTGCTCCACTGGTGGCTGCTGGGTCGTGCTGAGCTGCCGCAGGCCTTCCGGAGGCACTTCGACTCGCTAGTGCTCCTGGTGACGTGGTGTACGTGGAAGGAGAGAAACCGCCGCACTTTCGATAACAGATCTTTGACGCCTCCCGAGTTGCTCACCTACATCTTGGACGAGGCAAACGCCTGGATCGGGGCAGGCTTTGGCTGCCTGGTGGTGCTCACCGCCTTGGCTGCTTAGTGTACTGCCGCTACCTTTGTCGCGCAATCGGTTATTTACTTAGTACAACCTTCCTTGCCTGCAGCTCTGGCTTCCCACTGCACAACTGGCTCTGCTCTTTGCTGCAAAACGACTGCTCTTACTGATGTCATAAATCAATTCTCTCTGTAATTTTGGTCAAACTTGAGATGTTTTGAATCTCTAAGAAAGTTAGAATGACTTATAATTTGGAATAATGGAGGGAATATGTTTTTAGTGCAAAGAACATGTGTCTGCATGATAAGATCAAGAAGCACGAGACAAACAAAACTTGACAAGCTAGTAAGCTCAATCTCATTATACGGAATTGAAGCACGAGACAAAAACAACATTTGGGGACATCCTGGTCATTTTATTTACACCATGCCAAGAGCAACAACGTCGTCCCATTGCAGCTGAGCCCTACACAGCGGGCACGTGTTGTTGCACGCCGCCAGCCACTTGGAAATGCAGCTCCGGTGGAACTCGTGGCGGCAGCCGGGCATCACGCTGCACCAGTTGCCGTCCTCGAACCGGCCCAAGCAGATTGGAATGGAACATCGCCA
Source organism: Saccharum officinarum (assembly GCA_020631735.1). Classification (NCBI taxonomy): domain Eukaryota; kingdom Viridiplantae; phylum Streptophyta; class Magnoliopsida; order Poales; family Poaceae; genus Saccharum; species Saccharum officinarum. The sequence goes on along the minus strand of CM036184.1, from coordinate 3,868,998 downwards.
CCGCTGCACCAGTCGCACTCCTCCTCTGCCGCCTACGGCGGATGATGATCATCGCCACCGCCACCGCCGTCATCATCACCGACGTTCTAGCGTGGGTACGTGACGTGGTCCAGCAGGGCCACGGCCATGGCCGCCATCTGCACTGCAGCCGGCGCCAGCACTGCCGGCTGCGCGTGGAATGCTCCCGCTGCCACTGCCTCTTGATGCCACCGGTCGTCGTCGGCATTGTCCTCCTCCCGGTCCCGGCGTCATCGTCGACCGTAGTAGCAGCAGCAGACGGCGACTATGGCGATGATCAGAAAAGCGTCGCCGAGCCAGAGGAGCAGAGCCGTCAGGTCAAAATCCGTCATCGTGGTTGTTAGTTACTAGCAAATATGCCCGTGCGTTGCAACGGAACATGCCTGTTCGGCTCGCGTCCACAGCTCGCCGCGCCACAATTTGCCGAAGATATGGCAGCCGCCATAACAGCAAGTTGATTTTTAATGCCGCAACTCGCCAAATGTTGGGCGGTTGATTCGACCGACACATTTATGGCGTGGCCACAGCTATGGCGTTGTAGGCAGTGGCGACAGCCAAACAGACCCTTATATCCTATGGTATACATTCTAATACGTTTATTATAATACATTTTGAAATTAGACTTGGTAATGTGGTTAGACTTGGGCTATTGTAACTCGTATGAGCATGTGTTGTGAGTTTTGATCACAAATCGGACATAAACCAATCAGAACTCAAACATCAAACATCATGGTCATATAAGTGCGAATCACTGGACAATAAACCAAATAGGTCTCTAACTAATCTTTAATTATGTCGTATTATTACTCTTTCTTTTGGGAATCACGTATTTTTACTCTTAGTAAAACCAGGTATGATTCTATCCTCTGGAGAGAGAAACCAATTAGAACTCTAACATCAAATTCAATATGGTCATATAAGAATCGGACTCTCTTAATATTAGAAGCTAAAGAATAGTTTTGGAAGCTAACTTGTATAACGTCCCCTCCACGTGATTCTCTTTAATATTAATATTAGAAGCTAAAAAGAATCGGACTCTCTTTAATATTAGAGAAGGATGGGAAAGAGCCTGGTGAGGATATTCGAATAGGAGAAGGTTTGAGGGCAACAGACCGTAGAGCATACCCAGGGGTAATTTAGGAATAAAAAAGTTAGACGAAAAGAATAGATGGACGAAAAGAAGAGGCGACGAAAAAAAAAAGACTGAAATTTTGCTATTTTAGTATTAGCAGAGATGGTAGAGATTAGATTGTCCAGCACATCAGAAGCCAACACACGATGCATATCATTGTAGTAAGTATGTACGTATTAGATCGTGGTACAATACAACACAACAATTGCTAGGAGAGTCCGAGAAGGATAATCCAAATCAACGAGTTTGCTATTACCTATTAGACGTCGTCGTCGTCGTCTCGTCAGACACTCGGACTCATGCAAGATTTCGTACCGTCCGTCCGTCGCTGTTTGATCATAGCAGAAGTGCACCGCCATCATCGACGAGGCGGACCACGTCATCACGTATGCTCGCATATACGCGGCTGCGGTGCCGGCGGCATCCATGCCACCGACGTCGACCAGCTAGCTAGAGTACATCCACTGGATCTGGAGCGGCGGCGCGGTCGCGCAGGGCAGCGGGGACGGCGAGGCTCAAGGCTGGCGGTGCATCCGCGAGGACGACGGCGTTTGTAATGGCGACGTCCACAATAGCATGCAGGCACGGTGGCTTGCGCGAGGCATGGAGGTGACGGCGTGGCTGCAGCGACCTTGGACCGACATGGGTCCGTCGGGTCGTCGTGCCCGTCGACACGGCATCCCCGAGGGCTATGCCTGCGCCGAAGGCTAGGCACGACGGCACAGCATGGCTAGGGCGTAGTGTCAAATAGTGTCGTGCCGATTAGTGCCGTACCGAATAATGCCAGGACCGGCCGGGCCGTCCGTTTGGCCATCATCTTGGCAGGTGCTAATATTCGGTAGTAAGCAAAGAATAGCTATTTACATGGATGTTCCAACAGTGAAAGAATTAAACAAAGAAATTGAAGAAGAAAATACTTGAGAGAAAAAAATAAAAAAAGGTGAAACCATGGGGGCTTAAGCCCCCTCCCACGTCCCGCCCCACCGCTAGATCTGCCCCTGTGTCCGGTCTCTCGTGTGGCATCTTTCTGATTCCCTACACACAAAACGTTGATCTGCTTACTCGAGGATAAAATCTACAACAGCCATCTAGCCAATTATCATCCCAAAAACTATGCTCTTTTTTACCATTGTCGATTTTGACTATTGTACATCTACATATCTTAAAGCCTCTTTCCTCAGTCTCATTTGTTTTGACTGCTAGACCTATCGAAGGTTTATTTATTTGGCTATGCCATAACCACCGTAACCCTAATGTCCTATTGAAACATGCCGAATCATCCTCGGGTCGTGCAGATGTTTTGGCCGCATAACACTTCGGCAGTGCACCAAACAATTGCCAAATTAGGCATCATCTGAATTGCTCCTGATTCAATCATCGACATCATCTGAATTGCTCTTGATTCAATCAATCTTCTTGATTTTTGTTTCTAAATTTACGCATAACACTTCGGCAGAGCACCAAACAATTGCCAAATTAGGCATTATCTGAATTGCTCTTGATTCAATCAATCTTCTTGATTTTTATTTCTAAATTTAATAAAACTTCAGTAGGGGCTTAAGCCCCTCCTGTTTCATAGAAAAAACAAAATCAATCTTTTTGATTGCCTACTTTGGCAGGTGGAAGGCTATCATGTGGTATGTCGGTATGAGTAGTTTATAATTTTTTTTTGTTTTTCTAAGTACATTATTTTTATTATGTATATGGACATAATATATATATCTAAATGTATATAAAAAAGCTACATATCTAAAAAAAGTCAAAACATCTTATAAGTTGGAATGGAGGGCTAACTTGTAAATTTCTAGAAGCCATTCTGTTTTGGCAATTGGAATGGAACATTCCGGTACCGGTCCATAACAATGTACCGTTCTAGACTTTATATTATAGTAATAATAATATAGGAATATACTTATACATAAATGTGCATATAAATATATACCGACTTAACTTATGGTGTAATTATCATTTTTACCAAACTAACATATCATTCAGCAAGTTCATAAGATCTTATTTCAAAGTTCAAACTCCAAAGTTCATACATGAAAAAATAAAATAAATGCAGCCCAACCGGTATTGCCCGGTATTTGACCCGGTACAGGATTGTGGCTCTTCTATACCGGTCTAGGTGCCGGTATAGGACATTCCGACCTGTACCGGAATGGAATTTACAACTATGATGGAGGGAGTACTATTTTTATTGTTGAAGTCGAAGAGCTACAGTGCTATCCTCACAGAGCCTTTGAATTTGATGATATATTTATAGAGGTACGTACAACATGGCCGAAGCATGGGGGGCATCCTAGTCACTCTATCTACACCCTGTCATGAGCAACAGACCATTGCAGCTGAGCCCTACACAATGGGCACGTGTTGTTGCACGCCATGAGCCACTTGGCAATGCAGCTCCTGTGGAACTCGTGGCGGCAGCCGGGCATGACGCTGCACCAGTCGCCGTCCTCGAACTGTCCCAAGCAGATCGCGCACTCCTTCGCCGACGGATGGTCGCTGCCGCTTGTACAAGAAGAAGAAGCAGCCACGGTGGCGTTCTGCTGCCGAGGGTACGTGACGTAGTCCAGCTGGACTAGTGCCGTGGCTGCCATCTGCATTGCGTCAGCCGCTTGCACCGCTGGGACCGCCGGCTGCGCGCGGGTGCCGCCACCGCCGCCGCTGCCTCCTTGTGAGGATCACGGACGGAATTGGGGAAGGAGCAGGAAGGATTGGGAAGCAAGAAAGGAAAGGGGATTGGTAGGATCCGGCTGGAACCCGGAAGGCAGGTTGTATTGCAGTTCAGAGTTCAGAATTGTTGTACAAACGTGATGCCTCCCCTCTCCGATTCTCTCCTTTAATACATGAGGCTCTGCCTCGATCAGCAGCGCGCGCAGGCACCTACACGGTCCACTCATCTCCTGCGTAGCGTGTACTCTTCTTCCTGGGCCTTCCTTCCTTGGGCCGGCTGCTGGAGGCGTCCGCTGTGGCCTTTGACGGACGGCCTACAGTAGCGGCGTTCTGTTCTTCAGAGCTTATTCTGTCTTCGGCTGCAGAGCTGCTGACATCCCTTCCCCCTTGGAACACTGCTTGCCCCCAAGCAGTGGCACACGGAAACTCTTGCCAAAGAGCTTCGTAGTCCTCCCATGTCGCCAACGAGCTTGGTAGATTATTCCATTTGATCAGTACTTGTTGCACAGCATGATCTCCACGGCATACTGAACGAGTCTGAAGCACCTACTCAGGAGTAAGCCACAAAGCAAAGTCTGATGGTAAGGTGGGGATCACCTGATGAGATACACCAACGGCCAGCTTGAGTTGGGAGACATGAAATACGGGGTGAACGGCGGAGTGGGGTGGTAGTTCAAGCTTGTACGCCACGGATCCGACGCATTCACGAATGCAAAATAGCCCGAAGAACCGAAAAGCCAGTTTCTAGTGTGATCGAGGCGCCAGGGAAGTCTGCACATAGGGTTGGAGCTTCAGGTACACTGAGTCACCCACAACGAAGGAGCGCTCAGAGCGGTTCTGGTCGGCTTGTTTCTTCATTCTGTTCTTAGCACAAGAAAGATGGCTCTGCAGAAGTTGATCCATCCAAGCGCAGGAGGAGGACCAGCCTACTGCCTCTGTTGCCAGCTTTGAATCGACTGATGGAGGCACAGCCTATAAGCAAGGAGGATAACCGTATAATGCTTCGAATGGTGACCGGCTGATGGCTGAGTGATCAGAAGAATTGTACCAGAACTCTGCTGTGGCCAGCCACTTGCTCCACTTAGTCGGGCAGGCGTGCACAAAACAATGTAAGTATGTCTCGAGACATTGATTCAGGCGTTCTGTCCATCCGTCGGACTACGGATCGTAAGCCATGCTGCGACATAGCTGAACCCCTGCGAGCTTGAACAACTCTGACCAAAAATGACTGGTGAATATCCGGTCACGGTCTGAGACGATGGACAGAGGTAAACCATGCAGTCTGTAGATGGTGTCCATGAAGATTTGAGCCACCATCGCAGCAGTGAATGGGTGACGGAGAGGGACGAAATGTCCATACTTTGTGAAAAGATCCACGACTACCAAGATGCAATTGAAGCTTTTGGACAGAGGAAGCCCTTCAACAAAATCCATTGAGATGACCTGCCAAGCACTGTCAGGGATTGGAAGAGGTTGCAGAAGTCCCGGCAACTTGGTACGATCTGGTTTGGATTGCTGACAGACTGTGCAAGTCTGAACAAACTGTTTAACTGCAAACTTCATCCCTTGCCATGCGAAGTAGCGCTTGAGCTTTGCAAAGGTAACTGGAAACCCCGAGTGGCCTGCCCAAGCACTGCTGTGGAATTCGGACATGATGCGGCGCTGAACAGAGGGGTCATGTCCCACCCAGATACGGTTGTGGTACCGCATTACACCGGCCTGGAGTGTAAAATGAGGCACAACATCAGACTTAAACCGTGAGCTTAGAGATGAGATCCCGAGCGTAGTTATCTCCGTCGTAAGTGGCAGTCACCGATGAGATCCAAGAGGGCACCATAGAAGACACCGCTGCACAATGGACTGGAGGAGCAGGATGTCGGGATAATGCATCGGCAACACGATTTTCTGACCCTTTCCGGTAGACAATGCGGTACTGAAGGCCCACAAGTTTGGAGAATACTTTTTGCTACCAGGTGGTATGAAGGCGTTGATCCCCCAATTGAGTCAAGCTCTTTTGATCTGTCAGTATAACAAACTCCTGAAACTGAAGATAAGAGCGCTAGGACTTCACTGCCAGCAAAATAGCCATATATTCCTTCTCGTACGCGGAGAGGCCGCGCGATTTCGGACCAAGTGACTTACTGAGATATGCCAGAGGGTGTCCGTCCTGCATCAACACCGCTCCAATGCCATGGTCAGAGGCGTCTGTCTCAATGCAGAAAGGGCGAGCAAAGTCAGGAAACGCGAGCACTAGTGACTGACAGAGAGCGTGCTTCAAGTTCTGAAAGGCCGTGGTATGTTCTGAAGTCCAGATAAACAGACTATGCTTCTTCAGTAATGACGTCAGGGGTTTGGCGATGATCCCAAAATGTCACACGAACTTGCAGTAGTAACCCACTAGGCCTAGGAATCCATGGAGCTCCTTAACTGAAACGGGCACCGGCCAGTTAGCTATGGCAGCGATCTTGGTTGGGTCAGTACTGACTCCGGCTTGGCTGATCACATGGCCGAGATACACCAGTTGAGTTTGTGCAAAAGTGCACTTGGACATCTTGAGCTTCCATTGATCTTTGGTCAGTAAGTCGAATACCATTTGGAGGTGATGTAGGTGAGATGCAAGATCGGCACTGTACACCAATATGTCATCGAAAAAGACAAGCACAAAGTGGCACAAACATGGTGCAAGTGTGGTGTTCATGGCATCCTGAAAGGAACCTGGATCACCGGTGATGAGGACATCCTAACCATGCATGCTCCCTCAAGCGTCAACAACTCACAAACCAACATCAAAGATACAAATCAAGGGCCGGTTACACGTAGCCGAGCAAAGAAACTACAACAAGAGGTGAACGCGCTACTTTATGAATTCCATTTAAATGTTAATAAGAATTATATACTGCCTAAGTCGTGCACATTGCTATTGCTTAAGTTTACCATGGAGGATGGCAAGGACACACAAGACGATGACTACAAAGAAGAACTACACTTGAACCAGGCCAGTTCAGCAGATAAGTCTAAAAGAAATAGTCATATCTTTTGATTCCAAAAAGCTATGGTGGTCGGTGAGGACATTTTAGAAAGCTTATGAAGTCTAGTTTCAATACCACCAGTGCTGACCAGTTTGGAAGTTCCATCGTGACTGCCAACCAGTTTTAGTGCATACTGGTCATAGGGTCAACAGTCTGCCATACGTTCAAGTTCCCGTGCAAAACTGTATCATTCTACAATATTTCGTGGTACATGCTGCACATAGGTGGAAAGCTTATTGAGTCTACTTTCACACCCAACAAACGGATCATCATTTGGACTTCCCAAAATGGAGTTATTGTCAAATTACTGAAGACTGCGCAGAAGACCAACAGCCTCACAAGTTCACTTCAGGAGTCTTTCCGTGGAGGCCTTTTCACATACTCTGTCTCTTCATTTCCATTTCATGTTTTGGAGGAGGGACTTGTTTTATATTCTACCGATATATCTTAAAAAGTATGCTTTTGCCGCCAGTGTTGCTGGTTCCTGTCGAGCGGATACTTTGATGCTACGGTTGTCAAGTGGATACTTAGGGCGCCGTGGTCTTTTCTCTAGCTGATGCTTTGCCGCTGTTGTCGTGTTGGCTTCCTTGGCGGATGCTTTGCCGCCGAGGTCGCTTTGGCCCTTTTCTCTAGTGGATGTTTTGCCGCCTCTGCTGCAGGAACCGTGTCTTGTCTAGGTGGATGCTTTGCCACCACGGTTTTATTGCTCTGTAGGCTACCATTGGGTTGATGTCTTTTTGTCACAGGTTCAGTCTGTTTGGGTGTTGAGGCTGAGGGTTCTTTTCCCTCCGCTTTTCTCTTTCTATAGTTTGTAGCTTTAGGAGTGCTGTGGTAATCCAAAGATTACTTGTGAGTCATTTGTACCGTTTCAAACTCTATTTTCTCTTCACGAAAAACGTGCCTCAGGGTATGTCGTGAAAAAAAAAGATATACCTAAAATGGGAGGGTGACGCCCACCTGCGCCTCTGGTTCGGATGCCATCCAGTGTCAAGAGAAGGTGGAGACACCGAGGCGAGGCAGCCGAAGACAAGGAGGGAGTGAGATGCAACATCCGATCTACTTTGAAACATTCAGATGCAACACTTGCAACATACATCACAAGACAAATGAAACACTTGAAACATGCATCTGAAACACATGCAAAAGCACCTCAAAACCATTGTAAACATACGCAACATCTACATAAACATGGCAGGAATGGGGCGGCTGCAAGCGCAGCGACCGGCGGCGGACAGAGACACCGCAGGGATGCATGGGATGGAGGCGCCGCGGGGAGTGGAATGAGCGGCTAGGGTTTTTTCTTTTTGTCTTGTAGGAGCGCGTCTAGACACGAGTCATGGAAAGGATGTCCTTATTGTATCATTATCGAACCTTAAAAGTCTTCCTTTTTCACTTGTGCTATGTCCAAAGAAAAAATCTCTTGTCCATAAATTCATAACGAGGTGCAGGGTGGACAGGGCAGTGCGCGGTCACGACCGACATGCAGTTGAGGGAGGCAACAATACGGCCGAAGTTGACACGAAGATGAGGGAGGCGGTGCGGTCGGGAAGTCTGGAGCCATGGCGTGGCGTGACATCAGGATCGAGATGAGAGCGTAGCGAAGGTGCAAGGTGCAGTTGCGAGGGCGCGATGGCGGGCGAGGCGCGGGTGATGGAGTCGCAGGTGATGGAGTCACGGATGAGAGATGAGGGGTGGGTGAGAGAACGTGTGAGGGAGAGACGGGAAAGGAGATAAAGAGATAAATAGGAGGAGAAAATAAAATAAAAACAAATATTTATTTATAAAATAGAAATAAATAAAAGGCCTGCCATGTGGACCCGACACATCAACGACTCGGAAAAGAGGAGGCAGGTGGTAGAGCATAGTTAGCTTTCAGCGTGAGAATAAAGCTGCACCTTAGGAGCGGAAAGGACATGGGTGCGGGAGGGACGGTTGGCCGACTATGCTTTTAGCTCGAGAGGGGGAGAGCTGCGGGCTGAAGAGGATTTAGCATAAAAAGTAGAAAGAAGAGAGCTTTGGTGGGCTGCGTAAGAGAATCACAGTTCAAAACAGCTGGAGAAGGTTTTTAAACCTTTTCAATTTCTTTAAAGTAATTTTGAAATTATAGTTCAAACCTTTTTGAACCAAAGAACCTTTAAAACTTATATATAATATTTTTATTTTGAAACTTACCAACTTTTGGAAACTAACTTTTAAATTTAGAATTAAACTTGCTTTTCAGCATAACTTAATAATTTATTTTGAAAATAGAATAAAACATATTAGTTGATTAACCGAGACTTTAATAAATAATTTTTCACACATTAAGATTAATACACCCACGAATGTACCAATTATTAATGGGTGTGGCTAGCGTCCGGACATGTGGAATGCTAGCCCCGTCCGAACGCCGCCCGCACGCACCTATCCTGCCTGCGGCCTGGCCCACATACTGCACACGACCGCATACGCCTGCTGCTGCTACCCGCCTAGTACGCATGCTGCCCTGCCTCGGGGATGCAACGGGCAGGCTTCACGAGAAGGCGCAGTGGATTCATCGTGCTTTTGATGTGCAGCACCAAGTCATGGGAAAGCAGTTTGGTAATCGAAGAGACCGTGTACCGAGTATATCCAACAAGTACAGGACTACTCGCAGCCCATCATACGCATGGAAAAGTAGTTGGCAGTCATGGGAAAGCAGTTGGCACTATGCATGCAGCTGCGGCATGCCCCCCCTGTGGCCTGTTGCACGCGCCCACATACACATACCTGTTGTGAGCCTACGCATGCTGCTGCCCGCGCCTACGTATGCCTGAAGCCACTACGCATGCTACGGGGACCGCCACCAACCGCAGTTTTTTTTGTGCTCGCTAATGAAAACACTTAAAACAAAAAACACTTAAAATAGAAAGCACTTGCCATAACATACATCCGAAACATGTAAAACATTTGGAACATACACGTGTAACATATGTGTATAGCCACTGCAACATATGCAACATCCAGATAAAACAGTTACAACATACTTCTGAAACAACTGAAACATACACTTGCAACATACGTATATAGCCACTGCAACATATGCAACATCCACATAAAACACTTTGCAACATACTTCTGAAACAGCTGAAACATTTGAAATATACATTTGCAATATACGTGTATAGCCATTGCAACATATGCAACACCAAATCAACTTTTGCAACATTGAAATAAAATACATGCAACATCAAGATGAAACATATGAAACATACGAAGCTCGGAATAACTGGCCACGGTGCCCCCAAAAAAATTAGGCTAGCACTCAGCTGTCCCCTATCACCTGTCACGGGACCAGCAAATAGCGAGATGTGGCCCCGCATTCCTTTCACAAACTCTAAGGTTCAGTCCTTCTCTCTAGTCATATGCTCATAGGAGTCACAGCGTATGCACGCTCTCACATGCTGCATGCACCACAACCGAGCGAGTGGTCGCATGCGCTGACCTATGGTAAAGACCGATGAGGGTCAGCTTGACTACAGCTGTGTAAATCCCGCTTTTTTTTCTTGGTCATCGCACACTGCAGGGCAGGTCGGTCTGTTCGGACAGATGGACGCCTGTTGTTGGTATATTTAAGACGCACACAAATAAATCCGCAAGCGTACGGGTACCACTGTAACTTTCACCTAGAGTATTCTAAGTATCGTATCCACAGGAAAACATGTAAGGTCAACTAAGGTCCAACTTAACCTGGAGTAGCAACAAGACTTAAGAAGCTCGAGAGTGTAGAGGAGATCACAGGTCATCTACTTCTAATCTCGGTAAGCTATGTCTTCTACTGTTCTATCTGGGGAAACTACTTAGGAAGAACACAAATAGAGTATGCTCTTCCTAGTAACGAGGATCCTGCTCGGCCTACAAACGGGAGGTGGACTACAGTGGATTCGATGAGGCTATAAGAGTCACCCTTGCGAGCTACCACCGATCCGGAATGTAGGGTACATCCACGAGATAATCGAGTCTAAGCACCATGCTTACACTACTAATAATACTTTAACCTAAGGCCAATAGATTAAAGCACTCAAAAGAGACTCGCAAATCAGGAAAATAATATAAACACGTTGCCTACTTAAAGTAGAAGTTGATTACCAGAGAAATCTCAGACGTTGGTTGACTTCCGCCAAGGTACAAGTTGATTACCAGAGAAATCTTAGACGTAGGTTGACTTCCGCCAAGGTACAAGCCGTAGAGGGAGCACCGACAGGCCGGCATCTCCTCCAAACTCTTCCCTCTCTCTACCTCTCTATATCTAAAGACTAGATCCTAATAAGGACCAATCTTCTCTTCATAGCTAGCTCATGAGAGGTTGATCCTCAATGGGACGCCTTTCAATTGATCCTAACGAGGAGGATATGAATTAGGATTTCAGGATGGCTTTGCCTCAGGGGGTACAAGGCTGTTTATATAGGCGGACGCATCAAATCTAGACCCTCGGATCAAACCGACTTTGAGCAATGGTGGAGATGCAAACCCTAAGGCGGTCGGAAACCGACGTAGCAAGCTAGGCTTGAACAGGCTTCGTGGCAGGCCGGCCGGCCTAAAGTTTGAGCCGGCTGGCCCACTTCAGTGGCCATTTGGCCCAATCTTCAACGGGTGGCTCTCTCTTGTGTCTTCTAGATCCTTCTAGTGTTAGTGCCCGTGCGAAATTAATATCTTTTTATTCCACTCCAAATATAGCAAGTAATATGTTCGTTTCATTCGTCTCGACAAGCTCTTCATAATGGTTCCCTCCAATTCATCATTTGAGATAGTTTTGTACTGTGAAAAATCAAATATCCCGCAAGACAAGTGAGAACAACAAAACTCGTGAAACTCATTAGTGTAAACCCCTATACCTATGTTGGGTGATGACATTAAGCATAAATGCAGGTTATGTTGACGGTTTATAATTTATATTAATGTCTGTCAACAAGCTCCCCCAAGCTTACCCTTTGCTAGTCCCTAAGCAAAGTTAAACTCAAAATGGATCAGGAGGAGTTGCTACAATACTTTCACGCCTCAAAAGTACATATGCGTTCAAACAAGAATTCTCCTCCAGATTAGAATAAACTGATCTAACTTTCAAACTTACCCAAATTACCTTCAACGTGGGGCTTCTTAGCCTTCACTTGGGTCTTGAGCAATTGAAAGATAGAACGATCAAGTCAAGCACTATGTCTCAAGCTCTTTGTTCATCCATTGTCCTAGAGTTTTTATAAGTTTTTAAAATAAAACTAAGAGATTCCATTGTATAACACTCTCAAGTCTCTCAATATATGTGGTATTTATGGATCCTTACCAAGGCAGAATAATGATGTTGTGCCTTCTCTGTTCCTACAGCTAAGGCTTATGTGGAACTCATAGGTATAGAGACAGCACATACATACTTGCAAAGCATATATTATAAAGTCAAACAATGGATCCAAAGAAACGAGTCATATAATCAAATCAAGATGTGCATATGGGTGGATATGGTGGAGTGAATACATAGTGGAAGTGGTTATGAACGGTGAAAGCCTAATTCTACTTTACTTCTTGAAACATATCTCTCCTTTTGGAACTTGGAAATATTTGAAAGAACCTGGGTTGTACATACTTTTTTTTCACTCATGGCGGGCATCAAAGTACCCATTGTTTTCTCTCTCTCGCTGCGAGGCAACTTTGCACCCACTTTTTTTCTCGATACTTTGGACCCTTGTCTATTTTTTTCTTATTTCTTTTTTTTTGACAGCCCAAGCCTCTTTTTGCAACAAAATTTTGAGGGAGAACAACAAGAACATTGGAGCTTTATTTGATGGCATTGGGGTAATTGGGTAGATGGAAAAACCTGTAAGGCTTGTTTTTGGTGTTTACTCCTAGTGTAGGAGTGAAACATTTTTTTGGTGGATCTAAATGGAATGGCATGTTGTTGCGTATTCTCAATGTAGAAGCAGCATATTTGGTGGAGTGTGCGTGACCTTGATTTTAAAAGCATGACAAGTCTCTAATGATCAACAAAGCTCGATAAAACTCAATGCAAAGCAAGCAGCTTTTATGTGGAAGTTTTTCTAGTTTAAATAATGTGTATGGTTGTGGTAGAAATTCAAGCTTTGTCATATAGGAACTCATCATGTAGCATTTAAAGTTTTCAAAAAGTAAATCTCCAAAACTCTAGTGTCACTTGGAACAAGATAAACAGCAACTCAGACCTTCTTATATCATATCCGCCAATTACCTAAACTTAGATCAAGCATTTGCTATCCATGAGTTTTAAGTTCAGAGTAAATTCTTATATCAAAACAGTTTTATCTAAAACTCGAGAGAATTCAAGGCTAAAAACTAGGTACTTGAAAGGAATTATGACAGAGCAACTATTCGTCATTTCCATATTCAGAGATTAGACAAAGAGTCCCCTTTTTATTAACAACTTCTTAAAAACAAAATCAAGCAAATCAGACACACCTTTTTATTCTATTTTCATTATTTTAGGCTATTATTATTCTTATAGAAATAACTATAAGAAAACTCATAAGGAAAAAGTAAAGCTAAGGAAAGAAAATACTTAGCAGGACATATGGAGGTGCCTCTCCCCCAAGCTGGATGTTGACATAGTTGTTCAGTATCATGCGGTGGGTTAGCCTAACAACAGAGATGTACTTCCTCTTGCAGAGCATTGATTGATGTTGATGACGATTATGCTCCAACAATGGGTAGAACGACTTCCTGCCTGTAGCTCTTCTTGATCCTTCAAATCCTCCTGGCGAGGGTTCAGTGCTTTAAGTCCTCTGAACAGGACTCCTTGCCATGTTTATTCCTTAGGTGCATCATTTGATCCCAAAGGTGGAGATCTTGATAACTACGCCGCTTGAGATGGTGATTCTGAAGATGGTGTCACCCATGTTCTTTGCTCGTCCAGCAGTTTGAAGTAAAGCATTAATAGTGGAAGCTGGCAGCATCTTACTCAATGTGCATGTTATAGGTTCAGAACTTCCACTTGTAGAGTTTTGGGGAATCAACAAACTCATCCACACTTTGCTCAAATTGTGTCCTGCTTGTAAAAACAAGGTAGAGATCAAGTGCATGGGCTCTGTTGGTGGAAAAACGCCAACAGAACCAAAATTTTATTCATTCTTCTCTAACCTTAAGCACATTGAACAAGATAAAGTTGATGTTTATGTGCTTTGTTCAATCTTAATATGGGTGGTAGGATCAGAAGGATGTGCATGAATGTGGCATTTGAATAGCTTATGGAAGGATTGTCTATCTATGCATAATGTATCGATCTTTACATGATTATGACTATCATCTTCCAGAGATAGGATGTGCAATATTTTAGCTTATTTGGTTAAGACTATGGGCTCAAGAAAGTGGTGCTAGGAACAAACTTGAAGAACTAAACATGTTGAGTAAATCAGGTTGAATCAAGTAAGTTTGTGACCCAAATATGTTTGACTCTTCATTTATGTGCATACTAGAATCAAGGAAAAGCTTTTTAAGGAATGACCACTCAGCTTGAGATGTTACCTTGATCATTGGAGCATGATGAAACCATAAAGGGTAGATGACTTGTGGTGGTCCTTTCCTTCTTCTTGAAGCTTGCATTGCTCGGCTAACCTCTCATCTTGAACTGTTCATGAGCATCTTGTCTCCTAGATTGCACTCCTTTTGTCATGCCATCTTTCTATTTTTTTTATGTTCGGACCTTTCACTCCTCTCATTATTTCATTTCTGCAAAGCATTGGTGGACAACACATACCCAAAGGGATATACAAGTAATAACAAGGGTAGTATTTCCATAGAGCTAAAGGCCATATTCTATGCTACCAAAAAGTTGGTTTAAACATGTTAATTAGCATAGAATATTTATCCCATGTTAATAACGTGCCTTACTTGCTCACCATTATTTCTTCTTATGAGGACTGATTTTAATTTTTATCTTAAGTTTGATTTTCGTGTATGTAAGTTGTAGAGACATTCAAACTTAAAGAGAAAGTAATAGTGAGTAGAGGAATTGCAAACCAGCGTGCCAGAGCGACGTGAGCTTGAGAGGAGAAAGAGCATTGTTGAATCATCTTTAGAGGAGTCGGCCTTCCTCCCCCATGCTTGAACTTTGCTATCGCTCGACACTTAAAGTCAAGTGTGAATGTCGAAATATCCCTCAAGTGTGTTGTTATTCCTCAGACATTGTTTATCCTTCATTTTAAAATCTCTTGGTGAGGGCTCATTGTTCGTAGGTCCTTTGAGCAGGACCTCTCTCTTGCATTAAGCCTTTCTTTGTACCGTCTAATCCGGAAGATGGGGATGCAGACAATTGCATGTTTTTCTTCCGTCAACCTTTCTTGATTTGTTTGTTAATTCTTGATCGATGGAATGGTGTCTATTGGAGCTACAAACTTGAGTCCCTCCATGATGGCCTTTGTCTTATTCCTCTTTGTTCCATCGAGTTCTTCTCTCCATGATGAATGAGTTGTGTCTTCCTTGTGCGAAGTTATTGGAGTTTATCATGTGCCTCGCTTCATCTCCAATGTGAGTTCATCTCGGGACTTTCCCAAATTGAATTTGAGAGTTTTTCTGTAGGGGTTAGTCCAACAAAATATACTAGTGTCTACACAACTGCAGGGGTTAGTCCAACAAAATATACCAGTGTCTACAGAAGCAATTTGTTTTAGTTCAATAACCAAACCAGACTCCATGTCTAATTGGATTAAGGAGGGCTATTTAACCTAAGCATCATGCTTAATTTAAAAGCCAATGGAAGTATTAAGAAAGGCTATTTAACCTAAGCACCATGCTTAATTTAAAAGCCAATGGAAGTATGTCGAGTACTTCCAAACCAAAACTTACTATGACAGACAAAGGTAACATGAAGCAGTATAGAGATTTACTCAAATGAAGATAAAAGAGCAAATTGAGCATGTCTTAAAGGTAGAAACAACCAAGTTAAATTAGCAACAGAACAAGAGATGTTTTTTTAGAGAGGCTTGTCCCCCAACTTGAATTTAGCAAAATCAAGTTTAGATGATAAAATTCTCATGTGTGAATGTAATTCAATGTTTCATGATGATTGGTTGGACATACCTTGCATTGTCATCCTTCGTTCCTTTTGCTTCAAACCTAGAATGGTTAGTGACAAAAATACCCAAAGGAATATTCTCATAATTATATCTCTATGCTTATTTCACAAGGGCAAAACACTCATGTTATCTCTCGGTGTGCTTGTTTTAGGACAAAAAGCTCGTCCTTGGAAAACCTTCGAAATATGTTTTAAGTTGGTGAAGTGGTTTCCCCTCCAACACCAACCTTTGTGTACCTATCTCAAAATTCATGCCAACGAGATATGCAATATTTATGATAAACGAAAGCATCTACAACCACCCTTTCAAAATTTTTGTGAACAAGAAGCATGAGGGGGTTGAAGGTCTTGTATGTGGCCATGTTGGAGAGACCAATTGGTTCAGGAGATTGTTCATACGAGCATGGATTCGATGGGGTGTTTATGAAGTAGCTTCCATGCTCGTTGATGTCATCTTCCTTTTCAAGCTCCAAGGTTGATGTCTCATAAGGCAAAGATATTGTCTCCATTATTCCATTCCTATGGCATTCACTAGATATTTTATTGTCCAAGGATTCTCTTGAATTGGGGATTCTCGGGTTGAGCTTGATGGGTAGATGATGATCCAAAGCCTCCTCCAAACTTGGATGAGTTATGTTCATTAAGGAGATTGACTTAAGCTCATCCCTTAGATTGGTGACTCTCGGGTTGGTCTTGTCTAAGGCCTCGTCCATCCATTCATTGGCAACGGTACATAAGTTTTTAATATCCTCCAGCCATTGTTGTTACTCTTCTTGGTCTTCCTTGTGGACTTCATGACTCCTATGCTTTGGGTGTCTTGGTGGATTTCTAGGATCATCATGAGTCTCAGGAGAAAGAGCATCAAAGGATTTATCGGTCGCAATTGATGCTCAGATGAGGAAGGCAACAATGCGGCTGCAGTCGACATGTGGGACGAGGGAGGCGACGCGATTGGGATGTGCGGAGGCAGGCAGGACAGGGTGCGACAACACGATGGAAACTAGAGCGCGGCTGAGGTGTGCGGTGCGAGTGTGAGAGTGCAGTGGCAGGTGAGGAGCAGGTGAGGGAATATGACAGGACGCGCGGTGGGGAAGTTACGGATGAGAGACGTGAGGTGGGAGAGAACGTGAGGGGGAGAGACGGGAAAGGAGAGGAAGAGATAAACACACTACACCACAACACCAGAATTGGCGATGGACGATCTGACGCTAAAAGCGGATACAGCGACAGACAATATGACGCTAAAAACTTATAGCGTTAGACTTCTGCAGACACTGTAAGTCCTGACGCTAAGACATGACTTTTAGCGTCAGATAGTCTGTTGCCCTGAATATCTTTAGCGACAGACAGCTCGCTGCTACTTTTTAGCAACAGACAGCCCGCTGCTACTTTTTAGCGACAGATCAATTGATGCTTAGATATAGTTTTACAGACAGATGGTCCAACGAGATAGTTTTAAATGGTTAAAAAAATAAAATTGATCTATCAACAATTATTACAAATGTCAAGATAATACAACCATAATATCATTTGAAAAGCTTTGTGGGCAGGGCGGGCAGGATTTGGGAGGGAGCAGAGGGTAGCGGGAGCAGCAGCTTTGGGAGCGGGGTGAGTAGGATTTGTGAGGGAGCTAGATGGCGGTGTGCGCAAGCTAGGTGGGGCCACTTCTTTTTAGTGACAGATAAGTTGACGGTACACCTGTCTTTAGCGACAGACAGTTTAACATTAAATATGATAATCTATCGCGACAGATAATGAATCGCTAAATGAGGAATTAGCGTCAGGTCGTCTGTGAGTTATCTTTAGCGACAGATCGTCCATCGATAAATATAATTTTTAGCGTCAGATGCCTGACGGTGATGCGGTGTTGTGGTGTAGTGACAGGAGGAGAAAATAAAAAAAAACAGTTGAAAGAGAAATAAATAAAGGGCCTGACGTATGGGCCCCACACATTACTAGCATGGAGAGGAGGCAGGAGGGCGAGCTAGGGCTTTTTGCGTGACAAACGGGTTGCAACCTAGGAGGGTAGGAGGAAAAGGGGGATATGGGAAGAATAATCGGCCAGCTGTTGCTTTTATTGTTCTCATCTTTGCCTTGGATCCTCTTCTTTTGCATGAGATAGAAATAAGGAATTCCATAAATCAAGGCTTTTTTCTAACTTGATGGTAAGAAATCCCAAGATCTAGAAATTCATTTCGTACAATTGAACCTTTTAAAACTGTTTCTTTTGAGAACCAAAAAGACTTGTGCCAAAATAATAGATGCGAAGAAGAACGAAAGGCCTTGGACGTGCAATGGATCCTGAAGCACTATTTCTGCATCCCCCTGACCAAACCCTCCTACATTAAACTTTTGGCTCGAGGAGGGGGAGACCTGCGGGCCAAAGAGGAATTATAGTGGGATAAAAAAAAGAAAGAAGAGAACTTTGATGGACTATGTAAAAGGATGTCGGCCCAAAACAGTAGGAAAAGTTTTTTAAACTTTTTAATTTTTGTAAACTCGTTTTGAAATTCAAGTCAAACATTTTTAACCAAACAACCATTAAAACTTATTTAGAATATAATTTTTTTATTTTGAAACTTACCAACTTGTGCAAACTAACTTTTAAATTTAGAATTGAACTTGTTTTTGAAACAAAACTTAATGATCTATTTTGAAATAGAACAAAAAAATTTGCTGCTTAATCGAGACTTTAATAAATCATTTTTC
The DNA here is from genome assembly GCA_020631735.1 of Saccharum officinarum. Taxonomy (NCBI): domain Eukaryota; kingdom Viridiplantae; phylum Streptophyta; class Magnoliopsida; order Poales; family Poaceae; genus Saccharum; species Saccharum officinarum. The sequence continues at coordinate 3,850,382 of CM036184.1, read as the reverse complement.
ACACAATTGAACAATTAAATTAATGCACTTAGCCTGAATGTAACAATGTATAACCCATGTCAATAATTACTTTAATTTATAAAATATCATTTTCCACTACAAATTTAGTATTAACTCTAGATTAATTCCAACAAATTTTAGAAAAATGGAAATATTAAATTAGTGTGTTGCACTAATCTACAGTTCCACAGCTCTTTTTAGGCGCCACGGACTTTCCACTTTGTATTTTTAGCATTTAACAGGTGAAATGACATACCCACACCCACAACCACAAGTGGAATTTTGTATCCACGCCTACACCAGTCAGGTGTGGCTAGGCGGCTAGCTCCACCAGAGCGAAATTGCCATCCCTAGTGGTCAAGTTATTCTTTTTCTGATAAAGCAGTGGTCAAGTTATATATTTCATCTTACTGGATTATTTGGATTCCGAGTAATTTACACAAACATATATCAGAATCGGATATGATAATCTATCGATTTCGTTCTTGTTCTCTACTCTTGTGCTCTCCAACTCCAAAATATATATTCTGCCTCCTGATGAGATTTATAAACAGTTAACAGTAAGTCCCAGGCAAGAGGGAGAGAAGCTGCCGCCGTTCGTTCATCAGTCGTCGACGACGAGAGGCGGTGCTGCCAGCGCCGGCACCATATGGACTGGACGACGCTATCCCTGAATTACCTTTACCACATCGTCGTGGTCATCTTCACCTGTCTGCTCTTTCAGGCCGTCTGCGACCTGGTGGCCTGCTTCTGGCGCTGGCGCTGCCGCGCCGCCGCCGAACGGATCCTGGACAGCGTGCCCGACGACGTCCCGTACCTCCCGCTGCGTGACCAACAAGCTTCGTCGTGCGTGATATATGCATGGCGGAGTAAGCGCGCGGCGACGGGAGATTAGTCATGCCGGGCTGCGTCCACGCGTTCCACAGAGGGTGCAGCGCCGGTCCTGAGTTTTTCTAGGCCTAGGTCGACAACTAATATAGAGGCCTATAGTCCACTTTTAAAAAGTATTTATATACATTTCCATATATATATATATATATATATATATATATATATATATATATATATATATATATATATATATATATATATATATATATATATAGTCTCACAAATACACATCAATTTAGATAATATTTGATGCACTAAAAAAACTTATATAGAATATCTCAAAGTTCATAAAATGGACAGATGTAATAATAAATTACTTACTTGGCACTTGACATTATCTTAAACAATTTCTTCTAACATTGCGAGATGCAAAATCATTGATTATACTATTGATATCGATCTCATCCAATAACTTCTTCTCGATGCATAAAGTCGCCAAACCATTTAACCTTTCTTGAGACATTGTTGACCTCAAATAGTTCTTCAATAATTTTAACTTTGAAAAGCTTCTTTCAGCTGATGCGACAGTCACAGGAACAGTAAATAAGATCCGATAAGCAATGGAAATATTTGGATAACAATCCAACTCTCTAACATGCTCGAAAATATCCATAGCAGACAATGCACCTTCTGGCAAAGTGAATTTCAAAAGCTTCAATTCAGAAATAAGATCATATACCTCAACATCAGATGACCCATCAACTGAAAATTTGTTGGCAAATTTAGTGCAGCACTCTTCAAGTTCAGTATCATCTAATGACTTTAGAGTGGTTGAGCTCATTAAGAAACCAAATATATCTTTAAACTCCATGAGTTTTTCAAATCTATCCCTTAAAGAAATTCTTGCCATATCAACCACAGCAAGAAAATATTTGGCTTCAAAAGCCTTCTCAGCATCTAGAATTTCTTCTTGGCAATTACTTTCGTCAAATTGTTTCTTCCTAGTAGTGCGACGTTTTACTGGAAATGATGCCTCTACACCAATACTAGAATCATAAATGAGGGAATTCGATGTTCTCTTCTCTTATAGGCCCTTTCTCGACTAATATGTCTCGTGCTTTATTATCAAGTTTATCCCAATTGCTTGGATCATAAATATCCGAGGTGTAAACTGGTTGCTCATCAATACTAGTAGATTGTTCTTGTGCACCCGATGTATGATCGGTGTTCTCAGGGTCACTTACATTATTATCATCGACGCCGATGTCGACATTTTCTTCCTCATTCTCATTAGTTGCTTCATCCACAGCAACTATCGCCAACTCATTAGGATTCGTCGAAGCAGCCGTACTACTCTTGAAAAATTTATCAAGAGATCCTCTTTGTGATTCTATCAATGCATCCACACGTCTTTTCCTTTTCCTTTTGTCATTACCAGATTCAAACTTTCTAAATGACATTATATTCCACGATCCTGAAATTTAAATAAACACACAATAATTAGAAAGTGAAAGCGTATGTAACTTGAGACTCTACAAATAAATTAATCATCAATATGTGCAGCAACCGTGCTTACCTTTGGATGGATGTGGACTGATCCTTTCTGTCCTCTTGCGTGGTGACTGATGAGGCCCCGGAAGGATCACTCTGATGATTGATAGAATCATGGATCGTCAGATCGACTACAATAATCAGGGAGTATGAGAAGTGTACAATTGCTCGATTACCTTGTGACTCCTGAGTACTGATGTGTTCTGACGCGTTGCGTCCGGCGGCCGCGGCGTCGCTCCTTCGCAGTTTGCCAGTTCGAGCGGAATAGGGCACACCAAGTCGAGTCTAATCCTACAGACCTGAGAGACCTACGTTGCTTCTGTATTGGGCCATAGGAGCCCACATACGCATACATACCAGTACTAATGCACTATATGGGGTGAGGCCTATGTCAATCCGAGGCCTGGGTCGGTGGCACACCCTGCCCACCCCCAGGGCCGGCCCTGAGAGGGTGCATTGCGGAGTGGCTCCGCCAGGGCAAGACCACTTGCCCTATCTGTAGGGCCACCGCCGTTGTCGTCGTGCCACCGCCGGCGGCGGGAGAAGATGAAGTTGCTGTTACTGTTAGCACGGCCGAGGACATGGTGTAGCCAGCTATAGGGATGCAAGCAGGCGCACCTGCAGGCGCCCCACAGGATACCGCATCGGCCGCGCAGCGAAACTTGCACATCCTGCAGTAGCCTGCTAGCGCATACTCCTCCGTCCCAAAAAGAGTAACGTTTTTGATTTTCAGACGTCGTGTTTGACTGTTCGTCTTATTCAAAAATTTTGTGTAAACTATAAAATAAATAAATCATTATTAAAGTATCTTTAATAATAAAATAAGTCATAATAAAATAAATAATATTTATATAAAATTTTTAAATAAGACGGATGGTCAAACAAAATGTCTAAAATTCTAAAACAATACTTTTTTTTTTGGGGACGGAGAGATTACTCTGCTTGCCGCATTGTCCTGATGGACTTTGCAGGAATAAGGTAGCAAGACGAGCAGACGCCGGCCGGAGCCTGCAACAACTAGCAAGCCGCGGCAAGGAAGCAAAGCGTGAATCCACAATTTTCCAAAAAATCTTGCAGTACACCCCCTTACTCATGTCCCCGAGCAGGAGCACTATATTGAGGTCAGGCGCAATTGCAAACCTTGCGCCTGATGTCAATCCAGATCTCGACGAGGAAGGGCGGCGGCCACAACAGCCATGCACGAAAATGCAACTCCGCAAAGGTGGATCAGAGCCATGCGCCCATGCAGCATGGTGTGGCCGTCGAGCGGGCGACACATGCATCATTCAAAGGTGGGTCAGAGACGAACAGATGGCAACGGATGAACGGAGCCTGGCCGGCGAGGATGCGTTATTGGAGCTCGATGCAGGGTTTGCAGGTGTTGCAGGTTAACGTAGGTCTTGCAGGCGAGCATATTTAAGCCCAACAGACTTAGCAGGATACCCTATTTAAGACTGCTAAGCAAAGGCAGGTCTCGGCAATGGCAGTTTTTGCGGGCCGGGCCTAGCAGGTAGCAGGAACACCTGCGCCCGGTTGCATCCCTAGCCAGCTAGCATTTCTGGTTTTATTTCTTCCGGAGCATGCATGCATGGCTGGCGCTGACGATTGATCTGGCTTCGTTTTCGGAAATATATATTGAGTAGGAGTATGTATGTTTTAATTCCCCCTATCCAATCAGTAATGCTTGGTTGAGGGTGTCAAGACGGTCCTATCCGCGCGCACGATGACTAAGAAAAAAGGGACGCGCAGTTGCATTTAGGTGGGCCCGTACCCGGCCTTTTTGCGGCAGTGCATGAGAGCGTGTGCAGCCACTCGCTCGGCGTGGGGTGCCTGCGGCGCAGGGCAGCACATGGGAGCGCGAGCGGCCACTCACTTGGCGTGGGGTGGCGGCTCGTGGGGCCCTCTTGCATGCACTGTGATCATAAAGGAGAGAAGGACCGGCGCTGGGAGTTTGTGAGAGGAGCACGCGCTCACATCTGCATGTGTCATTTGCTGCTCCTATGACAATTGACCATTGGCAGCTGAGTGCTGGCCCAAACTTTTCCGTCACTCCATGGCATTGAGCTCCGCACTGGCGTTGGGAGCACAATATGTTTCATGCGTTTCAGATATATGTTTCATATGTTTCATCTTGATGTTGCATTTGTTTCTTTGGGTTGCTGCATTTGTTTTTTTATGTTGCATATCTTGCAATGGCTATACACGTGTAAGCATACTCCCTCCGTCCCAAAATAGATATCATTCTCGCTTCCTAAAAAGTCAAACGCTTTTAACTTTGACCACATATATATAGAAAAATTATTAATATTTATAATAAATAATTAGTATCATTAGGTACATCATTAAATATAATTTCATAATAAACTTATTTAGAGATATAAATGTTGCACATATTTTCGATAAATCTAGTCAAAGTTGAGAAAGTTTGACTGGCACAAATCCCATAACGACCTCTATTTTGGGACGGAAGGAGTATGTTTCATATTTCAAACGTATGTTGCAGGTGTTTTAACTGAATATTGCATATGTTTCACTAACTATACACATATGTTACAAGCATCTATTCAAAAATATTTCATCTATTTCATACGTAAGTTATAGTGTTTTATCTGGATGTTGCATATGTTAAATTGCTATACCCATATGTTGCAAAATGTTTTACCTGTTTCAGACGTATGTAGCAGTGTTTTATCTGGATGTTGCATATGTTAAGTTGCTATATACATATGTTGCAAGCTTATGTTGCAAAATGTTTTACCTTAGGCCTTGTTTAGTTCCTCCTCCTAAAGTTTAGCCCATATCATATCGAATGTTTGGACACATGCATGGGTATTAAATATAGACTATTTACGGAACTAAATACATAGATTGAGACTAATTTGCGATACGAATCTATTAAGCCTATTTAGTCTATGATTTGACAATGTGGTGCTACAGTAAACATGTGCTAATAACGAATTAATTAGGCATAATAAATTCGTCTCGCGGTTTACTGGCGAGTTCTGTAATTTATTTTTTATTAGTATATCCGAACACCTTACGTGACACCCGATGTGACATTCCTAAACTTTACTCCCTGGATTTAAACAAGGCCTTAGTTTCAAACGTATATTGCAAAGTTGCAGAAGTGCTTCATGTTGCAACATTAATAGGAGCATAAAGCGGGCACATGCGGAGGCGGTCTCCACGTGCTCGGGAAGGGAAGGGGGCATGGGTGGTTCCCACCTGCATGTGCATCCGCAGGCAACTGCATGCGCGCGAGCAGCAGCATGCGGGGGCGGGTGTGCAGTCGCAGGAGTTGCATGCGGGGCAGGCAGGGTAGGCTTGGTAGCATGCGGGGCGGGGGAAGGAGCGGGGATCCTAATTTTGGCTTTTGGCTTTCTGATTTTTAAAGTGATGAAAATAGATAGTTGTTCACAGTGTCTCAAGGCAGATAAAGATGGGAGGTAGGTTTAATACTGGTTTGAACGAAGTAGCTTACATCTTTTCCATGTCCTACCACTATACCACACACTTTTTACAGCAACTACAAAAGAGTCACTATAAGCTGCAACAGCATCTACAAAAGAGTCGCTCTAAGTCGCAGCAGCAACTACAAAAGAATCGCACAATCCACAGCAGTTTTTCTACGGCACAGCTCACAACAGTTTTTTCAGAAGACACAGTTCAAGCAAACACACCCTAAACCTCAGACACCACTCACCACCATCACTCCCCCCCCCCCCCCCCCCCCCTGAGTTTCTGTCCGCCGGACACTCCTTCCGATTTTTTGACCACCACCTTGCCCAGATCTACTCCTGAGTTCTTGACCCCAACATCCATTCCGCCCCAAGCTTGACCTCCTGAGTATCGCCTGCAGCGCGGGTGACGGCAAGGGGCACGCAGAATTTTTTTTAGCTATAGGAGTCCACCACTCCTAGAGCTGACAAATAATGTACTCCTAATACTCAAAGCAGAAGATGCAAGGTAGGGCGTATTATATAATATAGATGGCTACACCGCCATGTAGTTGATCCCTACACAGTGGGCACGTGTTGTTGCACGCCGTCAGCCACTTTGCAATGCTTCTCCGGTGGAACTCGTGGCGGCAGATGGGCATCAGCCATCACGCTGCACCTGTCGCCGTCCTTGAACTGGCCCAAGCAGATCGCGCACTCCTCCGCCGTCGCCGCGGACGCCGCCCCGCCTGCTATCGTCGTGCCGGCAGCGGCGGCGTTCTGTCGAGGGTACGAGACGTAGTCCAGCAGGACCGCGGCAATGGCCGCCATCTGCACGGTACGTGTCCGCCGCTGCGGCGCCGCCTCCTGCCGCCGGTTGTTATTGTCCTCCCGGCGTCGACTGTAGGAGCAGGCGGCCATTATGACGATGATCAGAAAAACGCCCCCGAGCCAGCTGAGCAAAGCCGCTAGGTCGTTCGTCGTCATGGTTAGTTCGTCGAGCCAGCCAACTCAAGATGCATCTTTCTTTTTGCAATAAAGTAGCAGTAAGCCAGTAAACCCACGTATTCGATCGTGATACGTCAAGACGGTCGACGTCGACATATGAATCTAAGAAGATCGATCGGACGTGACTAATCCAAGTCCGATACTAATCCGTGGATTCCGTGCTACGTACTGCTTTGCTAATAACATACACAGCAAGGCCCGGCCGATCGAGACCAATCTGATAAGGATCAACTCGAGCAACAACGGCCTGCCACCAAGATGGGTTGGGACGAGCTCGGCGATTGGATCACATGGGCACTACTCGTCTTCCTGGGGCTGGTGGCCGTCGCCGTGTTTATCAACGTCGTCTGCCAGGTGATCTATGCCTTCCGGCGAAGCCTCCGCGGCGGCACCAAGACGCCGGCGCTGTCCGTCGAGGAGGTGCTCGAGAGGATAACGGACGTCCCGTACCAGGAACTCCCCGGTGGTGCCGACGACAAGGAGGAGGAGGAGGATAGGGAGTCGTGCGTCATCTGCGTGGCGCCCTATGAGCCCGGCGAGGCCTGCGGCGTCCTGCCGGGGTGCGGGCACGTGTTCCACAAGCTCTGCGTCGCCAAAGTGGCTGCGGCAGAACAGCACCTGCCCGCTCTGTAGGGCAGCTTTCGCCGTGACTGATGACGCGCGACAGGCCAACGTTAGCGCCGTAGAGAACATGGTCTAGCTCATCTTCTTCAAATCTTTTCTTCTTTTTCTTTTGCAAGGAAAGCTCATGTCCAAAATCCAGTGGTCTGCTGATCATCTCTGAGATGAATGAGAGGCTGATAATATTATTAGTTATGTTGTTTTAGTTTGGAACAGTGTTGTTAATATTGGACTATAGGACCACTGCATTGTTTACCGCTATTGTCGAGGCCAGTCTTAGTGGATAATTTCGCGGCAATGTTTCTAAGGCTGCCATTTCATTCAGAATGAAATAAAACTTGGATGCAACACACATTCTCAATGAAAAGTTTTATTCTACAGTTTCATGAGCATTTAAATTGATGACTCATAAAGAGTTGTTAATTGTGCCAAGAGAATTTCATCCCTGAAACTCATTTCTTCTCTCTCTTGTTAAATATATTGCCATGTCATCGAAAATGCCTATGTCTATGTGTGGCAATCTATTTAATGCATATGATGAAATTCTTACTGAGACTAGCCTAAGCACTATTTCGGGCATTAATGGCTCCAGACTCTTTAGCGGTGACATAATTTAGCCATGAGAAAGCCAAAAAAACTTTGGGCAATGGTCAGGGCAGCCACCGCGGGCAATGCGACAGTTCTAGCTGCCACGGATGTGGTCAACCACACCCATCCTTGACCTCTGCCGGCAGACGCCTCAAGCGCTTCACCAAGCGAATCACAAAGCCGAGGCAGCCACCACTCCTAGAGCTGCTTGACTTCACAACCCACGGCGGGCATACGCCACCCGCGCTCCCCAAGAGGAACAGGTGGACAGCGGTGCAGAGCATATTACATATCCTGGCGTCCAAACATGGTGAGCACCTTGTCTTGAAGCGTCTGAGACTAAGCAATGAGATGCCATCTCCTTCGACATCGGCCTTGAAAGCGTACGATGAAATCTACAGCGGGGACCCCGGCAATATGCAGGTGCTACGCGATTTGTTCCCACTGGACGGCAACGTGGGCCTGCGCAAGCAGCACTGCTGCCGCTCGGCAGCCTAGGCATAGCCTCCTAGCTGGCGTCACAATTTGGTTGATTCCAATGTAACACCATAGCTTTCAGTACACTAGAGAGAGTCCGAGCGTTCATTATATCTCGTCTGACCAGCTAGGGCGTCGTTAAGGCGTGTTGTTAAACTTTTCCTCTATCTTAATACAAAGACGCACAAACCTTATCTAACAGGTTAGGTTTTGAGTTGTGCTATTCACAGCTAGGTACTATTTTGCAATCCAGAATGCTTGTAACATCTTGATGTACCCAGCTATCATATAATATATAATTCTTCTTTCATCGCAAAAAAAAAACTTTTACGTGATCAAGAAAAAAAACTTGGGCCTAGTCTGGAGTCGAACGGTGGATGGGCGCCTGTCGTGTGGACTTCGGTATGCAGCGTATAAAATAACCAACCATCTATAATGTGAATTTACAATATTATTACTCTTATTTTTAAAAAAGTAAAATCAATTTGGTATTAGTCCCACCATATTTAGTACTGTCTGCTGTCTCGACTTTTTGGATACCAACCTTTCAGTACTTTTTTAGAACCTATATTTTTCTACGGCTACAATTCTCCTAATGGATGGTTAATATTTTTTAACCACCACAAAACTCATAACTAAACCTATATATGTTATAATCCTAAACCTTATTAGAGGTTCTATGTTAACATGTAAATTGTCCACCTCAGTAGTTTACTATCAGATGTAATTAAAGTCCACTAACATTTGCAGTTATATATAGATGTCAGTGAGACACATTATCCACTAATCTGTATTTAGTTGTCCATATCAACGTGACATGCCATCTGCTGACATTAATTTATAGTAGTTTATCCCTTCATATTCATGATTATATGTAGCCTAATTTCATTCCAAATCATTTGCAACGCACAGGATATGTTTCTAGTAACAGCTAATGCTTATGTCTCCTAACGTTAGCACAGTTGAGATATGCTCAAAGTTTAATAAAAAAGTTTCTCTCAGCAATTTTTTTAAAAAGTTTGTCTCAGCAAATCTCATCCAAATCAAGCATTTGCAAAAGCTAGGGAGCACGTACCCATTTCCTACTCAGCAGCATGTACGTACCTAAAGTCCTAAACTACTAGTGGACACGTTTCTTATTGTCGTGACCAAGACTTATGGAATACAATCCAAACTCGTAAATCTTTTAAATTTGTTTTTACTTGCCGGCCGAGACGGGATGCGGGCGACCCTCCTATAGAATACTCGTAGTCGTTGCTGTCTTGGCCCTTGCTTAGTAGCTAAGCATAGAAATTGCACTCGAGACTTCGACGGGTTAGGTAAAACCGTATTATACCTAGCTGAAAGTAGATGTGTTGTTGGTCCATTTTGGCTCATGCAGTAAGAGCGGAACTCAGAGCATAAGTAATTATTGGGAGTGTTGTGCTTACTCCACCTAAAATTGGTCTTTCCGGTTTCAAGTGCCCAAGAAACTAATTTGGTTTGATTAATAGCTGCATACAAGCTTTGGTTTCACTGCTGTAGATTTGATTTTTAGCAACACCTCTATTTTTAAATAACCAGCCGCCTCTACAGATTGCTAGTGCAAACCAGCCCTAGAAATGCATTTGTAGAGGCCGCTACTATTTTCAATTGTCTCTACAAATGCCCCTATCTTTAGAGACGGTTCTAGACGTATCCGCCTCTACAAATTGATTTCTATAGACGGTTGTATCTAAAGCCGTATGTAAAAATCAATTTATAGAGGCAACTACTAGATGTTTGCACCAAAATTTAGAGAAGGAACGTGGGGACCCGAAGACTCCAGGGAAAGGCATCGTCACGCAATTGATTCAGGAAGGGATCAATATCGGCCAATCTGGGAGCGTGGCAGATCGGCTATTTTTTATGACGTCAACAGGCTATGTTTGAGGCAGCGCCGGAGAAGATATGTCGGACTCTACAAGAAGGGAAAGACTAGGGTTCAAGTTATCGTTCAATTAGGAAATATTCTTTGTAATAAGTCATATTCGAGTAGGACTCATGTGTAACACCCAAAAATTTCAAATTTTAGAATTAGTGGGTTCCAAATAATTTAAATAACATTTAATGGGAAATTAAAATTTAAAAAAACTATTTGGTGATGCATTCATGCTGTTGCATTTATTGTATTTTGTGTAGTGGATTTATTTTATTTTTGATTTGGTTTAGAAAATTTTATTTGAAAATGCATTTGGAAAATTAGAAAAAAAGAAGAAAATGGAAGTCTTCTTCATCTCTGTTTTGGCCCGAAGGCCTTCCCTCCTCTCTTCTTGGCCCAGCCCGTGCCTGCTTTTCTTGAGTTGGGCCGAAGCTAGCTAACTGGCCGCGTTGCGGGCCGGCCCAAGCTGCTGATGTCGCAGGCCGCCGCGCCCTCCTCTCTCTTGTCTCTATGACACGTCGGGCCCGCTTGTAAGAGTTGTCTTCTCCCCCTTGCTCGTAACCGAACCGACCACCGGTCGGAGGAGTCCGCCTCCGCCTCGACCCCTCCTTGCTTGAAGGGCACGTCGGCTAGCCCTCATAAATAGCGGCCCGTCTCCACCGCCTCCTTCCATCTAATCTTAGTAGCGAGCCACGCTGCAAAGCCTAGCCCTAGCTGCCGTCACCCAAGCTGCCGCTGCCGAGCTCGCCGAGGCGATTCCCGGCGCCAATCATCGCTGTAAGTTTGTTGACAAGCTCCGCGTCGTGATTCCGAGGTCGTCTCGATCTTTTTCTTCATCGAATTTTGGTTCGGATGGCTCATGGTGTCGCACCGTCGTGAACAGGGGCTCGTCGTCCACCGGGGAAAGCCGCGCGCCACCCGTGCCCGATTTCCGTTGCCAAAAACTGTCTTGGTGAGTCCGCAACGATCTCCTCTTCCTTTTTGCGCTTGTTCCGTCGTCTATGGTGGCCGAAACACCGAAAACGGTGAACTCCGGTGAATATCTCACCGCCGGCCATGTCTCCACCATGCTCGGCACTGTAGCCGGCCGGAGATCCCCTTCCTCTCTTCCCCAGTCAAATCTCGGCCGTTCAAATCTAATCCAATGGATGGAGAAGGATGATACCCTTTCGGCCATGTCTTTTTGCTTAAGAGTCCCTGCCCTTTTTCTAAATAGAACTCGCGATCCTTAGCGCAATATCCTGAATCCGTTTTCGTGTTTTGAAAGCGTATTCTCTTCCGGTTTATTCAAAAATACGTTTTCAGGAAATTACAGTTTTGCCGCTAGAATTGTTTTGGTCATAAAAACTTCGTTTTAACTCCGATTTGATCCGTTCAAGTTGCGTTAGGTTCGTATTTGCGAGCTCTACATGTTAGTGTAGTTGTACAGTTGGTTTTGATAATTTATTTTTTGAGTTTATAATTGAGTATTTATTTATCTATAGGAAATCTTAGAAAATTCATAATTTTCACGTTTTAACTTCGAATTTGGTGATCTTTGCGTCTGTGTGATCGTAGTAACGTGTAGAAGAGTTTTATAAACTTTTATTACTGTTTTGTTATTGTTGGTGTACTGTTCTAATTATGTCTATTTGTTTGCTTAGTGTATGGTTGCTCGGATGATTGTGTGTTGGTGCTTGATGATCGAGTATAGACGGTGAGCAGTTTCTTGACGATCAGGAGTATTATTTTGAGCCAGACCAGCAGTATCATCAGGAAAGCTTTGATTAAGGCAAGTATAACATGGGACCATCCTTGTTGTCCTATTCACTGAAATGATCATACATATGCATGTGTTCTCCTTGACAACCATAGAGATTATAACTTAGCTATTGATATCTTGTTTCCTTGTCACCTATGGGTTATGCATTTGGGTAGCTACTGCTAGCGCTTAATTATGAACAATGATCTTGTAATTTGACTAATGGATTATGCAATCAACCAATTAAGATGATGTTATTTCTGTTGAAAGGGGGCTAGAGCATGTGGGTTATTTTGATGCTCTAGTTACTCTCCGTAAGGACTTACCTGTAAGTGATAACCAGGACATACAGTACAGCTGTGAGGGCTATATGGCTCTGGTTCTAGTTGTTCAAGAGACCTTTTCTAGCTTGTTAGAGGTTACCTTAAATGGCGTAAGAATGGCTTGCCACGTTGGGTGTAGTGCGAGCCCCTGGCCTAGTGTGTATAGGCTGCGGTTGTTGTGCCACCGGGAAGGGGGATTCTACATCTGCCTGCCGAGTGAATCTAATGGCCCTAACTTATTAGACGAACTTTTGAATGGCTTTATATGGTCTCTGATGTTTTGGGCCTTGCAAACCCATGCATTTAGAAATCATGACTCACAGTGAAAGTGTACACCTCTGCGCAGAGTTAAAAACTGGTATACTAGCCGTGCTCACGGATACGAGCGGCCTTGGAGATTCTTACAGAATAGTTGATCACCATTGTTATATCATGCTTAATTATTGTTGATTATTATTATGCTCATGTTAATGCTATTCATTATCCTTATTACAATTGATCATTGATTCATTAATGGGATTTGGATTACCTTGATGCTACTCAATTGCTAATTATATGATGATTAAAAGCTAAACGCAGTCAAACAGTGTCTAGCCTTTTTGAGCCTCATGAACCCTGTGTTATATTTGTTGAGTTCGACATGGACTCATTCTTGCTATTTCTCTCACACTCTAGTGTGTAATAAGATGCTACTCGGAAAAAGGACAAAGGTGTAGTGGAGTTTCCAGAAGACTAGTAGAAGTGCTAGGCATATGTTACCCCCAGTCAGCCGTCCCTGAGAAGAATGGAGCCCGAAGTTTAGTCACCGTTCCGCGATACTCTGATGTAAGTGTTAATATAGCTATGTATACGTTATATAATAACATTGTTTCTGATATTTTTTTTTCATTCTGGCATATGTGTGGACTTCCTGGGCACACATATGATTAGCCTGATTTTGTTCTTTAGAAAACCGGGTGTGACAGAGTGGTATCAGAGCGGTTTTGACTGTAGGACGTATGCCAAGTAGCACTGGACGTATTCTAAAACTTATTTTACGATAAAACTATTTTGTCATCCCTTGACTCATTGATTTTGACTATTCCTCTTCCTTGTCCTGTTGTATCCTCTCCTTGATAGTTTTCTTTTGAGCTAATATTTCTTACTCCCTTGGATTTTATTTTATGTTGTTTTTACTAAAAGTTTTTTGATCTTACCTTGTTCAAAAGTTCGATGGCCTTTCATCATCTCCAATGTGCCAATAGGATGACCACCATTATTGAAGAAGCACGTGTAGTACCGATGATGTGATGTGTGCTTGTTTTGCTTGATGTGTTTCTTGTGTGTTGTTCTTGTTCTCGTGTTCCAAAGGAGGCCCAAAATCATCTTGAGAATTAGCTCAATCTATGTTAAAGTGGGGTAGTATCCTCTCTTGACCTACCTAACCTTCGATCAATTCTAATTCTTATAGTCTTTTCCATAAATCATCCATGCTTACTCTTGGTTTCTATGCTTTCTCCTTTATCTTAACCCAAGGGAGGATCAACACATGAATGACTCATCAATAGTAGTAAGCCTTAGAGAAAGTGTTGCCTTCAATGACATCGTCAGGTGAAACAAGATCTTTGTTAAGTGGGGTAGCATCTGCTATCAACAACAGCAAGTCCTGAATATCTCAAGCGACGAGGCATGAGGAGGTACAAAGAACTCAAGATCAAACCTTATCTTTCTTGTCATCTTTTGGCTATCCTCGATCCATGTCTTATATCTCATCAACACAAAGCAAAGAAGCATGAAGACTTGAAGATTAGTGTTATCTATCTCTCTAGTGTCTTTGAATCTCGTTTCTACCTTATCCTGTTTTTTTTATAGCAGTCTGTCTTCCTTAGCTTATATCTCTATTTTTGGATGCCCAAAAATCATGGATAAATTCTGGACAATAGTAGACTTTAATATCTTTCTCTGACCGTAAGAACCACCCTGATATCTATTATGGTTTGGGATTTATGAAAATCACAAGGCGATGCATCTGTGCTGTCAGCAATCTGGAATAGTTTCTGTTGTGCACAGTTTTCGATTACCTTAACTGCAGAATCTGGAGAAGAATTCTATAAGGAAGTTGTAGTAAATTTGATAAGCTTTCCAACGGTATAAGCTACAATAACATTGGATTCATAGAACTCGAGATATAACTGTATTTCTGCACTGCTATTTTTCTGCTCGCGAGGAAGTGCAGGTTACTTGTTCTTGCATATGCTCATGAGTCTCTTTGACATGATAGAAGGACACGATAGTAGTTATCACTCAGAAACAAATGCAAGCTATCCTTTGGTGTACTCTAGTTGATCTCTTCTTAAGAGGGGTTGTCGAACTAAAGACGATATAAGATGGCGGTTTTATACGTTCTATTTCGTCACTTAGAAGCATCAGCTAGCTACATGGTTGTAAAGTCACTATCGAGTGCAAGTATCTTTTCTTAGGGTTGGTAACCTGTTAGAACCATCTACAAGGATCGTAAGGGTCTAAAGGAGACATTTATAAAGTTGGTTATGAGCTTGTGGCATCATCATTGCATAAGAGTTACTGAAGGAAAAAAAGAACTTAAGGAGCAAGCTTATAAGGAGATTGACCAATTAAGGGCGGAGTTAGGTCGTCCCAAGATTTATTAGAAGCTTAACTAGGAAATAGGAAAAATCTCTATGTAATAAGAACGATAGTAGTTGCGAGTCAATTTTAAGTTGGATTATTTTGAGAGTCAGTTTGTGGTGTGAACAATTGTGTGATTGATGGATTGTTAATGTGATAATGTGTGATTTGGATCTTTGTAATGTGTGCTGGAGTTTTGTAGACATGCCTACAAGTTCCATGGTTAAGAATATTAAGTTTGATCAAAATATATTAGTTGAATATGAGGTTAACTTAGTTCTGTCCTTTGCTGATTTTTGGATCAGTCTGGGATGTTTTAGAAATAACTTAAAATCCGTTCATGAGAAATTTAAGAAATTATACTGGGAATAATTAGACTTCTATATCTTTCCAACCCCGCAAGAATCACTCTAATATCTATTAAGAGCTAAGAGATATATCTATTTCAAGTTGGGGTTACTGCACAGTCTGGAATTCTGAAACAGTTTCGGTTAAGTTCAGTTTTTGGCCAATTATTTGACAGATTCAGAAAAAGTGGTGTGAATAAAAGTTGTAGATAATTTTGTAAGCTTTCCAACCATGTAAAGATCATCTAAATTGGATGTCTGTAGCTCGAGATATGACAGTTTTACTGAGTTACTGCAATTGGAATTTGCACAGAGAAATCAGATTTTGCTTATCTATTGAATTGGAAACCACCTATTGACGTTAGCGAGATTCGTAGTTTCTTAGGATTAGCTGGATATTACAGACGGTTCATTGAAGGGTTTTCTAAACTTGCTAAACCTATGACATCTCTATTAGAGAAGAATGCCAAGTTTGTGTGGTCAGATAAATGTCAAGCTAGTTTTGAGGAATTGAAGAAGAGGTTGACTACAGCGCCTGTTTTGGTTTTGCCAGATTTGAGTAAGAAGTTTTCTATTTATTGTGATGCTTCTCGTCAAGGTTTGGGATGTGTTCTTATGCAAGAAGGCAGAGTTGTGGCTTATGCATCTAGGCAGTTGAGAAAGCATGAGTTGAATTATCCTA
The DNA here is from genome assembly GCA_020631735.1 of Saccharum officinarum. Lineage (NCBI taxonomy): Eukaryota > Viridiplantae > Streptophyta > Magnoliopsida > Poales > Poaceae > Saccharum > Saccharum officinarum. Next base: position 3,834,251 of record CM036184.1, on the reverse strand, counting down.
CACATGATTTGGAGTTAGCAGCTGTAGTTCATGCTTTAAAGATTTAGAGACATTATTTGATTGGATATAAGAGTGATATATACACTGATCATAAGAGTTTGAAGTATATTTTCACTCAGTCAGACCTGAATTTGAGGCAACGCAGATGGTTAGAGTTGATTAAGGATTATGATATTGAGATACACTATCATCCTGGTAAGGCTAATAAAGTAGCTAATGCTCTTAGTAGGAAAAGTTATGCCAATGAGATACGGATGTTGTCTATGACTAGTGAGTTATGTGCTGAATTTGAATATTTGAATTTAGGAATTATTACTAATACAATGGAATTAGTGATAGAGCCTACGTTAGAGCAAGAAATCTACAAGGGTCAGTTGAAGGATGAGAAACTAAAGAAGATAGCGGAAGATATAGTGATTGGTAAGTCACCAGGCTTTCGAATGGATGATAATGGAATTTTGTGGTTTAGAAAGAGGTTGTGTGTATATGAGGATCAAGCTGTTAGACAGGCAATTCTTAGCGAAGCTCATGAGTCAGCTTATTCCATTCATCCTAGTAGTACTAAGATGTATTTGGATCTGAAACAGAAATATTGGTGGGTTGGATTAAAGCGAGATGTGGCTGAGTATGTGGCATTGTGTGACACTTGTCAGAGGGTGAAAGCAGAGCATCAGAGACCTGCTGGATTGTGCAACCAATGAAGATTCCTGAATGGAAGTGGGAGGAAGTTGGTATGGATTTTATAGTAGGGTTACCGCGTACTCAGAGAGGTTATGATTCTATTTGGGTGATAGTGGATCGATTAACCAAAGTTGCTCATTTTATACCAGTTAAGACTACTTACCATGGACCAAAATTGGCAGAGTTGTATATAGAAAGAATAGTATGTTTGCATGGAGTTCCAAAGAAGATTGTATCTGATCGAGGATCGCAGTTTACGTCGCATTTTTGAAAAGCTGTACATGAATCATTGGGAACAAAATTGAATTTTAGTACAGCATATCATCCACAGACAGATGGACAGACTGAAAGGACCAACCAGGTATTAGAGGATATGTTGAGAGCTTGTGCATTGCAATATGTAACTAGTTGGGATAAGAGTTTGCCTTATGCGGAATTTTCTTATAATAATAGTTATCAACAGTGTCTTAAGATGGCACCGTTTGAAGCTTTGTATGGACGTAAGTGTAGAATTCCATTGTTTTTGGATCAGACAGGTAAATCTCAGGTGTTTGGTATAGATGTTCTTAGAAACGCAGAAGATCAAGTACGAGTGATTCGTGAGAATTTGAGAGTAGCACAGTCTCGTCAGAAGAGTTATGCTGACAATAGAAGAAGAGATTTAGTTTTTAAGGTAGGTGATTATGTCTATTTGAAGGTGTCACCTATGAGAAGTGTGAAGAGGTTTAACATGAAAGGTAAACTAGCACCAAGGTATGTTGGACCATTTAAAGTTATTACTAGACGTGGAGAAGTTGCTTATCAATTAGAGTTGCCTGAGAATTTATCTGGAGTACATGATGTGTTTCATGTTTCACAACTTAAGAAGTGGTTGCGTGTGTCTGAGGAGCAGATACCTTTAGAAGAGTTGACTGTTAAGGAGGATCTTACATATGAAGAGTTTCCGCATAAGATTTTAGAGACTGCTGAGAGAGTTACTCGAAGTCGGGTTATTAAAATGTGCAAGGTGCAGTGGAATCGATATTCAGAGGCAGAGGCAACTTGGGAAAGAGAGGATGAATTAAGGAAATCATATCCGCAATTGTTTGAGTAAGCAGTTCAATCTCGAGAACGAGATTCTTTTAAGGGGGGTAGAATTTGTAACACCCAAAAATTTCAAATTTTAGAATTAGTGGGTTCCAAATAATTTAAATAACATTTAATGGGAAATTAAAATTTAAAAAAACTATTTGGTGATGCATTCATGCTGTTGCATTTATTGTATTTTGTGTAGTGGATTTATTTTATTTTTGATTTGGTTTAGAAAATTTTATTTGAAAATGCATTTGGAAAATTAGAAAAAAAGAAGAAAATGGAAGTCTTCTTCATCTCTGTTTGGGCCCGAAGGCCTTCCCTCCTCTCTTCTTGGCCTAGCCCGTGCCTGCTTTTCTTGAGTTGGGCCGAAGCTAGCTAACTGGCCGCGTTGCGGGCCGGCCCAAGCTGCTGATGTCGTAGGCCGCCGCGCCCTCCTCTCTCTTGTCTCTATGACACGTCGGGCCCGCTTGTAAGAGTTGTCTTCTCCCCCTTGCTCGTAACCGAACCGACCACCGGTCGGAGGAGTCCGCCTCCGCCTCGACCCCTCCTTGCTTGAAGGGCACGTCGGCTAGCCCTCATAAATAGCGGCCCGTCTCCACCGCCTCCTTCCATCTAATCTTAGTAGCGAGCCACGCTGCAAAGCCTAGCCCTAGCTGTCGTCACCCAAGCTGCCGCTGCCGAGCTCGCCGAGGCGATTCCCGGCGCCAATCATCGCTGTAAGTTTGTTGACAAGCTCCGCGTCGTGATTCCGAGGTCGTCTCGATCTTTTTCTTCATCGAATTTTGGTTCGGATGGCTCATGGTGTCGCACCGTCGTGAACAGGGGCTCGTCGTCCACCGGGGAAAGCCGCGCGCCACCCGTGCCCGATTTCCGTTGCCAAAAACTGTCTTGGTGAGTCCGCAACGATCTCCTCTTCCTTTTTGCGCTTGTTCCGTCGTCTATTGTCACACCCATTTTTAAGGACAAAAATAGGATGCATAAAAGACTCATGTGCGCCCCAGGATACAGTCGCACACATAAGTTGACAAATTACAAAGTATCATCATAGTGCTTATTACATAACGAATAAGTATTTAAGACATAGTCTTGAACGATAGGTAATAATAACTAATAGTAATTCTTCAGCGGAAACTCCACACAGGGACACGGTTGACTGGTTGACACCAAGACTAGTACTCATTCCGATAATCTTCCTCTATATCTTCATCTGTTATGGTGGAAATAGCAAGGGTGAGTCCATGTCGAACTCAACAAATATAACACAGGGTTCATGAGGCTCAAAAAGGCTAGACATTGTTTAACTGTGTTTAGCTTTTAATCATATATTAGCAATTGAGTAGCATCAAGATAAACCGCTTTCCATTAAAGAACCAATGATCAATTGTAATAAGGATAATGAATAGCATTAATATGAGCATAATAATAATCAATAATAATTAAGCATGATATAACAGTTATGATCAACTATTCCATAAGAATCCCCAAGGCCGCTCGTATCCGTGAGCACGGCTAGTATACCAGTTTTTAACTCTGCGCAGAGGTGTACACTTTCACTGTGAGTCATGATTTCCAAATGAGTGGGGAGATCAAGCCCAAACACCCGAGAACCATATAAAGCCACTCAAAAGTTCGTCTAACAAGTTAGGGCCATTAGATTCACTCGGCAGGCAGATGTAGAACCCCCCTTCCCTGTGGCACAACAACCGCAGCCTATACACACTAGGCCAGGGGCTCGCACTACACCCAACGTGGCAAGCCATTCTTACGCCATTTAAGGTAACCTCTAACAAGCTAGAAAAGGTCTCTTGAACAACTAAAGCCAGAGCCATATAGCCCTCACAGCTGTACTGTATATCCCGGTTATCACTTACAGATAAGTCCTTATGGAGAGAAACCAGAGCATCAAAATAATACACATGCTCTAGCCCCTTTTAACAGTAATAAAATCATCTTAATAGTTGATTGCTTAATCCATTAATCAAATTACAAGATCATTGTTCTTAGTTTAAGCACTAGCAGTAGCTACCCATATGCATTCCCAAGGTTGACAAGGAATCAAGATAACAATCACTAAGTTATAATCTCTAAGGTTGTCAAGGTAAGCACATGCATATGTATGATAATTCAATGTATAGGTAACAAGGATAGTCCTGTGTTATACTTGTCTTGATCAAAGCTTTCCAAGTGATACTGCTAACTTGGCTCAAAGTAATACTCCGAATCGTCCAGATACTGCTCACCTTCTATACTCGATCATCAATCAACAACACACATGCATCCAATCAAACAAACACGAAGCAAACAAAGAGATACAATTAGAACAGTACACCAACAGTAGCAAAACAGTAATAAAAGTTTATAAAACTCTTCTACACGTTTCTACGATCACACAGACGCAAAGATCACCAAATTCGGAGTTAAAACGTGAAAGTTATGAATTTTCTAAGATTTCCTATAGATAAATAAATACTTTAATATAAACTCGAAAATTAAATTTCCCAAACCTACTGTACAACTATACCAACATGTAGAGCTCGCAAATACGAACCTAACGCAACTTGAACGGATCAAATCGGAGTTAAAACGAAGATTTTATGACCAAAACAATTTTAGTGGCAAAACTGTAAATATCCGAAAACGTATTTTTGATTTACCGAGAGAGAATACACTTTCAAAACACGAAAATGTTTTCAGGGTTTACGCTAAAGGATGGCGGGTTCTATTAAGAAAAAGTCCAGGGACTCTTTAGAAAGATTACCCCGCGAAGGGGTATCCTCTAATCTCGGCCATCGATTCAAAATCTAACGGTTGACATCGTTTCCTAGTCTTCACAGAGAGAAGCTCGGCCTTCTTCTCCAAGTCCGGCCGACGGCCTCCATGGCCGGCCACCCAAGCTCGCCGGAGACATTCGGTTTTCCCGTTTCCGATCACCGTTCTCTCCACAACCAACACCAACCGAACGAGGAACTCAATGCGAATCCATCTATGCGGTACAAGCTAGCTACGATGGATTGAAAACGACACGCGATGTGAGGAGGGCGGCGGCGCCATTGCCGACTCGTCGGTGACCTTCAAAAGCATGATTCGAAGCATCTACACCCAAAAGAAAAGCATGGGAAGGTAGAGAAGAAGATTGTAGACTCACCAACACGAAGAACACGGCCTCAAATCCACCCGCGAGCTCCACCTACAAGCAACCGAAATCTCCAACTCCCCCCAATCCCTAGTGCTCGGTTTCACGTGGTTGACTAGGGTTTTAGATGGAAAATGGAAAGAGGAGAACCCCGGCTACCCTTTTGTAACTTCACCTCATCAATTTCGGGTAAGATATCAAGGATTCGAGATTCGATTCGGTTGAAGCTTTGTGTTCGTGTCCGTCCCGGTTACGACGAAGGTAGAAGATGCGGCTGCCACCTGGGGCCCACCCGTCAATGGCTGAAGGAGGATGAGGCGCGCTGCTTTGGCTTCCTAGGCCAGCCCACCGATGCGAGAGAGGGAGCACCAGCGGCCCGTTTTCGCAGCCCAGCGCGGGGAGAGAAGAAACAGGCCGGCCGGTTAACCGGGCCACCAGCAGGTAAGTATTTTCTTTCTTTTTTTTCTATTTGTTTTTCAAAACCTTTTTCAAAGAGAATTTCTAATCCAAATCAAATAAAATAAATTCCACATCACAAAATAAAATAAATGCAACAGCATGAATGCAACACCAAATATTTCTTTTAAAATTTTAATTCCCTTTCTCTAAATTATTTAAAATTTATTACTCCTAAAATTTGGGTGTTACAAATTCTACCCCCCTTAAAAGAATCTCGTCCTCGAGATTGGACTGCTTACTCAAACAACTGCGGATATGATTTCCTCAATTCATCCGCTCTTTCCCAAGTTGCCTCTGCCTCTGAATATCGATTCCACTGTACTTTACACATCTTAATAACCCGACTTCGAGTAACTCTCTCAGCAGTTTCTAAAACCTTGATTGGAAATTCTTCATAAGTAAGATCCTCTTTAACAGTCAACTCTTCCAAAGGTATCTGCTCCTCAGGCACCCATAAACACTTCTTAAGTTGTGAAACATGGAACACATCATGTACTCCAGATAAATTCTCAGGCAACTCTAATTGATAAGCAACTTCCCCACGTCTAGTAATAACTTTAAATGGTCCAACATACCTTGGTGCTAGTTTACTTTTCATGTTAAACCTCTTCACACTTTTCATAGGTGTCACCTTCAAATAGACATAATCACCTACCTCAAAAACCAAATCTCTTCTTCTATTGTCAGCATAACTCTTCTGACGAGACTGTGCTACTCTCAAATTCTCACGAATCACTCGCACTTGATTTTCTGTGTTTCTAAGAACATCTGTACCAAACACTTGAGATTCACCTGTCTGATCCCAAAACAATGGAGTTCTACACTTACGTCCATACAAAGCTTCAAACGGTGCCATCTTAAGACTCTGTTGATAACTGTTATTGTAATAGAATTCTACATAAGGCAAACTCTTATCCCAACTAGTTCCATATTGCAATGCACAAGCTCTCAACATATCCTCTAATACCTGGTTGGTCCTTTCAGTCTGTCCATCTGTCTGTGGATGATATGCTGTACTAAAATTCAATTTTGTTCCCAATGATTCATGCACAGCTTTCCAAAAATGCGACGTAAACTGCGATCCTCGATCAGATACAATCTTCTTTGGTACTCCATGCAAACAGACTATTCTCTCCATATACAACTCTGCCAATTTTGGTCCATGGTAAGTAGTCTTAACTGGTATAAAATGAGCAACTTTAGTTAGCCGATCTACTATCACCCAAATAGAGTCATAACCTTTCTGAGTACGAGGTAACCCTACTATAAAATCCATACCAACTTCCTCCCACTTCCATTCAGGAATCTTCATTGGTTGCAACAATCCAGCAGGTCTCTGATGCTCTGCTTTCACCCTCTGACAAGTGTCACACAATGCCATATACTCAGCCACATCTCGCTTTAATCCAACCCACCAATATTTCTGTTTAAGATCCAAATACATCTTAGTACTACCAGGATGAATAGAATAAGCTGACTTGGCATTCTTCTCTAACAGAGATGTCATAGGTTTAGCAAGTTTAGAAAACCCTTCAATGAACCGTCTGTAATATCCAGCTAATCCCAAGAAACTACGAATCTCGCTAACATCAATAGGTGGTTTCCAATCAAATACATCCTTTACTTTACCTGGATCCACTGATATCCCTCCATTAGAAACAATATGACCAAGGAAAGAAACTTCCTTCAACCAAAACTCATATTTACTTCGCTTCGCATACAGTTTATGCTCTCTAAGTTTCTGCAATACCAACCTCAAATGTTCAGCATGCTATTCCTCCGTCTTGGAAAATACCAGTATATCATCAATAAATACCACCACAAACTTATCCAAATATTCCATAAACACCTTATTCATCATGTACATAAAGTATGCAGGTGCATTGGTCAATCCAAATGACATAACAGTATACTCATACAATCCATACCTTGTAGTAAAAGCTGTCTTTGGAATATCAGAAACACGAATCTTCAACTGATGATAACCAGAACGTAAATCAATTTTAGAGAACACACAAGCACCTCTCAACTGATCAAACAAGTCATCAATCCTGGGCAAAGGGTACTTATTCTTGATAGTTACCTCATTTAGTGACCGGTAATCAACACACATCCTCTGACCGCCATCTTTCTTATCAACAAAAATAACTGGTGCTCCCCAAGGTGATGAACTAGGTCTAATAAAACCTTTATCTTGTAATTCTTTAATTTGTTTCTTAAGTTCTTCTAATTCATCTACTCCCATCCTATATTTCTGAATTCTTCCTGCTTCAGCTCAATTATACCTTCAGGAATATGACAAGCTCGAAAATCTCTAACAAACGCATTCCAAGTGATAGGAGGAGCATTATCAGGGCGTGCAGCTTGATACGACTCCCACCAAGTCTGAGCTGTCCCCTGTAACTGACCAGATGCATATAACACCTTCTCCATATCATTGCATTGGGCTATATTCAGCTGTTTCTCCACTGCCCTCACCCAATCATCTGCCTCTAAAGGATCAGCAGCATGAGAAAACACTGGAGGGCGTCCATTCAAAAATTCCCCACGCTTATCCCTCACTTGCACAGGCGGTGGTCCTCCTGCAGGGGGATTGTTCTGCATGTGCTGCATAAACATTTGCATCATCTGGTTCTGAGTTTGCATGAGTTTCTCCATAGTAATGGGTAGGTTAACACCTCCATGACCTCTACCACGTCCTCTGCCTGACATTTGTTTCCAAAAACACAGAAGATGAAATTCAGTACGATCCGAGATGATGTATTCAATAGATAAGCAAAATCTGATTTTTCTGGGCGAACTCCAATTTCAGCAACTCATCCTTCAAATCCACCTCATGGAGAGCCAATTCACGAGCTAATCTCACCGTAGCTTGTAAAGTCAAGGAGGAATCATCTGCAAGTGGCACGGTCCAAATACCCTTGTCATGTAAGAAACAAGGAAAATGCCGGAGTGCACCCTTTAACGTTTTGTCCGAGCGTAGACCATGGTAGTAAACAAATGCATTGAAAGCAACATCCTCCATGCTTGTCTCCACGGTTGCCCGACTCACTCTGGTAATGAACTTTGACTCCACCTTAGACTCCTTAGTGGTAGGATCCCTTTTCTTAACCCATAACTCCGTTTCCCAATAAGAATCCATCCATGGATGACTATACTCTGCACTACGATACTCCAACGTAGCTTCCCAGTCGTAGTAGTAGTTGTCCAAAGTTCTTGTCAACATGTCATGGAAGAAAGCATCAGCTTTAGGAACCATGATATGAAGCTTCGTAGTCCACCCCATAACTACATTCTCCATTGGTGTATCACCAACTCTTGATTCCGTATCAGATAGCTCTTGATCACCATATTCATACGGCTCCTGAGATTTGAAACGGGCAACGTACTGTGCAGCTGACAGACGAGGATAAGGAGGCATCTATAAGATTTAGACATAGATTAGATAGAATCAATGTATTTTCGCAATAGAATAAAGTAGAGGAAGCATAAAACTTTAGTAATTAACAAGGTGAAAAGAGGAAGCATGAATTAAGTGAAGTATGGATGCTATTAACGACCATTCTAACTAGGCTCGCGTCCTACAGTCAACACGGCTCCGATACCAATCTGTCACACCCATTTTTAAGGACAAAAATGGGATGCATAAAAGACTCATGTGCGCCCCAGGAAACAGTCGCATACATAAGTTGACAAATTACAAAGTATCATCATAGTGCTTATTACATAACGAATAAGTATTTAAGACATAGTCTTGAACGATAGGTAATAATAACTAATAGTAATTCTTCAGCGGAAACTCCACACAGGGACACGGTTGACTGGTTGACACCAAGACTAGTACTCATTCCGATAATCTTCCTCTATATCTTCATCTGTTATGGTGGAAATAGCAAGGGTGAGTCCATGTCGAACTCAACAAATATAACACAGGGTTCATGAGGCTCAAAAAGGCTAGACATTGTTTAACTGTATTTAGCTTTTAATCATATATTAGCAATTGAGTAGCATCAAGATAAACCGCTTTCCATTAAAGAACCAATGATCAATTGTAATAAGGATAATGAATAGCATTAATATGAGCATAATAATAATCAACAATAATTAAGCATGATATAACAGTTATGATCAACTATTCCATAAGAATCCCCAAGGCCGCTCGTATCCGTGAGCACGGCTAGTATACCAGTTTTTAACTCTGCGCAGAGGTGTACACTTTCACTGTGAGTCATGATTTCCAAATGAGTGGGGAGATCAAGCCCAAACACCCGAGAACCATATAAAGCCACTCAAAAGTTCGTCTAACAAGTTAGGGCCATTAGATTCACTCGGCAGGCAGATGTAGAACCCCCCTTCCCTGTGGCACAACAACCGCAGCCTATACACACTAGGCCAGGGGCTCGCACTACACCCAACATGGCAAGCCATTCTTACGCCATTTAAGGTAACCTCTAACAAGCTAGAAAAGGTCTCTTAAACAACTAAAGCCAGAGCCATATAGCCCTCACAGCTGTACTGTATATCCCGGTTATCACTTACAGATAAGTCCTTATGGAGAGAAACCAGAGCATCAAAATAATACACATGCTCTAGCCCCCTTTTAACAGTAATAAAATCATCTTAATAGTTGATTGCTTAATCCATTAATCAAATTACAAGATCATTGTTCTTAGTTTAAGCACTAGCAGTAGCTACCCATATGCATTCCCAAGGTTGACAAGGAATCAAGATAACAATCACTAAGTTATAATCTCTAAGGTTGTCAAGGTAAGCACATGCATATGTATGATAATTCAATGTATAGGTAACAAGGATAGTCCTGTGTTATACTTGCCTTGATCAAAGCTTTCCAAGTGATACTACTGACTTGGCTCAAAGTAATACTCCGAATCGTCCAGATACTGCTCACCTTCTATACTCGATCATCAATCAACAACACACATGCATCCAATCAAACAAACACGAAGCAAACAAAGAGATACAATTAGAACAGTACACCAACAGTAGCAAAACAGTAATAAAAGTTTATAAAACTCTTCTACACGTTTCTACGATCACACAGACGCAAAGATCACCAAATTCGGAATTAAAACGTGAAAGTTATGAATTTTCTAAGATTTCCTATAGATAAATAAATACTTTAATATAAACTCGAAAATTAAATTTCCCAAACCTACTGTACAACTATACCAACATGTAGAGCTCGCAAATACGAACCTAACGCAACTTGAACGGATCAAATCGGAGTTAAAACGAAGATTTTATGACCAAAACAATTTTAGTGGCAAAACTGTAAATATCCGAAAACGTATTTTTGATTTACCGAGAGAGAATACACTTTCAAAACACGAAAACGTTTTCAGGGTTTACGCTAAAGGACGGCAGGTTCTATTAAGAAAAAGTCCAGGGACTCTTTAGAAAGATTACCCCGCGAAGGGGTATCCTCTAATCTCGGCCATCGATTCAAAATCTAACGGTTGACATCGTTTCCTAGTCTTCACAGAGAGAAGCTCGGCCTTCTTCTCCAAGTCCGGCCGACGGCCTCCATGGCCGGCCACCCAAGCTCACCGGAGACATTCGGTTTTCCCGTTTCCGATCACCGTTCTCTCCACAACCAACACCAACCGAACGAGGAACTCAATGCGAATCCATCTATGCGGTACAAGCTAGCTACGATGGATTGAAAACGACACGCGATGTGAGGAGGGCGGCGGCGCCATTGCCGACTCGTCGGTGACCTTCAAAAGCATGATTCGAAGCATCTACACCCAAAAGAAAAGCATGGGAAGGTAGAGAAGAAGATTGTAGACTCACCAACGTGAAGAACACGGCCTCAAATCCACCCGCGAGCTCCACCTACAAGCAACCGAAATCTCCAACTCCCCCCAATCCCTAGTGCTCGGTTTCACGTGGTTGACTAGGGTTTTAGATGGAAAACGGAAAGAGGAGAACCCCGGCTACCCTTTTGTAACTTCACCTCATCAATTTCGGGTAAGATATCAAGGATTCGAGATTCGATTCGGTTGAAGCTTTGTGTTCGTGTCCGTCCCAGTTACGACGAAGGTAGAAGATGCGGCTGCCACCTGGGGCCCACCCGTCAATGGCTGAAGGAGGATGAGGCGCGCTGCTTTGGCTTCCTAGGCCAGCCCACCGATGCGAGAGAGGGAGCACCAGCGGCCCGTTTCCGCAGCCCAGCGCGGGGAGAGAAGAAACAGGCCGGCCGGTTAACCGGGCCACCAGCAGGTAAGTATTTTCTTTCTTTTTTTCTATTTGTTTTTCAAAACCTTTTTCAAAGAGAATTTCTAATCCAAATCAAATAAAATAAATTCCACATCACAAAATAAAATAAATGCAACAGCATGAATGCAACACCAAATATTTCTTTTAAAATTTTAATTCCCTTTCTCTAAATTATTTAAAATTTATTACTCCTAAAATTTGGGTGTTACATCTATGGTGGCCGGAACACCGAAAACGGTGAACTCCGGTGAATATCTCACCGCCGGCCATGTCTCCACCATGCTCGGCACTGTAGCCGGCCGGAGATCCCCTTCCTCTCTTCCCCAGTCAAATCTCGGCCGTTCAAATCTAATCCAATGGATGGAGAAGGCTGATACCCTTTCGGCCATGTCTTTTTGCTTAAGAGTCCCTGCCCTTTTTCTAAATAGAACTCGCGAATCCTTAGCGCAATATCCTGAATCCGTTTTCGTGTTTTGAAAGCGTATTCTCTTCTGGTTTATTCAAAAATACGTTTTCAGGAAATTACAGTTTTGCCGCTAGAATTGTTTTGGTCATAAAAACTTCGTTTTAACTCCGATTTGATCCGTTCAAGTTGCGTTAGGTTCATATTTGCGAGCTCTACATGTTAGTGTAGTTGTACAGTTGGTTTTGATAATTTATTTTTTGAGTTTATAATTGAGTATTTATTTATCTATAGGAAATCTTAGAAAATTCATAATTTTCACGTTTTAACTCCGAATTTGGTGATCTTTGCGTCTGTGTGATCGTAGTAACGTGTAGAAGAGTTTTATAAACTTTTATTACTGTTTTGTTATTGTTGGTGTACTGTTCTAATTATGTCTATTTGTTTGCTTAGTGTATGGTTGCTCGGATGATTGTGTGTTGGTGCTTGATGATCGAGTATAGACGGTGAGCAGTTTCTTGACGATCAGGAGTATTATTTTGAGCCAGACCAGCAGTATCATCAGGAAAGCTTTGATTAAGGCAAGTATAACATGGGACCATCCTTGTTGTCCTATTCACTGAAATGATCATACATATGCATGTGTTCTCCTTGACAACCATAGAGATTATAACTTAGCTATTGATATCTTGTTTCCTTATCACCTATGGGTTATGCATTTGGGTAGCTACTGCTAGCGCTTAATTATGAACAACGATCTTGTAATTTGACTAATGGATTATGCAATCAACCAATTAAGATGATGTTATTTCTGTTGAAAGGGGGCTAGAGCATGTGGGTTATTTTGATGCTCTAGTTACTCTCCGTAAGGACTTACCTGTAAGTGATAACCGAGACATACAGTACAGCTGTGAGGGCTATATGGCTCTGGCTCTAGTTGTTCAAGAGACCTTTTCTAGCTTGTTAGAGGTTACCTTAAATGGCGTAAGAATGGCTTGCCACGTTGGGTGTAGTGCGAGCCCCTGGCCTAGTGTGTATAGGCTGCGGTTGTTGTGCCACCGGGAAGGGGGTTCTACATCTGCCTGCCGAGTGAATCTAATGGCCCTAACTTGTTAGACGAACTTTTGAATGGCTTTATATGGTCTCTGATGTTTTGGGCCTTGCAAACCCACGCATTTAGAAATCATGACTCACAGTGAAAGTGTACACCTCTGCGCAGAGTTAAAAACTGGTATACTAGCCGTGCTCACGGATACGAGCGGCCTTGGAGATTCTTACAGAATAGTTGATCACCATTGTTATATCATGCTTAATTATTGTTGATTATTATTATGCTCATGTTAATGCTATTCATTATCCTTATTACAATTGATCATTGATTCATTAATGGGATTTGGATTACCTTGATGCTACTCAATTGCTAATTATATGATGATTAAAAGCTAAACGCAGTCAAACAGTGTCTAGCCTTTTTGAGCCTCATGAACCCTGTGTTATATTTGTTGAGTTCGACATGGACTCATTCTTGCTATTTCCCTCATACTCCAGTGTGTAATAAGATGCTACTCGGAAAAAGGACAAAGGTGTAGTGGAGTTTCCAGAAGACTAGTAGAAGTGCTAGGCATATGTTACCCCCAGTCAGCCGTCCCTGAGAAGAATGGAGCCCGAAGTTTAGTCACCGTTCCGCGATACTCTGATGTAAGTGTTAATATAGCTATGTATACGTTATATAATAACATTGTTTCTGATATTTTTTTTCATTCTGGCATATGTGTGGACTTCCTGGGCACACATATGATTAGCCTAGTTTTGTTCTTTAGAAAACCGGATGTGACATCATGTTTAGGTCCCGCGTATAAATATTAGGCCCCGACTATTGTAATAATCATCCCTCGATCAATCACAAAGGGTCAGCCCCTTAAACCTTTACTTTTTTCGTATTAGGAGTAGGAGTAGAGTAGATCTCTGCGAGTTCTTCAACAAGCTAGGCTGCATCGGTATCGACCGACCTCTGTTTTGCCTGTAAGTTCCATCACGGTTTATATTACGGCGTAGTAAGGCTGCATCAGCATCGACCAACCTCTTATTATCTTTAATATAAGATAGTTATCGGCTGCAGCGGCTCAATCGATCACTTATAACTCTGGTAGAGTTAGTTATCTATCTTTATCAATATTTGTAAGGCTGCATCGGCTCTGACCGACCTCGTACAAATATTGATAAGGGTTAGTTATCCGGCTAAATCTATTAAGATTAGTAAGTTCTTGCTTGCTTGTTTTAGTAGATTTGCTGGTTATCGATTTTTGCTGTATCTGGTTCTTTTACTATTCATAGCAAAAATCACCTTGTCCGATTAAGATTGAGATAGATCGGCCTTATTGCTCTGTTCATACCTAATCTTGCTTTGATAATGGACCCGGCCTTATCGGCCGTTTTATTTCAATCTTGATCAAAGATAGCACGTGGTCAATACATGTTTAGACGTAAGTAGGTTTGTTAACCAATGGAATTTAACCTAGAACTGTTATTATGGCTGTATCGGCTCTGACCGACCCCCCACTGTTAGCATTATAGGTTAAAAACTTGAGGTTAATGATGCTCTGCTTGCGGCTAGATATGTCTCTTGGTTGCATGCTATGTTCTGAATCAGCTGTTTTAGCCGATTGTCTGTGCCTTAATGATCTTTGTATGTTTTATGATTCCTTTAAGTATGAAGAGATCTGTTTATCTTGATAGCTTAATCTGCTATCTTTATTATGGCTGCCTCGACTCCAATCGATCCCCACTGTTAGAGGTAATAGAGAGGGTTTGATGGGTTTATAGATCTGTTTGTGCTTATAGGTCGAGTACTTCATGCTAAGACCCTTTCATTACCTGAATCGGCTATTTAGTCGATTTTACATGCTACCACGCTTATCTCTGTTTACAGTTATCGACTTTCTGTGCTTTGTCAATTATATTCACATGCCTAGTTGATTTTAACTGTTTTTACATGTGAAATTGCTGATCATGCCTGTTTTATACTGTTTTACATCTCATGAGCATGCGTATATTGACTATTTAGTCAGTACCCTTCTAAATCGGCTATTTAGCCACACAGTGGAACTGTCTAGAATTACAGCCAGCACGTTCTACCCTTTTGTTACTGATCAACCTCTCTCTCCCTTGTCAATTGTAGGTCAAATTGACTGGCACGCCTTGGGAGCTCGACGCCGGCGGTCGAGCGTTGAAGCCAGCGGATCTGCAAAGCTCCCCTCGAGCTAGGATCCTTCCGGCTTGCTGCATGTCCGCGCCATAGCCGACGCATTTTTATGGCGACACTAGAACCATCTCTAAAAATAGGTGCAACACAGTAAAATTTAATTTTTTTTAAATGACGTCAGATACAGAAACGACGGTAGATTTCAAAGAATTGTTGGGAACTTTATAGTTCAAATGGTCGTGTTGTTCAAATCGGAGTCATGCTAGCAGATCAGGAGATTAAGTTGGCCGGTGGATGAGTATTCATGCGGTGATTAATTAAAAGAAGAAATGCCGGGAGTCCGAGAAGGATTTTTAGTATACGTATATCATGGGCTGAAGTACCTGTTGTGGTGATGGTGATGGTGCGACTTCTGTAAAAGCCGATGAGACTAGCTACTGTTGTGGATATCCGGGTTGCCGACGAGGTTGGGTTGAGCCGATGGCAGGCCATAAACAATGGGACGGCCGCTAGTGCTCATTGTTGAGGCCTCAATATCAGATCCGATCCAAGCAGTAAATGAGGCACGTATGACATCGGCTTCGGATGCAGAAACAGCCGATGGAAAATATACAGGAGAGGCCATCAGCTACGTTTCTGCCATTACAAAGAAAGAAAAGTCGATGGGGCCTTTTATGTTCGTCGGTCCTCAAGATAAAATAATTCAAAGCATGAATTATTCATGCTCCAAACCGGGGGGCATGTAGTGTCAACCGTGATTTGCTAATATTTGTATTTGGACATGGAATATTTGAGAAAATCGGCGATGGCGTACTGCAACAACGTATTGAAATCGGCTTGCTGGAAATATCGTGTAAAGCAACAAAGGAAATATCATTGGCTGGGTGCTGGATTTGGAAAGTTACGTTATCCACGTGCATCACGTATGACTTGCTTGGTGGCTGGAGGTGCTCGTAGAAAAGGAAGCCAGCCGGAATATATATATATATATTATTTAATTATTAGTCAAGCTGATCAAATCGTGTGCCCGATATGCATTGCAGAGGGAAAGTGTCTCCAAGCGCATTGTTATCATACGCACCAGCAACACTGACGAAGCAGAGGCACTAGTGCTGGGCCTGACGACTCCACTCTGTAACATGTCCCGCAGCTGGTTCTCACCCTCAGTCTTTTGTATTGGAGAGTAGTGATAAGGCCGAACACTGATTGGTTGGGCACCCGACAGTAAATTGATTTGATGATCGGCCTCGCATCTGGGTGGTAAGGCTGTTGGGGTAGCAAAGAGATGCTCAAATTCGGTCAGCAAGTGTTGTAATGGCTCCGGAAGGCTGTCTGACTCCACTGAATCAATTGCAGATACAGACTGTAGCACGTCCGGCAACTCATTCTGCTGGAAACCTTCACTCAACTGAATGCAGCATGCAACCATCCCAGACTTAAATAGGCCGAGCTTATGAGACGAGATTTCAGGGCAACTGTCCAACTGGTCCTTTCCCCCTTGCAAAGTGATACGGTTGTCATGGTGCGTCACTCGCATGACCTTTGTCTTGTAATCAACCCATACTGGACTGACCGCTTCCAACCAATCTTCCCCAACTATCATGTCATAGCACCGTAGTGGCAACACCCGAGCATCAGAAATGAAGGTATGTCCCTGAATCCACCAATGCAGGGCAGGCACTCTGTCAGTTGACTGCAACTGTCCGCCATCAGCTGCCTTGAAATTCAGTAACTGACAGGGTTCAGTGGCCAGTTTCAGAGTCTGAACTAACCGATCACTGACAAACATGCCGATGCTGCCTGAATCGACCAATACCAGCACCTGTTGTTTCCCAATTCAGGCCAATAACTTCAGGGTATGTTATCGTGTCTTGGGTTGGTCCTGCGGCAATTGCACTGCCATCACATTGTCATCAGCAGAAAGCACTTCCGACTGACTTTCTTCGCTGTCTCCAGCAGTCTGTACTTCCAAGGCATCCAGGATTTCTTCCAACACATATAGAGAAATCTGGTCTTGGCATGTATGATTAGCTCCCCATTTGTTCCCACATTTGAAACAGAGACCGTTCTTGCCCGTGAACTGCTTGAGTGAGTCCATTTTGTCTTCTATTTCAGATTTTTGGGCTCTCACTATTGTCTTCTCAGTTTCAGGGTTCTTCCACCTTTCATTTTGCTGAACCGTTTTGCCCGATCCCCTGGTGAATTCCCGCCCAGGGCTCTTGTGCGCGCTGATGCTAATTCTTGCTCTTGAATCAGGGCCAAGGCGCTAGCAGTATCAACATCCTGCGGACGATGGAGTAACAGAGCAGCTCGTATTTCCTCCTTCAATCCACCAACAAATCGAGTAACAAAGAAAGTATCATCGAATGCAGGGTTATAGAGAAGTACCCCGTGTGCCAGCTTCTCAAATTCTTCCTGACATTCCAATACCGATGCAGTCTGCTTCAGTGAATCCAATTGGCGCAGCATGATTTGGTATTGATCCTTATCAAACCTTGTCATCACTATCTCACAGAGCTGCTGCCAATCCCCAATGCGGCCTCGGTGCTCCACCGTTTGCAACCAGGTGGCCGCGGCCGCTTGAAAATTGAGCGCGGCGAAGCGCGTCTTCATCGAAGCATGCACCGAATAGACCTCAAAGAACATCTTGCAGTGATCCTGCCAGAGACGAGGGTTAGATCCATCAAATTTGGGGAATTCGAGCTTAGGAAAGGGAGTAGAACGATGCACATGTTCCTTCGATGATAGAATCGGAAAATCAGGTCCAGGGGGCGTACCATTGCCCGGGCGAGGTGGATGAGCTCGAAGGAGCCCATCGCAAGCGTTCCGTGGTGGATTGTCAAAGCCGTGCCTCATGGGCATTTCTGTGCGAGGCGACGACGCACTAGTCAACGTGCCAGGGGCTCGCGGAACTGCCAGCGCGGTGGAGGAGGAGGTGGCGGCGGGAGAGGTGGGCGGGCTTCCAGCCTCCCGATGCGGTTCGCCGCGTCCTGGACCTGGGTCGTCGTCTCCGTCGAGCGCTGCAGCAATGTACCGAGTGAGTCCTTTGCGGTGGTCTGCCAAGCTTCAAGTGCGCTTAGCTTGTCCAGCATGGTCTTGTCTTCATCATCTCCTGGAATCCGACGAACTGAGTCGCTATGGACTCCATCGTTGTCTTCAAGGATTCGATTGATGCTGCCATTTCTAACTGAAATTTTGGGGGATTTCATTTCTTCGGCGCCAGAGCGAGCGAAAACAAAAATTCTCCCAAAATCAGCAGGCTCCAGATACCAAATTGTTACGGATAGGGTAGAGGAATCGGAAGCAGAGAAATGGGATAGAACAGGATGAACACGGCTGGAACCCGTGGGATTTCAGGTTCGTTTCAAAGTTGGAATGTTTCAGTTACAATTTCGTTGCCCGTCTCCCTTCACCATCTCAGCTTATAAGGATGCTGGAGCAGTACAGCTGGAGACTACCCACGCCGGCCCAAGGCCACACACTCACTGGGCCGAATCCATGAGGCCCACTACCGCTAGCACCTGACGGCTACTCCTCACCCGTGACAATATCTGAGTGCGGATTCAAGTTCGAGCTATCCAATTCATAATTTTATTCGAGAACAACCAAATCTTTAGAGAATTGCTATAGGTTGCCCGGTTGTTTTGTGTCCTTGCAATAACTGTTTTTGTGGCCGTCGATGTATGTCACGTGTGTCAATGTGGACCGTGCAATCTCTGTCGTTGAGTTCTTGATCCCCCTCTGGTTATCTCTGTGCCCTCTATTTGTGCAGTGACATGTGGGCCTAGCCATCTGCGTTAATTTTTTGGGACTAGCACCCGACTTTATCGCTTCCGTTCCCCATTTCTAATTCGGTAGGTTGAAAAAAATCAGCCAAACACTATTCTCTAGCTTTTTCTCTCTTACAAAAACACTATTGAATCCATCGAAATCTGCCGGCTTTTCAACCAGCCAAACAACCCCTTTGTTTCGTCTCCCTTCAGGCGAGTGGAGGCGATTCGGCTCCTCGCCGCGCGGCGACCGGGGATTTCAAGGTTCCGACGAGATAAGTCCCCCCCCCCCTCCCCCGCCTTCGGTCCCTCGTACCCTCTGTCTCTTGTTTTGTTTCCATTTGATGCTGGGTTTGTTTTTGCGGCGGTAGGCAGTGGGTTTTTTTGCGGTGGATAGCCCTTCTGAATGTGATTTTCAGTGGGTTTTTATGCCTAATCGCATATGGTGTCAGCAGATCTGTTCATGGCTTATTGGTTGTGTAGATTTTTCGGGGTTTTTTACAGGGGGATTTTCGGTTGATGTTGATGTATAGGAGAGGATAGAAAGAGGATTGGTAGTGGTGTTTGGGAGCGAGGGGGAGGGGGTTGGTCGGAGGTGGAGGTGGAGGTTGTTTGCAGCTGCTTTGGCCATGGTGACCGGAGGGTGCAGGCTGCTTTTGGTGAAGGGCATGGGAAGGGGGCTGGATGGTGTCGTGCGGCAGCTGCAAGGGGGCAGTTGAGTAGATCTGGTGCATGGCTTATTCGTTGATATTAGGGTATAGGTATTTTGTTGATTTTGATGTATAGGAGAGGATCGATGAGGTTGTTTTTTGTGGTATATTTATTGTTTTCGTTTATCCCTTTTTCTAGTTTTAGTTTTGTCGTAGTTCGTTATCTTAATATGTATGTGGAAACATTTTGGAATTTGATTCTGAATGTCGATTTGCTCTATCCCTAGTTATTGTTTATGAGATGGATTGGTTAGCATCTGATGTCCATACGAAATGAATTAATGAATCAACCCTTTTTTAATTATTGACAGTTTATTTTGTTTGTTTATAAGCAGAGCTCTAGAACCTGAACTGCTGGACTGTCATTTTTCTGATTGGGAAGTGTTTTATCCCGTGGCACTAGAATTAGAAGTGGGGTCTCTGTCTACTTTCTCTAGGTATGGTAAATGACCTATGCTATATTTTTTTGTTCACCTTTAGTACATTCTCGTTTTCCTGTGTGTTTGTTACTGTATGTTAAAAGTTGGTGCGCCTTGTTGTCCTCTCTACTCCTTGCTGTATCTGTTCAGTTCTAGTGCCTGGAAATCTCTTTCTTGATTCAGAGCACAATATAATATTCAGAGTTGATTGTCCATGACTGCGTTATAAGCTTCTCACCACCTTCCTGTTTCAGATTATGTATCATTGTGGATATTTGTAGTGGATATATAGCCTCGGTATATTTTGTTTGATTCTTGTATTGTACATTATGAGTACTTTGTTCCTCCAGTATTGTCTGTTGAATGATCCCTATGTGTGTTTCATGGGTGTTTGTCATTCTTTAGTCAGATCAATATGTTTCTCTTCATATTTGTCAGTAAGTTCATATTTGTCAAATGACCTTGTGAGGTGTTCATTTTCTGTTGAAATGTTTGAAGCCAATTTGATGTAGTGCTTCAGTGGAGCTTTATTTCGGTAGATCTTTTTTTTTTCTTGGTGTTTGATTGTACTTGTAGAAATGTATGGAAGGATGTATACAGCTGTTCGTGCACATGATATGAGGATGACTAGTGGATTATGATGTCTGAAAGCCCACACTGACTTGTCTGAAAGTGCAACTTTACACTTTCTGATAATCAATTTGTCATACGTACATGTCCTAATACATCTCCCTTGCAATTCCTGTCAAGTTTCCTGATTCCTTGCTTACAATTTGTAGTTTCGCATATCTGAAATGAGGATGACTAGTGGATTATGATGTCTGAAAGCCCACACTGACTTGTCTGAAAGTGCAACTTTACACTTTCTGATAATCAATTTGTCAGACGTACATGTCCTAATACATCTCCCTTGCAATTCCTGTCAAGTTTCCTGATTCCTTGCTTACAATTCGTAGTTTCGCATATCTGAAGCCAAAATCATTTTAGACTTGATTCTGTTCAGAACGCAAAATTTTTCCATGTCACGCCTTCACGCCTGTGTCCTTTATCCACTTTAGAATTTACCATAGTATTCCCTTCCAGCTCTTTAAGTTTCTTTTTTAAAATAAAAATAAAGTAAATAAGCTCTTTGAGTTTTGTGAGCAGAGTGCACACGCCACAAGCCTGCCATCTTTGTTTGTTCCCATGTATTCTTCTCTGATTATATTGCTGTGCACAGTCAAAGTTTATTTGGAGGATTCAGAGAATGATTCCTTGACCAATATCAGACACGTGCAGTATTCTTTAACCTCACCCAATAGGTTGGTACAAGCTATTTCCATGGAAATATGATTGCATAGTGGACTAGTAATCAACTAGTAGTGTTGTTTGTGTCTTCAGCCACGGCAGCGACAAGGGCTCCAATGCTGCTCCAGGTCAGCCAGCTACTGAACTCGTGTATATTCTCTCTGTGTGTGTGTGTGTGTCTATGTCGTGGTTTCATTTTTGTTTACAGTTGTAAAATTTTAGGTTCAGTGCATTCAGTTTTATTCCGTAGTTCTGTATTAATTCTTCTGAGAGTCCTTGTCGTCGTATAGGTTTTAGTTGAGCTGTCAGGTTGGAGTGATTCTTCTGTGTAACGCTTTCCTGGTACTGCTTCAGTTATTTGGCCTCGATCGTTTACAAGGGTTCGTGCATAGATGGATGTGGATGACAAGGATTAGTCCTTCAAACGTCCATGCAAGTCAGATCATTGTGAAGTTGAATTTTAGCATTTCCCCCTTTGCCATGAATGTAAAGCTTTTTATTGTTAAAATTGCGCATGACTGATAGAACAATGTTCATGTACAGATGACTGATACAACAATTTTTTATTATATTTTTGTCTATTTTAATTGTTTATTGATTGCCTTTTTCTTACAGCCATCAGATTTTGATCTGATGATCTGTAATCCGGTTGTTTTTTTGTTTTGGAACAACCGTTTTTATGTATCTGTTTTTCCGGTTGTTTTGTTGCTTTGGAACAACTGGTTGTTAGGGAGGATTAAAATAACCGGATAGTCAGTAGACAGGTTCAATCTTTATTTGTACTCGAATTAAAACAAATAACACTATCCAAATCCGTAACCGACCATATTCGATCTGCTTCCACGCCTAGTTTACAGGAAAGGTGAAGCATCTAATATTTGATTAGAGTTTGACAGCTGTGCTGCTCAGTATCATCGATATAAATATGGCAAAAGACTGATGCTTCTATGTACCACGCGTGAGCTTTAGAACCGGCAGGATCATATACTATACTCCCTCTGTTTTCTTTACTTTCTTTTAGAAAATAGAAGAGACTTCCCGCTTCTACATCACCACACAACGTTTACATTATTACATAGATTCAGCGATATTGCTGATGATTCAAGAAAACAAGAAATGCAAAAATTATGGATGACAGAGTCTATTATTAAATTTCCATCCGCGAGAAGCAAACAGCTCGAACGCAGTGGTCTCTAATTTTCTGCTCGCTAACCGGAAAGACTCTTTTGTTTCATCATCGCGTTGCAGCAATGCCCAAAACCACACTACACCACAACACCATATTAGCGTCACACATCTGACGCTAAAAGTTTTATTTAGAGATGGATAATCTGACGCTAAAAGTAGCTTAGAGGCTATCTGACGCTAATTCCTTGTTTAGCGTTTTATTGTCTGACGCTGTAGGTATTTATCTTTAGCGTTAGGCCGTCTGACGCTAAAACCACATTAAAAGAAATGGGCCCCACTGCTCACGCGCCAACCCTAGACTCTTCTCCCAAATCCCAAATCCAACAGCGCCGCCGCCTGTTCTTACCCTCTCCTGCGCTGCCGCCTGCCGTGCTCCGCTCTCTCACTCTGCCCTTCAAATGTTGATGTCCTATCACAGCATGGCTCTAATTCACGACAGTATGCGGTAATGAAATCGAACTAAATTATCTCTTTACAAGTCTTAATGTGCACATACATTGTGTGTGTTGGGGGTGGGGTGGGGGGACTTATTATCTGCTTGGAAGAAGGATATTTATGCAGCCATTAGGAACTAAGTTGTGCTGATGTTTTTCTTGTTATTATTGTTCCGATTCTCATGTAGAGTCCGACACCTGAAGGACCTACCAATGAGGCACATAATGCTCCTCGGCTTGAAGAATATGATAATTATTTAGACAACGAAGACTATGATCAGTACGATGAGGATGATGAGAACTTGCTCCCCTATAGGCATGCTGCAGCTCGATCAGCTTTGAACATTACAACAGCAACAAATGTTCGCCCTTGCTTTCCAAATGATACACATGTAATCTTCCTATGCCCTTGCAAAGTATTTGTTTGTGATTTCAAAAATGTTCCCTGCATTACAATTCTCATGAGTGTATCGTTTATTTTAGGTTGAAATGCAAGAGAGCTTGCCCCCCTCTAGGCCTGCTGTGGCCGGATCAGCTAGAAACATCAC
Source organism: Saccharum officinarum (assembly GCA_020631735.1). Classification (NCBI taxonomy): domain Eukaryota; kingdom Viridiplantae; phylum Streptophyta; class Magnoliopsida; order Poales; family Poaceae; genus Saccharum; species Saccharum officinarum. Next base: position 3,810,703 of record CM036184.1, on the reverse strand, counting down.
TACTGCACCAACAAGTGATATCCACCCTTACTTTGCAAATGATACACATGTAATCTTGCCATGCTGCTGCAATGTTTATCTTTGTGATTTCAAATATGTTCCATGCTTTATAGTTCTAATGAGTGCATCATTTATTTCAGGTTACAACAGAAGAGAGCTTGCTGCCCCCTGGGCCTGTTGCAGCCCGATCAGCTAGGAACATGACTAGTGCACCAACAAATGATATCCTCCCTCGCTTTGCAAATGATACACATGTAATCTTGCAATGCTGCAGCAATGTTTCTCTGTGACTTTAAATATGTTCCATGTTTTCCGGCTCTCATGAGTGTATCTTTACTTCAGGCTAGAACCTACAAGAGCTTGCTCCCCCATAGACATGATGCAGCCCATTCACCTGTAAACAAGACAACTACAACAACAAATGATGTCCCTCACCTTCATGATGACCTTGTAATCTTTGTCTTCCTACATTCTTTTGTGGTTTCATATACACGCCTTGCTCTAACATTCTTATGGACGCATCATTTATTTCAGGTTGGAAAGGATGTGATATTATATGCTATATTGAGATCTGAGGGAGCTGTGGCTAGGGGGACAGTCATTTCAACTAATCCAAACAACGTGGTAGGAGGCCAGCCTCTTGGTAATGAATACTGTGAAGTAGTAGTTAATGTTGTGATGAAAAGGGATGCTATGCTGCCTCGGGCTTATGGCGAGATTCAGACTATGGCTACTGCTCTCAACATGAATATTGCATGGCCATTCAATAAAGTAATAAACTAGACTTGACATAATTTTCACTTTGGTTTGATCTGTGATGCATGACCAATGTTCTTAATTAAACCTATCTATGATAGGTAAGGGAATGCAGGAAGAAGGAATGCAATAAGGCATCTATACCTCTCAAGGGCACTACAGGTATGTCCCTAAATTTACATTCTACTCTAAGTACATCTTAGTTGTCACTGCTGGGTGCTTCTTGCCAGATAACTCATGCAATTCATAGGAATGAAAAATCAGTGACTATAGGCTATAACTGTAAGCAGATTCTAGGAATGACAAGAAAGTAATGTAGTATAGCCTAGGAAACCAACCTACTGACCCCAATCAGTTCTACCATGCCACCTGGTGCACTTAGTAGCTGCAGGTTGATCGATAACTTGACGTGGAAAAGGAACATGAAACACATAGGCTTAGTCATTCAAACTCTTGCAAGCTGATTTCGCAGCAAGAATCTATTGATTCCCTTGTAGGCTGTATAACTTTGTAAACAACAGTTCATCCAAAATACTGCTGCAGATTCAAAGGATCATTGTTTCTCTAAATTGAGTCATGTACAATATTATATTAATTTGCTAAAAGGTACTGTACTCTATTGGAAAATGTTACCATATCACTCATTTTGGCATTCTATTCCTGCTGCTACTGTATTGCTGCCGGTACTGTACTCTATTGCTGCTGCTGCTGCCAAAACATACACTAGTCAGAAGCACAGAGAAAAGACAACAGCTTGAGTGCTAGAGAAATTTGACAAACTGACCAAACGAATTCTGATTTCTCTTCTAGTTTGGTTACACAAACAACCATTTCTCTAACCATCGATATACGAAGCTAGCTGATGCCTAAGGCACCATACAGTAGGAGAAAAAAACATGTAATTTGGTTTGAGTTTCTGGAAAATAGATGTCTACACTTGGCTGATTACAAACTCATATTGCATAACAACTTCACATATTTTCTCCACTTGTCTAATTACATGGTTGTTATATTTTTCAGTAAGTGTCGGGCGGTCTCCAGCTTGAGTTTCTGGAAAAGGTTCTCCATATAACTTGGTGGATGCGCTCTTGCGTTGGCAAGCCATTGCTTTTGGTTTTTGAGTTCCTAGAAATGATTGTGTACAAACCTTATGTTAAACACAAAATACTAGTATGGCTTGCTGTGATGTGCATTCGTGTAATCTTTTGGTGCTTGACTTTGTTGGATGATTCAAAAATGATGTGCAAGACAAGATTGTATGTTATTTATGTGTTGACCTTCATGTGATGTATGTGTGTACCTTTATGTGATGGACCTTAAGTTTGAATCTGGGAATGCTAAATGTTTTCTAATAGTATTTATTTTTTTTTGGCATATTTATATTGTCCTGTTGAACAATCTGACGCTAAAAATACATGGACTATTGGATGGTCTGTCGCTATATGTATGGTAGCAGAGGATCTGTCGCTAAACATCAGCAGCGGACTATCTGACGCTAAAAATATTTAGGGTAAGAGACAGTCTGACGCTAAAAGTCAGCGTCAGCACTTACAGCGTCTGCAGAAGTCTGACGCTATAAGTTTTTAGCGTCAGACAGCATATCACTATAGCGGCTTTTAGCGTCAGATCGTCCATCGCCAAAGATGGTGTTGTGGTGTAGTGCCACGACCAGTATGTTCCCCTAAAAATAGACTACATAAAAGATGTATATTTGTAATTTTGAAAAATTAGATCATTATGACATCTCCAAATTGCCCAACATAAAGCAGCTACCCCAACCAGAATATATTTCTTCTCTTTTAAATCAAAATTTGATAGCCAACTCCCTAACATGTGGAATACATAGCTAGGAGAGGTTAACCCAATAGCTATATAGATAGTCCTCCATATTATCTTGGAATGATGACAATCAAAGAAATGATGTTTAATAGTTTCATTACAATTACACAAACAACACTTTTCACTGCCTTTGCAATTCCTCTTAATGAGGTTGTCCTTTCCACTTCCGTTTTCTTGTCACATTAGCTTTGTCCTAAGTCAAACGTTATTACCTTTAACCAGCTATTTTAAAAAATTCTTATAGTTTCACAACATATGAATTATATATTATGAAAGCATTTCTCATAGTGAATCTAAAAACATAAATCTTGTTATATGAATCTATATAAGTTTTCTAAAATCAATGGTCAAAGAAATAAATGTTTGACTTAGAACAAAGCTAATAAGACATCAAATGTGTGTTAGGGCACGCACGAGAGAAATGGAATTTATAAATGCATAGCCATATCGCAGACGCGGAGGTTGCGCCCGTGCAGCACGTTTCCGTTTTGCGCAGCGCAAGGGCCCAGGCGGCGACGGGCTTGTACTGGTGCCGGTACTTGACCTGATACCCAAGCAACGTACTTACTTCATGTCATATCATCCCGTGTTTTTTAGTTGATGTTTTCCTGCTTTCAGCATCTGGTTCTTCCTTGTTGCCTCTTGCCTGTACGCTTTCATCGATCAGTATCTTCTGCAGGACTGGCCACCCAGGCCGCCGTCTATTATAAAAGGGCATGAATGCAGGCGTTTTTTTAGCTGCTTACACAAATCGGCCATGGGCGCTAATGACCAGTCCAATCTCCCGGCGAAGAATGGTGACCAGAGCATGAAGAAACGGCTCTTCCACAAGTCGATGGGGACAGCGGCAGGGCTGAGGAAGCTCCTGCCGGCCGGCACCACGCTGGCCTTCGAGACCATGGCGCCGTCCTTCACCAAGGGCGGCCAGTGCAGCGGCCACGACGTCAACTTCTTCTTCACCTGGACCCTCATCGGCTTCCTCACCTTCCTCTGCGCGGCGCTCAGGTTCACCGACAGCATCATCGACAAGGACGGTAACACCCACTACGGGGTGGCCACCCTCAGAGGCTTCAAGCTCTTTAACTGCAAGCGAGAGGACCTGCAACTGTCGGACGAGGAGTGGGAGAATCTGAAGAGGCGAATGAAGTGGAAGCGGCGGGACTTCCTGCACGCCCTCTTCGGAGCCGCCGTGTTCGGGGTCCTCGCCTTCGGCGACGCTGGCGTGCAGAGGTGCCTGGTCCCATGGGAGTCACGCCATTGGAAGGATCTCCTTTCCCACTTGCCTTTGGCGGTCGGGTTCTTGGCCAGCTTCGTGTTCATGATCTGGCCCTCCACCAGGAACGGCATCGGCGCAGCTGGCGGCGCTTTGGACGACAAGGAAGACAACAATAGCCAGAAAGAGCATATGACGACCGCGGCCAAGAAGAATCGGTTCTTCGACAAGACTATGGGGACGGTGGCGAGCCTGTCGAAGCTCCTGCCGACCGGCACCACGCTGGCTTTCGAGACGATGGCTCCGCCCTTCACCAGGGGCGGCCAGTGCCACTATCACGACGTCAACTTCATCTTCACCTGGGGGCTCATCAGCTTCCTCACCTTGCTCTGCGCGGCGCTCAGGTTCACCGACAGCGTCACCGACAAGTACGGCAACACCTACTACGGGGTGGCCACCCGCGACGGCCTCCTGCTCTTCAACCACGACCCCAAGGACCTGCGGCTGTCGGACGATGACGCGGAGAACAGGGGGATGTGGAAGCATCTGAAGAAAACAAAGAAGGTGAAGCCGCTGGACTTCCTGCACGCCTTCTTCAGCGCGCGGCGGTGTTCATGGCCCTCGCCTTCTGCAACGCCGGCGTGCAGAGGTGCCTGGTCCCGTGGGAGTCACGCCAGTGGAAGGAGTTGCTGTCCATCTTGCCGCTGGCGGTGGGGTTCCTCGCCAGCTTCGTGTTCATCGTCTTCCCCTCCGACAGGATGGGCATTGGCGAAGAAGGCGCTTCGGACGGCGGCGATGCGGCACCGGCACCGGCACCCGGAGGACAATCGCTGCAGAACATCAAGACCACTGTGCAGCAGGCCACCACCCAAAGTTGATCCCTCGACTAGCTATGAACTCGGCACAGTCGGCTGTTGTGTGCCGTCGTTGGTCTCAGTAACAGCTGGTGTGGGTAAGTTGCTGTGCGTGCGTGCTACCGTGCATGCATGCATGGGCTGTCTTCTTCAAATAAAGCTTGCCGGAATCGAATCAAGGCAGCATGTTTGCCTTCCCCCTGAAAGAATCATCACTGTTTCAGTGGTGTGCGTGTGTGCTTTTCATTTTTGGTTGTACGGTCCAGTAGTGTTTGGTATCTTATCTATATATCTATTATATATTATATTAAATAGAGCCAAGCATTTCTTTCAACCCATCAGGGTTCGATATGAAGTCAGGGCCGACAAGACTCCTGCCATACTCATAGATGTGCCATTTATCAACGCCCTTATGTATTGGAGCCGGTGCTTTCCCCATGAGTTATCAATAGTGAGACCAGTTTCCTTCATCACCTCCACGAGTGCATGTTGATCGAGTTTGTCATCATGAGCGTCAACAACGAGCAGCTCGATTGATTAATTACTTGATCGCTGTCCGAGCCATGCAACATCTTTTCCGGCTTTCTTCGCTTTTTTCGCTGCCTTATATGACTTGTTGAAAGAGCGGTCATAGTCTCATAATGGTGGGGGTTTATTAGCTTCATGCCTCTGTTTTTCACATTCTATGACTTTTTTCCTCAGTTCATTGCGGGGTACGAACTTTTCCTGTACCACTTAGGGGCTTCTTTGCGAAATGGGCCTTCACCTTGCCGTCTACTGCCACGTCCAATTCCTCCTTACTCATCTTGCCAGGCAGCTTCTCGAGAGAGGGCTTGGTTCTACTGGTGGCTTTCTTCTTCCTCGGGGACTTCCTCGGGGATGGGGACCTCCGCTTATGCTTCTGGGGTGCGGGAGGCGGAGACCGCCACGATGATAGAGGAGATGGAGATGGAGATGTAGCCGTGCCATGCAACGCATCATCTGGAGCACTCATGATCTGGAGATTGAACTGGATTTTAAGTTGAGGGACCTGTGAGTACAAAAATGATTGAGATTAAATGGTTAATTATGAGAAGCAGATTGAAAATGATTGAAAAAACTATTATGTTCACTTTCATCCGTACTTATGACGAGGTTGTTGAGGAGGCGACGGTGGCCTCCCGGGAATTACGATATAGCGCTTGCGCCATAGAATGAATGCATGCTCTGCTTGTCCTAGAGTTGTCTTCCCATCACCTCCAGGAATGTCGTCAAGATTCAGTTCTTTATAATCTTTCACAGCTCTATCCACTTGTCGATGTTTTACCACTGATAGCCTGCCACGGGGGTACCCGGGATAATTGTTCGGGCTTTGACGTATGCTGAACTCGACGGTTAACACAAGAGACAGTCGATTTATACTGGTTCGGATCCTCGTGATCAAGTAATGGCTTTTACGTCTAGTCGGCGTTAGTCTTTGCGTTGGATTGATTGTTATGATCGTGTTACAGGGGTGCCCCATAGCTTCTCTTTATATAGGGAGAGATAGTTATGGTGCGGTTGCAATCCTAGTCGGATCCAAAAAGGTGTCCTGAATTTAATTATAGAAGGTATTTTCTATCAGGAGTCCAGTCCGGCATATTCTACTCGGAGTCGGCGTCGTCTGATGTCGTGCCTCTCTTATCAGGCTTGTGGGTCAGGCCAGGGCCCACTGCTAGTAGTAGTACCGATGAGAAACCTTATGAGTCCGTATCGACACCACCCCGACGCTAGCATAGTCAGGTGGAATCTAATTTCCATGGATGATTGCTGCTTCAGGGTCCACAGGAGAAACAACAGCGTTAGCCACCCTGATTGTTAGGCTGATCTTCACGGGAATGTGCAGCTCAGATGGTGTCTTCTCAGTAGTGATGTCATCCACGGGGTAATGCCGCAATGGTTCATCATCTTTAGGGAGCCCGTGGAAGCGCAGCTGCTTCTCACCTAAGGGGGCTAATGTTGACTTTCGGCTCTGATGTGGTGTACCTTTGGCTACTCATTGTTAGTTCCACTTGCCATCTAACTTTTGTTTGACGAGATTTTGTACAAAACTTTCCTCGATATATGGTGCATATTTGTATGTGCTATCTACATAAGGAGAGAAAAATAAAAGAACGTGACACACGCGTGGTCGCAAGAATATATTTTCTTTATTTACGTGCCTATACAAGAGTGCGTATATGAGAAAAGAAATACTAAGGAGTATTGATCTATACGGCGCAGGCCAATTGGCTCCGGCACATACACGGATGCATATTAGTTGTGTTGAGATATGTACATGAGTTCGAGACACGGCTTGCATGCATGAGAAGATGCAAGCCGGATATGGCTGTGCGTGCGTACTCTGTTGTCATGCATGCAACGCCCGTGTATACGATGTATACGTATACGGTAATACGGATGTGAGTGTACCGGCGGCGGAACACGTACGCGGAGCCCTAAGTGTCCAGATTCAATGATGGGCGGTTGCATGGATATATACGAGCTGGAGATAATCTCGAACGTGTAGATATGATCTCCTGGTATCTCGCTCTCCTAGTAACGAACAAAGGCGGCGCGCGTCTAGGGAGCGACGCCGACCACAACCCTACCTCTTCGCCTATAAAAACAGCCCTCCTGCCCTTCACAACGGGACTAATCACGCCCGGCTGGAAGGGCAGCCGCCGCCACGGCGCCATTTATCAGGAGCAGGTTCGGAGTGGATCGACGGAGGGAGTTGAGCGCGCTAGCCTCGGAACTTGCCGGCGCCACCGCGCTGGAGGTTTGCTCGCGAGCACGCACGCGCAGCCTCGCTCGGCCGAGCCACCGCGGGAGCTCGCCTGTGTCGCCGCGGGAGCACGCACGCGCAGCCGCCGCGCTTGCCGGAGCCGCCACGCCCGCCCGCACCGCAGCCGCTCAGGCCGCACTCGGCGCGCGGCCGTCCGCACAGGCCGCTCACCATCCGCGCTGGCCGCGCCGCTGTCACCCCGGCTCAGACCGCGCTCGCCGTCCGCGCTGGCCGCGCCGCCGTCACCCCGGCTCAGGCCGCGCTCGCCGTCCGCACATGCCGCGCCGCCGTCGCCCAGACTGCTCGCGTCCGTCGCCTAAGATGCGCTCCACGACGAGATCCATGGTGAGGGCGAGCACGAGCTCCATTGGGAGGGCTAGCACGAGCTCAGGCCAAAGCTCACCGGCGAGCTTGCCGCGGCCGGTGGCCCGGCCCCTTGCCTCGCTGGCGTGCGGCGGCCTCCCCTCCTGCTACTCCTCTCATATTTGCTGTGCTTGTGCTGGATCTTGACGAAGAGAGTCAGGAGGAAGACTGAGTTAAGAGAGAGAAAAAGATAAAATTTATTACACTAAGACACCTCTGTTGCGTGAGCTAGTTTTTTTTTAAGAGCTCCAGCGGCTCTGACTCTATGTAGCACCACTGTGGAGGAGCCGCCGGAGCCTCAAACACCGGCTCCTCCAGCTCCTTCCCATTCCCAGTTGAAAACTGTAAGAGCCGGAGCTGCTGCAAGGGCTGCTACGGGGTCGTACAGTGATGCACAGGACAAGCGCAACCGGAGCCAAACCAAACGAGAGGCCTGAGATGGTTTCTAGCTCAGGTGGCTACTGTAGAAACAAGCGTCGGGACTGCCCTTGCAGCATTGATCTCCATTCTACGGTTCACGTTACACCCGCCGTCCATTTAGTGTGCCGCTCCACGTGTTGAGCCGTAACAAGTTGGGGAGCAAAAAAATATCTCCCTCAGTCTCCTCCGCTTCTCCCTCTCACCTCCTCGTCTCTGCTTCTTCCACCCCCAACGGCCAACGGCGCCGGCGACCCCCTTCCCTGCTCCCCGCACGGGTAGGAGCGACGGCCCCCTCGCCCGCGTCCACCACAACGGAGCCGGCCAGGGCTATGCGGCGGTGGTAGCAGGTGATAACGGAATCAGGCCTATGGCCTGGTCTGGTCAACACAACCACAACCGCGGTGATCACGCGCGCCCGCTCCGCACGCACCGCAGTTCGCGCGCTCGGCGCGCCCACGTCGCGCACTTGTGCATGCCGGCAAGACCGGCACTAGTCTTCCTACCGAGCAGTTTTTCGGGAGACTACGAGAGCTTGTAACCCATGTATAAATATTCATTGACATGATCAATACCAGATGTTGCTTGCTCCTACTCTATTTCATGGTATCATTCGCGAGGTTCTGATCCGCTGTCGCCGTGTCCGCTTCTTCTTCCGCTATCCGCCATGGATGCGAACCCGCTGTTCGAGTTCAAGGAGTCTGCACAGGGCGCTTCCTCCCCCTCTTCCTCCTTTGTCGCATCTTTCACCGCCCCCTTCAACGACGGCCACCGGGCGCCGCACCCTCCTCTTCCTCCTCCACCGCCGCCCCCTCCTCCCCATCATCCCCATTCGCCGTCATCGGCTTCGATCCAGGTGGCAAACATCAAATCCCATGTACCGGTGGTGCTCGACATCGTCAAACCCAACTACCCGGAGTGGCGGTGCTTTCTCGACTCCGTCATCGGCAAGTTCGCCCTCCTTCCTCACATCCAGGCCGCGCCCACCGCCACCCAAACCACCGATCCCGATTGGGTCATGGTGGACCAGTGCTTGGTGAACTGGTTCTACAACACCATGATGTGCGACGTCATGCGCATCGTCCGCGTCCCCGGCGCCACGGCCTTCGCCATCTAGAGCTCCATTGTCGACCTCTTTCGCGACCATCAGCTGCACCGGGCTGTGTACTTGGAGGCCGAGTACCACAGCCTGTACCAAGGCGACATGAGCATCACCGACTACACCGCCAAGCTGAAGGAACTCGCCGACGCACTCCGTGACCTCGGCCAGACGGTCTCCAAAACGTCCCAGGTCCTCAGCATGCTCCGTGGACTCAACGAGAAGTATCGCCACACCATCGCCACCATCACCTCCAAGCAACCACCCCACACCTTCTTCTCCGCCCGCTCCTTCCTCTTGCTGGAGGAGCTCTACACCAACCAGCATGGCAAGATGGTCGCGTAGCACGCCATGGTCGCCCAGAGCGCCCGGAATCCATCTTCTTCTGGCGCTCCGGCACCTGGTGGCTTTGCCCCTCCAGCTGCTCCTGCCTCCGGCTCAGGATCTGGCGGTTTCGGGGGCAACAAAGGTGGCAACAGCAACCGTCGCCATGGGCGTGGTCGTGGCAACGACGCGCCCTCCTCCAACCACGCTGCGGTGGCGGCACTTCTTCATCCGGCATGCGGCCCTCCTTCCCCAATACTCCATGGGCTGCCGGCTACAACCCTCGGCAGGGAATGGTTCAGGCGTGGCCCATGCCATTCCGGCCCCCGGCAGCAGGCGTGCTCGGCCCACGCCCGGGCACGCAGCCCCAGCAGGCCTTCTACGCTGGGACTCCTTCACCAGGCCCATACGGCGGCTACCCTCAGGCGCCAGGCTTTCCTCCGGCGCCCAGCACGGCGCCCACCGAGCCGAACGCACTCCTCGCCGCGCTAGCTCACGTCGGCGTCCCACCTGTTGGCACTAGCGGCTCTGACTGGTTCCTGGACACCGGAGCGTTATCCCACATGACATCTGGACCTGGTAATCTCCACAACCTTCGCTTCATCCCTTCTCCTTCATCAATCATGGTGGGGAACGGTGCTCACTTGCCCGTTACTCATCTCGCATCGTCCTTCATTCCCACTTCTTCTCCTCTATCCCTCCATAATGTTCTTGTTACTCCTTAGTTGATTAAGAACTTAATCTCTATGCGTTCACTAACTCGTGACAATAACGTGTCGGTTGAATTCGATCCCCATGGTTTCTCCATTAAGGATCTTCATACTCGTCAGGAGAAGCTCCGATGTAACAGTCGCGGTGATCTCTACCTCACTACCGGAGACACGTTCTTTGCCTAGTGTCACATGCTTTGCCGAGTGTATTTCATCGAGCACTCGGCAAAGAGGCCGGTTTGCCGAGTGTCGCACTCGGCAAATAAATACACACGGCAAATATGTGGTTTGCCGAGTGCCTAACACTAGACAAAGTTAGGCACTAGGCAAACATGAAGTTTGCATAGTGTCAACCACTCGGCAAATAATTACACTCGGCAAACTCTAGCTTTGCCTAGTGCCTGACACTAGGCAAACTGTTCCACTCGGCAAACCTTGACAGAGCCAACGTCCGCTAGCACGTCGTTATTATTTGCCGAGTGTTTTCACCGGACTCTTGGCAAAGTGAGAACTTTGCCTAGTGTTTCCACTGGACACTCGGCAAAGTGACAACTTTGTCTAGTGTTTTCTCTTGACACTAGGTAAACTATTTTTTTCGTCATCTAGACTCCAAACTTTTTCCACTAACATCATATAGTAACCTTGACTCCATGTTAAAGTTTGGTATCTTTCTCAATCTATTTGCTATATTTAGTAAATTTATCTCATTTAATTGAACTTTTGGGGATAACTTAAATTTGAACTGCAGGAGGTTCGAATAATTGAAAAAAATGAATAGAAAATTGATATTCATGTTATTTGAAATAGAAGAACATTAAAATCCTCGAAGTTACATCAAATTTCGAACATCTTCCTCATGAAACATGAGCATGAACTTCTCACCAAATTGTTTTTAAATTATATAAAAAGCAAACGAAGTCTGAAAATCACAAGATTTGTCAAGATGTCATGATATTATATGTCGAGGCTGTGATAAAAATTTGAGAAGGTTTCACGAAAGTTGTCATGTACAATACTTACAAATCGGAACATCTCTGTACAAGTTTCATTTCAGAGAGTTGAGAAGGATCTGATAAGATCCGGTGTCATTGAGTGTCGAGTTGGAGTTTCACTTCAAACTTTTTGTATAGTGAATAGATGACAGAGATTGTTTCATGTGAAATATTAGTAATTTTTCGGTTCCATTTGCTAATTTTAATTTGTTAACCACAATTATAGAATTTTATAATTTCGATAAATATAATTTGAGCTATATATAACTGCATTAAATAATGTCTGAATATTCATGGAAGCATCGAGCATACAGTGTAGAGTGCATTTAAGAAAGTATTTTAGAATTTGATTAACTAGAACAAATTAGCATCTAGTAGATATAATAATACATCAATATTTATTTGACTTTTTAAAATTTGTATATGATTATTAAAATAAAAAATAGCATTAAAAATACATCTATAAACTTTTTAATAATACGTCTATAAGCTCTAGAAGTTGATTTTTTAAAATCTGTACATGATTTTAAAATTTAAAAAAAAATTCACATTGACTTTGCCGAGTGCCGGATCCATGACACTCGGCAAAGTTTTTTTTATAATAATCTGGACGTGATTTAAAAAAAAAACAGTTTGAGTTTGCCGAGTGCCAGATCTATGGCACTCGGCAAACCGCCGAACACACACCTAGCAGGCCAACACACACACACCCGCCGCCACCACACACACACACCAGCCACCACACACACCGACGTACACGAGGCTGCACCAGCGAACCCACCGGTGAAGGAGCCGCGCTGCCTCCGGCGCAGGAGCCTGGCCACCACCGGCCCCGCCCCACGCCACCGGCCCCGCCCCGCGCCGCCACCGGGCGCGTCGCTGCTCCGTGCCTCTGTCACGCCAGGAGGTCTCGAGGCTTCGTCGGCCCCTTCGTCAGGTCCTCTGTCAATCCGAAATATATGCTTTATTCAGTTTCAGTTATAGAAGACTCTGAAAGTCTCCTTAGTATTTTTGCCACGGATCTAGATTCTAGAAACAAATTTGGTTGCAATGGGAAAGATTTCTTACTGCGGTCTAACATAAGAGCGGAACAATTTTGAAATTGCTAGCTTACTCGCTACTCACCTGTATGGCAAATGAGAAAGCAAAAGGCATCACAATGCATATTGATAGTACTGAACCACAGTAATATAAATCATGAAGAACAAGCTCAGATGAGCGAAAGCCCTAAATGGAATTCCAAACATACATATATAGAACAAACATTGTTGATTTTTAGGCAGAACCTATTGCTAAGGTATGTTATTCATGACAGACAATATAGTTGTTGGACCAGCATAAAGATCAGTGCTCATGAATTGAGGGAGGCAATCAAAAGTGATCACGAATTTATTATCTTACCCATGTATCAGCTTAGCTACCTAAATTTGTTTTCAATATTGAAATTAGACTAAGCAAAAGATTGCTCATATAGAACTATTTCACTGCCCTTGAAGTTCTTATCTGGAAACGTAAGTGAACATTCTCACAGGGACTCCCTCAGCAAGAGCATTAGAGCTCTGGTGTATTAGCAATGTAAAGCAAATGAATTGCCATGTAAAGTTCTGAATGGTGCGGTCACCAATATGATTTTGAAACAACCTGTTTGTCTGAAAAAAATTAATTACACATGGACTACAGTCAAGTTTCAGATGATACCCTACTTTAAGCATCAGTGAGACTGAGAGAATGACCTTGCTGACTATCAGGTTTTGTGGATATTGTAGTTTTGGTAAACAAGGAGCCAAATGGTGATTTCACGCAAAGGGAAAATTTATAAATTCTCTACTGATGCAAACTTTGCTTGAGGTTCCAGCTTTTTCACTTGTTCTTCAGGTTTTGCTAGGACACAGTCATATGGTTGTTCCTTTCAGCCAAACAGAGAGCGCTACATTAACAATACTGGCCTGAACTTGAAAGATAAGTAGATGATTAGTCAAGTAGGTTATATATAGCATATGGGTAGCAGAAAGGCAAAACTGAACCAAAGCAAAGTTCAGAGTCATAACTGATTGCCTAGATGGTGCAGCAAATCCATTCATCTAATAAGTCCTAGCTGGCAGGCTACTGCAAAGCTAAAGCTATAGGTCCATGCTGATGTATACAAGCTCACGGTTCAGGCACAACAGCATCCGTGCTGCACCTAAACTAGTGTGTGGACTGGAGTGTTCCCTGTTTCTACAAGCTAACCTAGCATGTGTTTTACTGATTCATTCTTTCTACCTGTGAATGGTGCATGGCAAAAGTCATGATTTGTAGATGTACCTAATTATGTTGCCTTCTTTTTTTTTCTGTTGTGAATCAGAGAAAACAAGTCTGAAAATATACTATACACGAAGCTGTAGTATCTGTATTTGCATTACTGTCATTTCTTTCTTGAAACAAATTGCATTATTTTCATTTTTTTTGCAGGAGAAGACCCCGTCGGAGCCGAGCCGGAGTACCCCGATCGTCTTCTTCGCCGCTGCGGGTCTGCCTGCACCACGTCGCCTCGTCACTGCACCGACCCGCCACGGCCCCGCTAGCCTGACTCCACCGCCACCCAAAGTATAACCTCTCTTTCCGTATCATGGTTGTGTATCGCGTTACCCAGTTAGGCGTCTCCCGTTCAAAAGAGATATGGTTGGAAATATGCAGATCTTTGCATATCTATAACTGTATCTGATTTGAATTGTCCATATTTTTTGGACAGTCCGCGGATGCGTAGATGGGATTAGTTTTCATGGTCTGCTCCGATCCGAGACAGAGTTTCAGCATCATCTCCCCGTTGTTCTCCGGATACACACTCTCCCTGCCAAGACATGTATCTGGAGAACAGCGGGGAGGTGCTGCCGAAATTCTGTCTTGGATCGGAGTAGAGCATGGGAACTAACATCATCTATGCATCCTCGGGTGGGATTATGACCTATCCTCACCTATTAGATGGTAGGAACATCGTGTAGATGCAATTGGTGGTTATATTACTCTATGATATATATGTTTTAGGATGGATGACCGTGAGTGGATGTACACGGGCCGCTTAAGTCAGGGTCAGGTCACCGATGAATGGATCAACAAGACCAATGAATTCTTGGAACTGGCATTTGGCGAGGCTGCTAAAGGAGCGAGTAAAATCTTCTGTCCCTGCAGCAATTGTGCAAACAGGAAAAGACAAACAAAGATGGTCATGGGGCAACATCTTTGGAAGAATGGATTTACGGCAGACTATACTCTTTGGGTCTACCATGGTGAAGCTGATCGTATGAGAGAGGAGGTGGTGAGACCACGCATCGAGCATTATGATGCCGATGCCGGGGTAGCAGATTGGTTAGATGACTTTCATGAGGCACAGTTCGCTGAAGGACGTACAGAGGAGGAGCAAGAGGCAACCGCAAAGGCGTTCTACGATATGTTTTCTTCGGCACAGGAACCCCTTCACAGCCACACAAAGGTTTCTCAACTGGATGCCATTGGACGCGTAATGTCGTTAAAGTCTCAGTGTAGCATGAGTCGAGACGCCTTCGATATGATGTTGACAGTTATTGGCTCCCTGCTTCCAGAGGGTCACATTCTGCCAAAGAGCATGTACGAGTCACAGAGACTCCTTCGTGCACTTAAGATGCCGTATGAGCAGATACATGCTTATCCGAAGGGGTGCATCCTATTTAGGAAAGAACACATGGAAGCAAAGTACTGTCCAAAGTGTAAATCCTCTAGTTTCCTGGAGGTAGACTCTGGTGATGGCCAGAAGAGGCAGCTTGACATGCCTGTGACAATCTTACGGCACCTTCCATTCATACCGAGGATCCAACGGTTATACATGACCGAGGAATCCGCGAAACAGATGACATGTCACAAAAATGGCAAACGATACAATTCTGATAAGATGGTACATGCATCCGATGGTGAAGCATGGACCAGCTTTGATAGCATTCATCATGAGAAAGCTAAAGAGGCTCGTAATGTACGTGTTGCGCTGGCAACAGATGGGTTCAATCCTTATGGAATGATGGCTGCCCCATACACATGTTGGCCCATGTTCGTTATCCCCCTCAATCTCCTCCCCCCGGCGTAGCTTTCAACGACAGAACGTATTCTTGTCATTGATAATTCCTGGACACCCAGGAAATAATATGGGTGTATTCATGGAGCCTGTGATTGATGAATTGGTCCGTGCATGGGAGGAAGGGTATGGACATACGACCGGGCTACAAAGACAAACTTCAAAATGCATGTTTGGTACCACTACTCCCTGCATGACTTCCTGGCGTATGGGATATTCTACGCCTGGTGTGTTCACAGGAAGTTCCCATGCCCGATATGCAAGGAGGGTTTGAGGTTCATTTGGTTGCAGAAGGGTGGAAAGTATTCATCGTTCGATAAACATCGACAATTCCTCCCTCTTGACCATCCATTCAGACGAGACATCAAGAACTTTACGAAAGGTGTTGTAGTGACAGACCCTGCACCCCAGGTGATGACTGCTGCCGTGGTTCATGAACAGATAGATGCTCTCGTGGCCAATCAAGAAGGAGGTGGTTTTGTGGGATATGGTGAGCAACATATGTGGACTCATAAGTCGGGCTTGACTCGGCTCCCCTATTTCGATGACCTTCTTCTGCCACATAACATTGATGTAATGCACACTGAAAAGAATGTCGCCGAGGCACTTTGGGCAACACTCATGGGCACTGAAAAATCTAAGGACAACCCTAAGGCTAGAGTTGATCTAGCAACGTTATGTGATAGACCAAACCAAGAGATGAAGCCTCCTAGTTGTGGCAAGACATGGAGAAGGCCTAAGGCCGATTTCGTCTTGACCAAGGTCCAAAGGAGGGAAGTACTACAATGGATCCAAACGTTAATGTTCCCTAATGGGTATGCAGCTAATCTGAGGAGGGGAGTGAACTTATCCACTATGCGAGTCTTAGGGATGAAGAGTCATGACTACCACATATGGATTGAGCGGCTTCTTCCGGCGATGGTTCGAGGCTATGTCCCTGAGCATGTCTGGCTAGTGCTAGCAGAGTTGAGCTATTTCTTCCGCCAGCTTTGTGCCAAGGAGTTATCTCGGACCGTGATTGAAGACTTGGAAAGAATGGCACCTGTGTTGCTGTGTAAGTTGGAGAAGATCTTTCCACCCGGCTTCTTTAATCCGATGCAACATTTGATTTTGCACCTCCCATATGAGGCACGAATGGGAGGGCCCGTGCAGGGCCGTTGGTGCTATCCAATCGAGAGATGTCTAAAGGTTCTCGAAAGAAATGTAGAAATAAATGCAAAATCGAGGCTTCCATTGCAGAGGCATATATTCTAGAGGAGGTGTCGAACTTCACAACAACATACTATGGTGAAAACCTCCCTAGTGTGCATAATCCACCCCCTCGTTACAATGTTGGCGAAAATGAATCGAATCTCAACCTTTTCCGAGGGCAACTCGGAAGCGCAAGTGGATCGACCGCTAAGACCTTGACACCTGAAGAGTGGCGCAGTATCACGCTATATGTGTTGAACAACCTTGACGAAATGGAGCCGTACATGCGGTAAGTTCTCAACGAACTTGTTCCATACGCCATTACTATTCTACATCCAACCCCCTTCTTTCTCGTTGGTATAGGAAATTTCTTGATCGATTCTGGAATCTATCAAGGGAACCTACCCCGCAGGAATCTGATACCCTTAGATAGGGTGCGGGAAGTGGAATGTCCGATTTCATATCTTGGTTCAAAGAGAAGGTACTGTCCAATTTAATTTGTAATTAGTTTGACATTCCAAGTTGCTCGTACGTGCGAAAAATATAACGATCTATCCGGCTTGAGCTTGCAGAGCCAAAGGGATGCGTCTATGAGTGCCGAGTTGAGACAAGTTGCGGATGGCTTTGAATATAGGGTCAGGTCATTTACTGGTTATGACGTGAATGGATATCGCTTTCACACAACAAGCTACGAGCAGAGTCGGTCCAATCAAAGAACCACAAGTACCAGAGTTTTTACGCCTGGCCAAGATGGGATCGACTATTATGGAAGAATTGAAGAAATATATGAACTCAAGTTTCATGGTTCCAAAGCTCTTAATCCCGTCATATTCAAATGCCATTGGTTTGATCCTGAAGTAACGAGACGAAGATATTCTAATCTTGGGCTAGTCAAAATTCGACAGGATTCGGTCTTACCGGGAGACGATGTCTATATTGTCACCCAACAAGCCACGCATGTTTATTATCTTCCATATGCGTGCCAAACCAAAGAGCATGTTAAGGGTTGGGATATTGTGCACAAGGTATCACCACACGGTAAAGTACCTGTCCCAAACGATGAAGATTACAACTTAGATCCAAACACATATGACGGTGAGTTCTTTCAAGAAGAGGGGCTAGAAGGGAGGTTTGAGATAGACTTAACCGAAGCGATGGAGATAGAAGTAGACAATGAAAGGGTTCATGATGAGGACGCTGGAGATGAGGTGCAAAATGTGAAGGACTTACAAATGCTTGAGCGATTACATTCACATAATGCCAATGATGACAGCATTGCTCCTTCGGATAGTGTTGATTATGACATGGTTGATAGCGATGATGAGACTTATAATCCAGCTAATTTGGATCATGAAGACTATTTCTAATACATGTAATACTATGTTATTTTGTAATTATGTTATTTCTAATACATGTAATACTATTGTATTTTGTAATTATGCTATTTTCTAATACGTCTTGTTTACTCTTTTTAATTACAGGTGATTGAACAAAGATGGTGAGTGGTAGTCAGAGGAGGGTGCACTCGATTTACCAAAGAACATGCTCTACAACGCCTGCTGCAGATGAGGAGCCATCGCAGGGGAGGAGGAGGAGGAGGAGGAGGAGCAGCCACAGGAGGGACTCGTCGCCTCCTGCCCCGTCGCGTGAGGAGGACGAGCAGGTGACACCCGGGGACGGGGAAGAGGAGGAGGACGTTTCGCAGGGGGACGACGAGGTGCAGCACGGGGACGAGGAGGTGGAGGAGGACGAGGCGGCAGGAGGGGGGTCCACTTCCTCTGGCGATGCAGGTATCTACTTGCGAGGTCTCGCGAGCCTACCTCAGCGACCGATACCTCCTCACAGACAGCTGGTGATTCGACCTGATGGGGAAAGGTAAGTAACTTAGGATGTTATCACTACTTCATATGATATGTTAAAAATCACAATACAAAATAATAGTTTTTCTTAAACACTTGTGTAGGAGTTGGACGATTGTACAGTCTGCAGGCTGTCACACACGCAAAGTCAATGGCATCCTAGGGCTTCTGTGCAAGGAGCACTTTCCTGGCTTCGTTGAGTACGCCGGAGTGATGACGCCGGCCACCACGTTCGACCACTACGCCGCAGCCGATGATGCTATAGATCGGGATGGCAGGCTATTCAACAACAAGGCGGAGCAGGTGAAGGATGAGCTGTGGGTAAGTCCTCCTCACACTACGTTGCTCAATACATTGTATTCATTGGACATTCTTCTAATAATGAATAGATACCTCACGTCTATATGCAGGATTTCTTCCGATGCGAGGAGGGAATGGAGGATAGGGTGGATTTGGTGGCTACCAAAGTCTGTAAAAAACTTGTGAAGGACTTGCATTACGAGGCACGCATCCAGGCCATCATAACATACCACGGGTTGTACCTTCGCACGAAGATCTCCAAAACTGACGCAAGAACGATGACGCTGACCCGACAACAGTACATAGAGGTAAATATAGAATATTAATACTAATTTATTTTGAGATTAAGTAGGCTTAATTTGATCTTCTTATATGTCACATACTTGACGTGTAGGTGATTCCGTCTTTGTGCGCCCAGCACACCGCGTGCTGGGCATACATGGTGGACAAGTCGTGCGCCCCGAGTGGGCGAAGACGCACAATGCTTGCCGGGAGCACCGTCTGATGATGGAAGGTGTACCACACCATCAAGGTAGCCGCAGCCTCAGCGGATACGCACAAACATGGGTACGCGAATTCATTTATTTATTCTAACGCTCAATTATGCATGATTTCTAATAATCTTGCTGTTCTTCTCTTAGTCGTCGTCACATGGTGGCCAGCCTTGCTGCCAGTTCAAGGCATGGGCTTTGGCCCACAAGGGCAAGACGACGTTCGACGTCGACTACAACCCGGAGGACCCTCCCTCGGCGTATAGCAACGCGTCCGTCCACAGCCGCCTCAGTGAGTACGTTGAGATGGCAAGGTCGGTCAATGGGCCAAAGTACGATCCGAGCACCTAGGACTTTGATGGAGAACTCGTCATGAGGGCGGGAGGAGGCAAGAAGCATGGGCGGTACTATCTCGGCGACGGCATAATCGACACTGGCTCTACTCCCACTCTCTCCCAGATCCGGGCAAGGAGCACCAACGCAAGTCCGGCCATACGACCTCGGCCGGACACTGCACAGCGGCGGATAGAGGCACTCCAGGTATTCCTGTTTTATTCGTCGTTGATTGATTTTTACATACCTTAGCTTTGCATTATTGTAACAATGCAATGAAATATTGTAGGCCCAACTGGAGGAGGAGAAGCGACGGAAGGAGCTGGAGGCGAGGGTGGCAGCCGAGCGGGCCGAGCAGGAGGCCGAGCAGCGGACAATGGCGCAGTGGTTCTCCTATGTGACTAGTCTTGGCGCCGTTGTGGGTCATCAAGCTCCGCCGCCGCTATTCGCTCCACCTCCACCTCCTAATACAGCTACTCCTGTGAGTATGAATGTTTTAGTTTGTATGTTCATGCTTAGAGTCAAACCACAACGCTACTTAAAACCTAGGGGAGTATAAATGTTTTAGTCAAGTATGATATATATTTATCTTGTGTCACACATGCAATCTCTTCTCCTTTGTGCAGAATCAATCAGCGGCATCGAATGACGTGGCTCATGCTTCACCAAATCAGTCTCGTTGGCCGCCAGCTCGATGACGATATTTGTGGTTGTTAATGGTACTTCTATTTGCACTTGTGGTTGTGACTGATGGAGCACTTGGATTACTTGTGAACTTATTGTGATGATATATTGTGTGACATGTGACATTTGTGATATGTTTGTGATGTTGTATATATATATATATATATATATATATATATATATATATGTTGTTAGTGATATATAAGTGATGTTGGTGATATATATGTGATATTGGTGATGTCTGTTATGTACATATTCTGTTTGTTTGGATGGAACGGAAAAAACAAATAAAATAGCGGTTTTAGGTCAGTTTGCCTAGTGTTACACTCGGCAAAGGGAGCGTACTGAGCATTTCTGGAAACCTGATTTGCCTAGTGTCTTTGAGTTTGCCGAGTGTCATGACAAGAACACTAGGCAAACTTCAAAGGTTTGCCGAGTGTCACGGCATGAACACTAGGCAAATTTCAAAGGTTTGCCGAGTGTCATGGCAAGAACACTAGGCAAATCAATTTTTTTAAAAAAATAATTTTGCCGAGTGCTGACACTAGGCAAAGAAAAAAAATTTAAAATGGTTTTGCCGAGTGTCGACACTAGACAAACTATATAACGCCGTCTCGCATCCGACGACGACTTTTGTTTGCCGAGTGTCAAACGGACACTAGGCAAAGAGTTTGCCGAGTGCCCGAAAAATGACACTCGGCAAAGCTACCTTTGCCGTTAAGAAATTTGCCGAGATGGCTTTGCCGAGTGTGGCACTCGGCAAAGGGTTTGCAGAGTGTTTCTCACCCTTTGCTGAGTGCCGTCGACACTAGGCAAAGCGCTCGATTCCAGTAGTGGCTGCAGCCGCTCCAGCACCATGCTCTCCACGCCCCTTCCACCTCAGCCGACCTCTGGCACCAACGGCTAGGTCATCCGGGACGTGATCAACTGGCTGCAGCGCTGCGTTCCTTCGACTTCACCTGCTCCAAGTCTACTGCACACACCTGCAATGCTTGTCAACTTGGCAAGCATGTTCGTTTACCGTTTTCATCTTCTACTTCTGTTAGCTATTTCCCTTTTCAGCTAGTTCATTCCGATGTATAGACATCTCCTGTACCTACCATATCTGGCTACCAATACTACCTGGTTATTATAGATGATTACTCACATTATGTTTGGTCCTTTCCTCTACTGCGTAAGTCTGATGTTGTCTCCACGTTCATGTCGTTCTGTTCCTATGTTCAGACACAATTTTGCCTTCCTATTCTAGCCTTTCAAACTGATAATGGACGCGAATTAGACAACTTTGCTCTTCGGCAGTATTTTCAGGAACGTGGCATTAGCCTTCGCCTATCTTGCCCGTATACCTCAGCACAAAATGGGAAAGCCGAGCGCACACTGTGTACTCTAAATGACAGTGTTCGCACCATGCTTCTCCATGCGTCTGCTCCACCCTCCTTCTGGGCTGAGGCCCTGAACACCGCGACCTACCTTGTCAATAGGCGTCCATGTCGCCCCACTGGCGCGGTCACACCTCAAGAGCTCTTGTTTGGCACACCTCCAGACTACGGCCATCTACGCGTATTCGGCAGCCTGTGCTACCCCAACCAGGCAGCCACCGCGCCCCACAAGCTATGTCCACGTTCTGTGCCCTGTGTCTTTCTTGGATACCTAGCAGATCACAAGGGTTATCGGTGCTACGACATGGCTACCAGACGTGTCATCGTGTCGCGTCACGTCGTCTTTGATGAGTCCCAGTTTCCGTTTCGTGCAATGCATCCTCCGTCCACACCGTCGTTCGTGGTCATACACGACGCCGGCGACGATGACATCATGCAGCTGGATCAAGGTCGTCCGCGGGCCCTTTCCCCGCGGCCGCACTTCTCATCACGGTCCACCTCTGCAGCTGCGGACTCATCTGTGAACCACGGTGCTCCATCTGATGCTGTGGCCACGCCGCAGTACCCATCCTCGGCGCCGCACTTTGACGCCACTCTGCCCAGTTCACCAATGCAGACGGTTCCTGGTGCTGCTTTCTCCGGGCCCGGCGCCACGGCCAACGCGTCGCCGTCTACACCAACACCGCAGCCAACTGCGTCAACCCCGGTGTCATC
Source organism: Saccharum officinarum (assembly GCA_020631735.1). Lineage (NCBI taxonomy): Eukaryota > Viridiplantae > Streptophyta > Magnoliopsida > Poales > Poaceae > Saccharum > Saccharum officinarum. Next base: position 3,788,319 of record CM036184.1, on the reverse strand, counting down.
GCCCGCCGCTGCTCAGGCAGCTACACTCGCTGCGCCTCCTCGCCATCCGATGGTGACACGTGCACGGGAAGGCATTTACAAGCCCAACCCACGGTACGCAATGGCGGCGGCTACATCGGCGATCTCTCCACTCCCCAGCTCGAGTCGGGCCGCTCTCCGCGACCCGAACTGGCACGCCACGATGCAGCGGGAGTTCGACGCTCTGAAGGCGAATCACACATGGCGGCTCATCCCTCGACCGGCCAACGCCAACATTGTCACCGGGAAGTGGGTGTTCAAGCATAAATACAATCCGGATAGCAGCCTGGACCTTTACAAGGCCCGCTGGGTAGTGCGCGGTTTCACTCAGCGTGCCAGCATCGACTATGCTTCGGCGAGACCTTCATGCCCGTGGTGAAGCCGGCGACCATCCGCACCGTTCTAACACTCATTGTAGGCAAGCGGTTGCCGGCGCGGCAACTTGACGTCTCCAACGCGTTTCTGCACGGCCACCTCGACGAACGCGTCCTGTGCCAGCAGACAATTGGGTTCGTCGATCCCGATCAACCCGATGCAGTGTGCCTCTTGTCCAGGTCACTATACGGGCTTCGTCAAGCTCCAAGAGCCTGGTTCACCAGGATCGCCGGCTTCCTCCGCTCCATCGGCTTTGTCGCCACTCGCTTGGATTCGTCCTTGTTCGTGCTACGGCGCGGCTCGGACACGGCATTCCTCCTTCTCTACGTCGACGACATGGTCCTCAACGCCTCCACTGACAAGCTCTTGCAGGACATCATCGCACGGCTCCAGAACAAGTTCGCGGTGAAGGATATGGGACCGCTTCACTACTTCCTCGGCGTTGATGTACAGCGAAGGAACACCGGCTTCTTGTTGTCGCAGACGAAGTACACTGAAGAACTCCTGGATCGTGCGGGGATGGTGCACTGCAAGCCTGCTGCTACCCCGATCGACACGAAGGCCAAGCTGTCGGTGTCGTCTGGTGCCGCTGTGCGTGACCCCAACGAGTACCGCAGCATCACCGGAGTGCTGCAGTACCTCATGATCACGCGGCCCGACATCGCCTATGCCGTCCAGCAGACACGTTTACACATGCATGATCCTCGGGAGTGCCACCTCGCCATCATCAAGCAAATCCTTCGCTATGTGCGCGGGACGTCGTCGTTCGGGCTTCATCTTCACGGTACGACTACACCGACAATTACTGCCTACTCCGACGCTGACTGGGCGGGATGCCCAGACACATGACGTTCCACGTCCGGCTATTGTATCTACCTCGGCAACGCGCTGGTGTCGTGGTCGTCCAAGCGACAGACCACGGTGTCCCGCTCGAGCGCTGAAGCCGAGTACAGGGCTGTGGCGAACGCGGTGGCTGAATGCATTTGGCTTCGGCAGCTGCTCGAGGAGCTACACGTCGTCATCCCGCGCGCCACAATCGCGTACTGCGACAACGTTTCTGCGGTCTACATGAACAAGAACCTTGTGCATCATCGGCGTATGAAGCACATCGAGCTGGATATTCACTTGGTCCGCGAGCGCGTTGCTCTCGGCGACCTGGGCGTCGTTCATGTTCCCACCGACCAGCAGTTCGCCGACGTCATGACCAAGGGCCTGCCAACCGCGACGTTCACGGCGTTCCGATCCAGTCTCACCGTCGGGGGACCCGACGCTGTCACTGCAGGGGGGTGATAACGGAATCAGGCCTATGGCCTGGTCTGGTCAACACAACCGCAGCTGCGGTGATCACGCGCGCCCGCTCCGCACGCTCCACGGTTCGCGCGCTCGGCGCGCCCACCTCGCGCACTCTGCATGCTGGCAAGACCGGTACTAGTCTTCCTGCTGAGCAGTTTTTCGGGAGACTACGAGAGCTTGTAACCCATGTATAAATATTCATTGACATGATCAATACAAGATGTTGCTTGCTCCTACTCTGTTTCAGCAGGGCCCCCGGAGGCCGGCACCCCCCTACGCGGCACGGCGCGGGCGGACCCCGCCGGTGGCCACGGCCGCGGCCGTGGCCGCGTCCGCTCGCTGGTTTGGTCCCCCTTCCCTTCGCTCTCTCTACCTTTGTCCTTACCTCTCTCTGTTGGATTCCCGTCTGTCGGTGCTCGCGGAGGCTCGTGTCCTAGCTAGGTTTCCTGGGGTTGGATTTCAACTTAGTCTTCTGGGGATTTTAGTTCTTTTGTGCACACCCAGGAGTGGATGAGAGCCGGCTATTGTAGTCGAGGTTTGAATATGAAAAGGAGCTGGGGCAAAACCAGCCCACGGTGCCATGGAGGGCTGCTCTCCTTGCTTCGTCGCCGACAGCTAAAAGCAGTTGCTAACGCTTCCAGATACCGCCTTTCCATTTTCCTTTCCGTCAGTTGGTGTGTCGTGGGCGGATGATGACTTGGAGCAGGTGTGTACTGATGCGTTTATTTTATTGGTTGTTCAGTTTCATGCGATTGTTCATCCATTTGGTTAGTTTATGGTTGGATCTGTGAATTTGTATTATTTTAAATGGTTTCAGTTTCAGGTTTGATTTCATACCCTGGCCAACCACTGCCACTGCCCTAGGTGCCTCTTACCACGCTGCATGTTGTTTTCCCTTGTAGTAGCTTGGAGGTACAAGCAGCCGCCACTCACAATGGGTTACCTGTGCAAAAGTGAGGTGCCGCACTATCAGTAATTTGTTCCTTTTGTTTACTGGAGGTCATGGTACAACCCTGATTGCCGATGTTTTAAGTGTTCAGTTCTTTTAGCTACTGGCCTTTGTTACGGAGAGCTTCCATCTGACAAGAATAGTACGCCTACCAAAGGACAGCGAATGAATTGGGTTCTACTTCTGCATGTACTGCCTAATTTATTTGGATTGTGTTGATCTGACAAGTTACATTGCTGAAACATGTAAATATGCTTGCCACTTTGACTATTGGACAGCCTGTTTAAATGAACATGTAAATATGCTTGCCACTTTGACTATTGGACAGCCTGTTTGAATAAATAAATCATTGATCTTGGTCTCATATTTTCTGAAATATCAGTTCAGATTGCACTCAAACGTGTGGATTTTCTTTCGTGACATGTTTATTAAGTATGAGACTAAAACTGCTCCTTCTCTGCTCCATTTGGAGCTGCTTTCGTGAATGGAGTTTTTTTTCCCCATTAGTGCGTCCATTCTACCTGCTCATTGTTGTGTCTTTGTTGAGCAGGACCACAAAGTACGGGATTCTCTGTAAAGCTTTAAGGGCTTTTATCTTTGCTGGATAAAGCTGCACAGGAATTAGAAAAAGGACATGCTCTTACTTTCGGTGGCAGGTGAACCGTTACTTTCTAGCTTGCAGAAATCATGCTTGAGTTATCATCATTCTATCCCGTGTGTTTTCAGCCTTTAGTGTCAACATGGTTGCGTTAAAAACAAACAACGTTACCTTGGTCTTTTTTATGCTAAACAAAAATTCACTTCTGTTTATACAGTTAGCATGCCACTACGCTACAAAGTTTTGGCTCACATTGGTTTCTTTTCCCATCTAAGATGCACCTTTTCTTTTCCTAAAAAAGGCCACATGGTACAGTGCACAAGAATCTAAAACATATCTTGACATGTTCTCGATAGTAAGGTCTCGCATTTTTATTGCTCAAATGTAGGTTCCGATGCCCATGCTTATAAAATAGCTTTTTTCCATGTCCAAATTTTTTTCTCCATCTAAGATGCACCTTTTTCCTAATAAAAGGCCACATGGTACACTGAAAAAGAACCTACACATACGTGATCATGTTTTTGATAGTTCTCTTGACCATAGGACCTGCCTGCTAAGAGCCTAAGATTCCTTCCTTGTTTTTAAGGAATAAATTATTTGAAAGTTACATTCTACCTAATGACAGTAAAAAAAAAAGGGGACATTTAAGTGTCCGCGGTCTTTGTGGATGCTAAAACCATACCGTATATGGCCATCTGATACAAATGCTCATTGTAATTAGGAATTGCAATCTCAATTGGTCAACCACGTTTTGTATGGTGCTAATCCAGGTACGTCTCTCTATTTTAGATATGTCACTACTGGAATATGCTACTTTGCCGAGTGTAACACTCGGCAAAGAGCACTCGGTAAAAATCCTATCGGCAAAGGGCTCTTTGTTGAGTGCCATTTATCGGGCACTCGGCAGATCGAAACGAAAAAATCATGAAAAATAGCAAAAAAAAAAAAGAGGAAAGGCCCCCACCTAGGCCACACAAGGCTGCTGCACCCAGTTGAGCAGCCACAACATTTTTTCCAAACTTTGCGCCCATCAGGATTCGAACCACGGTCCTCACGCATGGGTACGCACACGAACCCCTATACCACTGCGTCCCTCTTTCATTTGTGTCTATAAGACGTTTTTATTCCCCATATATTGTACTAAAACGAGTGTAAATTGCTTGTTTGAGGCTCTAAACGAATCCAAATCAAAAAGTTGTCAACTACAAAGTTTCATAACTTTTTGAGATCTACATTTTTCATTTAGGAAGTTTTTCCATCCGAGGTTGTTTAAAAAAATTTGAATTTCAAATTTGAAAATTCAAACGTACTTTTGCATGACAAAATGATTTCAAATGAAAAACTTGTTAACTACAAAGTTTCATAACTTCTCGAGATCTGCAACTTTCGTTTTTGGTGTTTTTTCATCCGAGGTCATTTGAAAAATTCGAATTTTAAAATTTTGAAATTCAAACGTAGTTTTGCATGACAAGATGAACTCAAATGAAAAAAATTGTCAACTACAAAGTTTCATATCTTTTCGAGATCTACAACTTTTATTTAGGTTGTTTTTCCATTCGAGGTCTTTTGAAAAATTCAAATTTTAAATTTTAAAATTTAGATGCAGTTTTGTATGGCAAGATGATTTCAAATGAAAAAGTTTTTAACTACAAAGTTTCATAATTTTTCAATATCTACAAAGTTTATTTTGGTTGTTTGATCACTTATATATCCAACATGGTGGTTCTAACATTGTTTACAAATCGTATATCTCTCTCTTGTAGTTTCATAAACTACAAGAGAGAGATCTAAAATTTATGAACAAAATTACTTTCATTTTCTCGTATGAAGAAATGACCTAAATAAAAAATGTTCATCTTGATGAGTTCTACAACTTTCTAGTTGAAAACTTTTTCATTTGAATTAATTTACTGCTTCAAATTTTAATTTAAAATTTGTCTTTGCCGAGTGCATAAAAAAAAGCACTCGGCAAAGACTTTCTTTGTCGAGTGTCAAGAAAAAACACTTGGCAACACTCGGCAAAAGAAGGCTCTTTGCCGAGCGCTGAAAAAACACTCAGCAAAGAAGGCTTCAAAATTTGCCGAGTGTTTTTTTATTTGGCACCGGCAAAGAGCTTCTTTGCCGAGTGCCCGAAAAAAAACACTCGGCAAATCATTTAACACCCGGCAAAGTTCCATTCTCCGGTAGTGTGTGATGTAAAATCTGTAACTGCTACGATACCAGCTTATCAAACATCACTGCAAGATCCATGTTTATCCATATAATATCTGAACCTGGTAGCATACCAGTTGACATATAAAAAGTTTATCGACCAAACTGTCAATGTTTTGCTGCTGTTGTGATCTTTTCAACATATATAACCATATGCATGAGCCGCTGATTTATTTATTTTATCCTGAGCATATGCCATTGCTGATGATGTGGCCATTCCAATTTGAGCATATAACAATGCCTGTGAGGTGCATCCAATAAACCTCACCATATTTCCATGTCATCGCTATTTTGCATTCTATGTTGACCGCATTTCAATGCCGATGATGCTGAAAATAAATATCTTTTTACGAGAATATACAGTCATGATTATCACCATACATGATCTTTTTATTCTCATTTGAAGTGACCCAGTGACATATGTTATGATGAGGACTCGTCTTTTATGATATTCCTATTCCGCTTTTTATTCTCATTTGAAGTGACCGCATTTGAAGTGACCCAGCGACATATGTTACGATGAGGACTCAGTCTTTTATGATATTCCTATTCCTATTCCGCTTTTATTGAACTGAGGCATTCGAAATGCTTGTTTTTTTTGAGACATTCAATTCTGTTCGAATTCTCATTTGAAGTGACCCAGTGACATATGTTATGATGAGGACTCAGTCTTCTATGATATTCCTATTCCACTTTTATTGAACTGAGGCATTCGAAATGCTTGATTTTTTGAGACAGCCAATTCTGTTCGAATATAAAAATGCTACTCTTTCCAGCACTTTAAATTGTACTAGTCAGATTTGGAGTTATTTTCCCCTCTCTTGGGTTTTTGTAGCTATCCATATAACACATAAAATGAATTGGACACAGGGAGGCAAGAAAGTAAATCACATGCCTAATGATTTGTTTTGACCCTTGCATAGTTTTGTGTATCACACAAAAGACTAATGAATCCCCGGGTTATGCATGTGTAATCTCCTCTTTTTGGCAACAATCTTACCAACGAAGGCAAGGAGGTATCGGCATTCAGGCTCTTCACAAGAAATTGGTGCTGCACAGAATGACAGCTACGTGGACATTCAACATTCAGCCAGCCTTTCGATTTTCAGCCGTATGTTCCAATTCGTTTAACATTTTGTTGCTTCATAGTTTCATTTTGTGGCCTATTGGGCTTGCAATTTGGCCTGTTAGGGTTAGAATAGGCACCCAAAAACGCAGGAGGCACACACACCGTGCGCATTTTTTCCCCGTGCGGGTTTCCTCCCTCCCGCGCGCGATTCTCCACTTCCCGCGCGCGATTCCTCACCCCTCCTCGCCCCCCCTCCACACGATATTCCCTGTCTCTGGTGAACTATTCTCCTCCCTCATGCGCTATTGTCCTCTCTGGTGAGCTGTGTAGCCGTCGGCGCCCTCTGCCAGGTCAAGTGGCCGCCGGTCTTCGTTATGAGCTGCTCCGATGAGGGTATGTGCCTTTCCCCTCTCCATCTTCTTCCCTCCTCCCCCATCCCTCACTCTGCAGCCTCTCAGGCTCTCTGCTAGGATGCATGCTTTATTGTGTATACTATATAGAATATATAGGTGTGTATATATAGTAGGTATATGTCCTGATATATAGGACGACTATATGGACGACCAGGGTTGACTAGGCTTGACTAATCGGCCTGGTCAACGACTAATCACGATTAGTCTCCTGGTCGGTCCCATGGCGACTAGGTTTGACCGGATGACTAGAAAACATTGGACACAGCTTGTAACAGATTCTCACATGAAATGTTTTTCTTTTTGCAGGCTGATAAGAACAATTCCCTTTACTCTTTGCATCTGAAACCACAACAGAGCCTTAGCAGGTTGTTTGCCCATTTATCCTTGACTTCATTTTTAGTTACAAATACATTACCACAAGCAATTATACGGATTACTGTGGTTTTGTTTTCACAGCACAAAGAAACCATTAATTTTCTACAATAGATGACACAGCGACACTGTAACTGCATTGCAGTAAATAACCTTATTTTTCCTACAATATACTCCCTCGGTCCCCAAAAGAGTGTCATTTTTTACTTTCAAACATCTTGTTTGACCATCCGTCTTATTCAAAATTTTTGTATAAATATCATCTATTTTTTATGACTTATTTTATCATTAGAGATACTTTAATAATGATTTATTTATTTTATAATTTACACAAAATTTTTGAATAAGACGAACGGTCAAAGACAATGTCTGAAAGTCAAAAACGTCACTCTTTTTGGGATGGAGGGAGTATATGTCCAGTTTTGATTGAATAGAATTCAGTGTCCATTTCAAGTTACGAACTTCGACAAGATTATAGTCAGTTAACAACAGTCCTCGATGTTTGCTTGTGCAGAATGTTCCTCCCTGCCTTTTAGCCTTGTAATCTACACTTCAGCAGTTCAGCCTAAAAACCACTCAACCAACATGTGTTACATTTTGTCACTGTTCTTTCCTCGTTGTTTAATTAACATTCTGTATGAACATGTCAGCTCTTGTATTCTTTTCCATACACAATTACCTTAAAACCATGACTGAAGATGGATTCAATGATGCCCCTGCTCTTGAACTAGCTGACATTGGTATAGCTATGGGCGTTGCTGAAATGAGTAAATACTTAGTTTCCAATCTTATTAATGTCCACCTTACATCACTTTTTAGTTTCCTATACATAGATCTACCACTCTTCTCAATTGTCGTATTATTTCTGCTTGAGGAAGCCTGTAAAATTATTATTTTTACAAAGTGCATTCCGAAGAATGGTTTTATTGAAGGGAGTGTGGTGTAGGTTACCAGAGAATGATTGTTTCTTAGATTTGCTGCTTTTTAGATAGCCAACAGACAATGCTTAAGAGCATCAACTTTACTCTATGATTTACTTCCTCCTCTAATGCCCCATTCTTTGCTTCTGTTTCGTACCAGAATAGGTGCTGCTGAGAGTGAACAGTTCATACCGGCAGCCCAGCGGTATGGTCTCCAGCTCATGGATCTCATCATTATTGTGTCCAAGGTGTTTGATCAAGCACCAATCGGTTGGATCTGTGTGTGAGATTAAACTGTAAGAACTCATTCAATTCATGATTCTAAGACATAATAGTTGTACATGAACGTAACTTTGAAAAGACCTGAGACACCTGCATTTGTAGAGTCATAAATCTGATGAATTATTATCTAATATAGGATGTTGCGCGAACCTCAGCTATTTTGTTCACATGTTACTGTCGAATGTCACAAATGCAGCCTGTTCGCTTGAGCTTTCAACCGCTTATTTTCAGCCAGACAGCAGTGTTTTTCTCTCACATAAATCAGCCAACAGTACTTCCAACCACTTATTTTCAGCCCCGGCGAACAAACCCATGGATCATAGTGTAAAAAGTAACCCTCTTTCTAATGGTACAGATATGGGTCAGCAGAACCCAAGCAGCTGCCACTCTACCTCGACATAGGTCAAACCTATGTATATAACACATAACACCACCTCCAGACAAAGCATGGCAACACGTTTATGGACTTTTAGACGTTTTCACTCCTGTGTACACTGCATGCTTCTCTCCACGCTTTAGAATACCTCTACTTGGATCCTGTCTATTCTCTCTTCGTATCGTAAAATGTAAGTACGGATCTTTTACTCAAGTATTGCTTTAATCCATCATGCCCCGTGTTACTGTCTATCATTTGATCGCGATGATGACCATGATCTGAAAACATACAGGCCCACCTTGTTCCGTCTTGTTTACATTTGGTCCGTGCTTATTACAGGCCGTGATTTTAAATGCAAATTAGGACATGGTGCTCATGAAACCTACAACTGCTTATGATGCCAGCTTCAAAATGCATTGTCAGCCTGATGTATCTTATGAAATTAAATATGGCTTCACCCTATGCTACTGTGCAATCCTTTATGTATAAACTGCCCTGTAGCTTCCAAGTGCGCGAGGGCGCGCGCCTTCCACTAGTCGTATATGTATTTCATCACATATGATTGTTGCCGGTTTGATATCTAAATCCTAGCTTCCTTCGCTCCTGACCACACGGTACTGACGGAGCGGGCATTGACGGCCGAGAGAGTCCGACCTATAGCTGTAACGGACAATGACGGATGAAGAAAATACAGATACAGGCAAAGCACCTCTGGAGGAACGTGGTGCGAACCACACAACTCTTAGCGGCAACGGAAGGCATACAGTATGTTCTTGTGGTTAGAAATGTACGCTAAAGAAAAAGAAGCCCTTTTCTTTTCCATCTGTAATGTAAAGCCAGATGCAACCATGCAAGCATACAGCACCGTGCGAGGTGATTAGTCCTACCTCGACGACTCAGAGAGGCGCGACAGGATGAGCTGCCTATATAATGCGGCCAATGAGCATCAGTGCTCCACACTTGCCTTTGCCTAGTTGCCTGGACAGTAATGATTGACAACAAAATTCGGTTTAAACTGAATTTTGAATTCGGGATATTCCAAATTAAAAGTAGAAAAGTAGAAAACGGTCGGAAACGGTCGGAAAATGTCTAAACCGTTTTCTACTTTTACATTTGAAATACGAAAACGAAAGCGAAAACGGTAAAGTCGGACACAAAAATACGAATTCGATCGGATAAAATACAGAAAACGATGCGGTTCGGTTCGGAATATTTCCGTTCCGTTTTCATCCTTACTTGTGACGGGCAACGGCAGAAGAAAATACATATACAGATAGTGAGCGTAGCTGCGTAGGCCAAGCGCGTGTGGAGGAACGAGGTGCCAACCACACAACGTACGCTTAGCGACGACGGAAGCCGACAGACTGTTCCTGTGGTTAGAAATGTACGCTAACGATAAAAGAAGAGTAAACACGCGTGCAAACCAATTACGATGACCTGTCCAGAAGAAGAAAAAAGACCTAGATAGGTAGCGCTGCTTGTAGTATTAAGTCCGTCGTCCTCCACTGCATCTGCAAAGACCCAAGCAAAGCAACTCCTCTCCGATTCTTGCTGTCCAGTGCTGTGTGCCACCGTCAGATCCTCCCAAACCTTTAGCTCCGATCCCTGCTGCATACCTGCACTCCTGCAGGGTGCAGCGTCCATACCCCCGGACGTGTTCACGATGCGGCGAGCCATGAGAGAGAATGAGGTCGTCACTGCTGTCTCCATGGCTGCCATCTCCTCCACACCGTGTGGTGACGGTGACACTGACGCGGAGCCTCGAAGCCAAGCTCTTGGCCCTGTCGTTGCTATGGGTTGGCCTCTACCGGCTTGATATCTAAATCCTAGCTCCCTTCGCCTCTGACCACACGGCACTGACGGAGCGGGCATTGACGGCCGAGAGAGTCCGACCTATAGTTGTAACGGACAATGACGGATGAAGAAAATACAGATACAGATAGTGAGAGCAGCGGATTTTACTTTCCCCTGAGTGCAGGCAAAGCGCGTCTGGAGGAACGTGGTGCGAACCACACAAGGCTTAGCGGAGACGGAAGGCAAACAGTCTGTTCTTGTGGTTAGAAATGTACGCTAAAGAAAAAGAAGCCCTTTTCTTTTCCATCTGTAAAGAAAAGAATAAGAAGAAAGACCTAGCTAGGTAGCGCTGCTTGTAGTATTAATTCCGTCGTCCTCCACTGCATCTGCCTTAGCAGCGACCCAACCCAAGCAAGTGTTCTCCTATTCTTCCTTCCTGTCCTGTGTGCCCCCGTCTCCGTGCGATCCTCCCAAATCTTTAGCTCACGGCTGGTGTGCTGCAAACCAGCACCCCTGCAGCCTGTGCTGTTCATGATGCCGCGAGCCTTTCCCTTGAGAGAGAATGGGGCCGCTGCTGTCTCCATGGCTGCGATCTCCTCCACACTAGTCGTTGTGGTAACGGCGACGCTGAGCCTTGAAACCAAATTTAAACTCATGGCCTTGTCATTGGCATTGGGTGGCCTCTACCTGCTTCAGCGTGTCCTGGTGGGAAAGCGGCGTTTCTCGGGGCACTGGCTCGTGCAGTACGGTGCAATGGCGGCCTACTATCTTCCTGCTCCTCTCGTGTTTTATGCTGCCAAAGCTGTGTACTCCACCTCCCACATCGATACCCATCTCCTCGTGGTCGGCGTCCTCTACATGTTTCCTTTGATTGTTCCAGTTCGAGAGCATGTACTGCTTGTCACCAACATGAGAGCCTATTCTCTCCGCTACCGTCCACGAGATGGTTACAAATATCTCATGTGGCTAGTCTTCCTTGGTTGGGTATATTTGGAATGGGCTCGGATTCCAGGTTGCAATTGCAACTTCTGCTGGTGGCGAAGACTGTACCGACTTCTGCAGATGGGTCTACAATTTTTAGGGACGTTGTTCATTCTATTTGCTCATACATCAGACTCCAACTTGGATTGCCAGACCAAAGCAGTTGCTGACTACATGAAGCGGGAGTCCAGCAAGCCGTCAACAAGCTCACCCTTCTTTGATGATGATGATGATGCTAACCGTAACAGCAGTCTGCTGCTGCTGGATTGTTGCAGATATCCCTTTATGCAGGGGGGAAATGGGGAATGGGTCACTGTCAAAGATTTGATGCAGCGAGATGATCTGCCGAATGAGGACAAGGACATTTGGCTCTCCTACAGCTTGTGCCGGCTTTTGGCAAGGCGCTACTATGGGTTCCACTGCGCAGAAGAAGGAGATGACAAGGTGCGCCGTCTTGCGCTGGCGGACCTGAGAACAACAGATGGCTACAAGAGGGCATTCACCATTGCTGAGGTGCAGTTGGCTTTCCTTCACGATTACTTCTTCACCGCCTCCCTCCCAATCATAGAATCAGGATTGGAGTACATTGAAGCTGCACAAAAGTTAATGGAGGCATTCACAATGATCATTTCAAACTTCTCTAGTGCCATTCCAACCGCGATTGCAACATTTATGTCATGGTGTTCACTATTTGAGACCCCAGTGTCGTTGCTGGTTAAAAATCTTTTGGCCATCCATTGGCGTCCAATACACACTGCTTTTCGAAAACTCAATGGTCTCCCCAAGGACCCTGTCATCATCATCCGCTTTAGGCCTAATCCTAATGCGCAGGATGTTTTTGACCCGTTTCAAGCTCAAACTGGTGGTGCTTACTGGAGGAACAAAATAGGTCAATACTCAATTCTCCAAGACTACGACCGTCACTCTCTCAAGAAGAAACTTGTAGCCTGGTTCCAACAAATTATGCTATCCCAACCGTCGTATGGGTTCATCAAGCATCTTCCAGTAGAAGAAGAAGAAGTTGATATGCTGCAGCTGGACAACATGAGAGAGTTGGTTGCTGATACTCTCCGCGATATAGATGGCCCGCCCACAAACGGTACCAGATCTCTGAAGAGTAACATGAATCGGATAAACAGGGGCAGTGCTGGTTATGGCTGGTTATTGACCTGCAAGCAAGAAACTCACACGGACACCATCCTCATATGGCACATAGCAACCTGCTACTGTGACATGTCAATGCGCCATTCTGATCGGCACGAAGGGTTCCCCCGATTAGTCGAGACAGACACTTTCCATAAAGTTGCCACAGCATTGTCAAGATACTGCGCCTACCTAGTGGCCTTTCTTCCAGAGTTCCTCCCAGAGCACAGCCTTACCACCAAACAATTGTTTCAGAGAGTCTTGCAGGAGGCACAGAGTGCACTAGGAGCGACACCAATGGAAGAAAAGGAGAAGTACACCAAGATGCGAGAGCTACCTCTACCGCACCAGCATGAGCAGCAGACCACCTTTCAAAAGGGTGTTGAGCTGGGACGCCAGCTGGACAACCTCGATGACACCCACCTGAGGTGGAAGGTAATGGCAGAGTTCTGGGCGGAGACGATCCTGTACGTTGCGCCGTCCGACAACGCCGAGGCACACATCGAGCACCTAGCCAAAGGTGGGGAGTTCATCACGCATCTCTGGGCCCTGCTCTGCAACGCCGGCATCCTGAAGAGGGCAGAAGGAGAATGGCATCCGCCAGCTTCCACTACCACAGAGTAAGCAATGTGTGGTCTACACTGCTAGCCGTATGCTGATAATACATCGAGCTTGTTACTCGTTTGTACTCAAACCACCAACTAATGTGATGTTAGGTCCCGCAAATTTTGGTTTTTGATTTTATCATCGGTTCATTATTCTATCTGGCTTCATGGATTTTGTTTGCTTATTATGCAGAGGACCACCAACAAGACACCAACTGAATGAAGCATTGTCCTCTTCTATTGATGAAGCATCAACATCTTCCATGTCTTTTCTACCAAGGTTAGCAATTCTACACTTGTTTTCGATGATTATATATTAAACCTAGCTTTGACTTCTAATTAGTTTCCTTCTCACCACAGACATACTTCAGAACCTCCAACAAACGAAAAAGGAAAGCAACCTCAAATTCTGGAGGATCATGATCAATAAGGTAATCTCTACTACATGTCCTCTTTTTGGATCAGCATAGCTGTTTCTTTGCTGTGAGAATTCCTGATTTTTATTGTTATGGATGCACAGTGCAGGTGTAAAGGCCCATGGAAGAAGCAGGCTAAAATTAAGGTTATTTCACAGACCTGCAATGGCCATTAGAAGCAAAGAAACTTTATCCTTCTAGCTCTGCAATGAGCACAATAATGCTCAGCTTGTGCTTTTGTGCTCAGTTACCTACTTACCTTTTATTGAATCTATATATATTGAACCATGCTCAGGCTTATGTGACCATGTTTTGAACCAGTAGTGTTGAACTTCGTATGTTGTGTTTGAACTTGTCAGCTATGTGTTGGACCAGATGTCGTTGGCCTCATGTATTGGCTTGATTTGTTGAACATGTACTATTGAACCTAGCTGTGTTGAACATGTTCTATGTAATCAAGCTGCGCTCAACACTTCAACTTGTTGTGTGATGGTTGATAAATATTATTACAATATCTTGTGATCTCGTTTGTATATGATACAAAATGTTCTCCTATTTGCCAATTATGCATGCTTTGTTTTGCCAACTGGGACTATGGAGAAGAAAAATCTTGTCATTGATGTGGAAACAAAATCTGAACGTGACATGTACGTATTTGTTAAACAAAGGACAGTTGGTGAAAAAGGTTTCATTATTGTGCTAAAGGTGGAAATAGGCTCGAATTTCTGCCTAACAAGAGTGGGAATGGGCCAAGGGTGGGAAAAGGCCCAATGTCCCAACAATTCGAAAATTTGAATTTCAAAATATGAAAACTTCAGGCAAAATTTTAGGATGATAAATAATTTTAAATAAAAAAGTTGTCAACTACAAAGTTGAATACCTCATTAAGATCTACAACTTTGGTTTTGGTCATTTCTCCATCCAAGTTCGTTTGGACAATTCGAAATTTTGAATTTCAAAATATGAGAACTTCAAACATAATTTGGAACAATAAATGATTTGAAATAAAAATGTTGTGAACAACAAATTTGAAGACCTCATCGGGATATACAACTTTGGTTTTGGTCATTTCTCCATCTAAGTTCTTTTGAACAATTCAAAATTTTGAATTTCAAATTACGAAAACTTGAAATAGAATTTTAAGACCATAAATTATTTCAAATAAAAAAGTCATCAACTACAGCGTTATAGAGCTCATTGCGATGTACAACTTTGGTTTTAGTCATTTTTTCATCCAAGTTTTTTTAACAATTCAAAATTTTGAATTTCAAAATATGAAAACTTCAAATAGAATTTTAGGATTATGATAGTCAAGCATGTTATAAATATCATTACAAATGTATCGTAGAAGTAGGTTGTGGCAACTTTAAGCTGTTTATGACCAAACCATGACTTTGTTATAAACATCTGTCATTTTGAACAAAATTGTTATAAACAAGACCAATTTGTAATAGATAAGTATTCTGAATTTGAAAACTGTAATAAAAAGCATGATCTCTTGTAGTGATTTCAGAATGTTTCTTCAAGCTACTCATGTCAGTTTGTTAGTCACAACTTTTTTTAAAAAAAAACTTAAAATAACATTAAGTATAGAAATTGATCTATATTGATATAAGGCGAGCACTATAATTTTTTATGGTATACTAGAATTTAATTTTAAAAACATATAGATACTTCAGCAACAGTGATATGTACAGAATCACAGACTTTATGTTGCAACTTCCAAGTTTGTAACAAACTTTAGCAGTGGCATGCTAGGCCTATGCTCTTTTTGAAGAAATATATACACACGTATTTATGCTTTGCATGGGTGAACCGAACCAGTTTTCATTCGCCATTTCTCCCAGCTGCATGTATATATGTACATACAGTACTCTCATCCCACGCAATGGCTCAAAAGAAAAAACACAAAAATTCGATCAGATTGCTCGCTGGAACTAAAGGATGAAGTACTGCTGCTTATCGTCCAGCGGCTGCCTGCCGCCTGATCTCCTGATGCCGCGGTCGAGGCCGCCGCGCGCGGCCGCGGCCGCGGACGCGGACGACGACGAGGCGGAGGGCGAGGTGGTGGTGGGCGCTCGAAAGCCGATGTTCTCGACGGCGCCGACGGTGTTGAAGAAGAGGCGGCGGTTGAGCTCCTCCACCAGCGTACGGTGCAGCAGCTGGCTCCGCATGTCCACCATCGACCGGTTCCTCGTCATCCTCCTCCGCCGGCTGGTCCCGTCGTCGTCCTCCCGCCGCCGCGGTCGCCCGGCGTGCTGGTGCTGCGGCGACATGCTGCACTGCCGTTGCAGCTGCCGCGCGAGCTGCACGGCAGCGGAGCCGCCTCCGCCGCCGCCGAACCTTGTCTTGGACGAGCCGGTGCCGGTGCAGCAGCTGGGCATGGGCTCCGCCGCCTCGTCGGCACCTGAGGCGTAATGCAGAGGAGAGTACTTACCGGAGTGCACGGAGCTCATGTCATCGTCGTCGCTTAAAGCGTACCAGTGATGATGATCTACACCAACAAAGTTTTTTTTTTCAAAAGAGAAAATGCACACGTGTCAAGGCTCTTTGTCACAGTACTCTCCTGTGCATGTGTGCACACTGTGTCATGTATGTATGTACAGTTGTAAGCATCTAGATACAGTCTATGTCCATATACATAATAATGTTATATTATACACTATGGGAATCCAGTGCTGGCACTCGGCAAAGCCCTCGGCAAAGACCTTTTTGCACTCGGCAAAGGCTTTGCCGAGTGTCACACTCGGCAAAGAACACACGGTAAAATTTACGTCGGCAAAGGCCCTTTGCCGAGTGTTTTTTCAGCACTCGGCAACCGAGTGCCCGATAAAAAACACTCGGCAAAGACTGAGCACTCGGCAAAGTCGCGAATCGAAAAAATCCAAAAAAAAACAGGAAAACAATTTTTTTAATCGGAGGAGGGCCGACGGGATTCGAACCCGCGACCTCTCCCTCATGCGTAACCCTCTCTACCACTGCACCACACTGTCACTCGTGTCTATATCTCATTCTCGTTCTATACATATTATACTAAATCGAATGTAAATTGCTTATTTGAGGCTCTAAACGAATTCAAATCAAAAAGTTGTCTACTACAAAGTTTCATAACTTTTCGAGATCTACAACTTTCAATTAGATTGTTTCTCCATCCGAGGTCGTTTACAAAAATTTGAATTTTAAATTTGAGAAATTCAAACGTACTTTTCGTTGACAAGATGATTTTAAATCAAAAAGTTTTCTACTACATAGTTTCATAACTTTTCGAGATCTACAACTTTTATTTTGATTGTTTCTCCATCCGAGGTCGTTTACAAAAATTTGAATTTTAAATTTGAGAAATTCAAATATACTTTTCGTTGACAAGATGATTTTAAATCAAAAAGTTTTCTACTACATAGTTTCATAACTTTTCGAGATCTACAACTTTCGTTTTGGCCGTTTCTCCATCCGAGGTCGTTTGAAAAATTTAAATTTAATTTTTTTTAAAATTCAGACGTACTTTTCACTAGCAAAATTAATTCAGATTAAAAGTGTTCAACTATAAAGTTGTATAACTTCTCAAGATCTACAACTTTTATTTTTGTCATTTCTTCATTCGACAAAGCGATACTAACATAGTTTACAAAACTTAGAGATCTGACTTCTAGTTTTCCTGAGACTATATACAAGAGATGTAGATTTTATAAAGAACGTTAATATCACTTTTTCAAATGAAGTAATTATCAATACAAAAGTTGTAGATCTTGAGAAGTTATACAACTTTGTAGTTGAACACTTTTTAATTTGAAGTCATTTAGGGCCTCAAAATATGCTTTTAAGATCTTATTTGCCGAGTGCAATAAAAAAACACTCGGCAAAGACCCTCTTTGCCGAGTGTCAAAAAAACACTCGGCAAAGACCCTGTTTGCCGAGTGTCAAAAAAAACACTCGGCAAAGAGGGTCTTTGCCGAGTGTCAAAAAAACACTCGGCAAAGAGGGTCTTTGCCGAGTGTTTTTTTCGCCGAGTGTTTTTGTTTTGGCACTCGGCGAAGAGGGTCTTTGCCGAGTGCCCGAAAAATTACACTCGGCAAAGCAAAAAACACTCGGTAAAGATCTATTTTCCGGTAGTGATATATCTAAATATTAAAATCTATCATCATGTAATCTTCTCTAGGTGTCGCGATCTTTATTTGTTATAGGGTTACCTTTGTGCGGCCACGGTGTGCCGCTCGCGTTGTAGGCCGTCCGGAGTTTACTTTGAAACAAAAACTTCTATTCCTTCTTAATGATATTGGACGCAGCTAACGCATGGCCAGGCTAGCCTCATGGCCGGCCGATTTGGCCTATGCCCCGACAGCTCATCTTCTTCCTCATGGCATCTTCTCTCTCTAGCTACCCTCGCCTCGCCGCCGCCCACGTACCGCCCTGCCGTGGCGCGCTAGGGTTTCACCGAAGCTCTGCCATGGCCATGGAGCTCTCCCGCCCCAACCTGGCTCGACTGCCTCCACTGTCGTCAGCTACAACAGCCTCCAGTCATTCCCACCGCCTAGCCGGCCTTCCTTCCCCTCCAAACCCCTTCTCTTCTAAGGTCACCGGTGTTGCGGAAGAAGAGAGAAGAGAAGCTCACCAAGTTGGGGAAGATGAGAGGGAGAGAGGAGAAACCCGCTGGAATCCTAACTCGCACATCCAGGAGGAGGAGGACCCACCTCGCCGGCACCACTGGCGCAACAACCCACTGCCACTGCCGGAACCAGCCATCGCGGGGGGAAGGAGCCGGAACCCACCGCTGCCAAAACCCGCTGCCGCGTGGGGAGAGAAGGAAACACGTGCACGTGCGCGTGCGCGTGCACGTGCGTGCGCGTGGGGAGGAGGCCGTGTGGTGACCACTTTGCCCTAAATATTTTAGAACCACTTATAATTTAAAATAAAGGGACTATATAGCACCATAACACAAACATAAATTGTTGTCATGCCGTGGATAACAAACAAAAAAGATGTTATGTATTAAGAAAAAATTAAAATAACTTATAATTTGAAATGAATGGACTATATATCGTCACAACGCGAAATATAAGAGGGTGTTTGGTTTGGGGTGTTAAAGTTTAACAAACACTGTAGCACTTTCGTCTTATTTGACAAAAAATTTCCAATCCGAGACTAATTAGGCTTAATAGATTCGTCTCGTAAATTACTCCTAATCTGTGCCGACATGCATGCAATTAGTCTACATTTAGTACTTCATGCATGTGAGGGAACATTGATGTGATGGGAGTTAAACTTTAACAAAAGCAAACCAAACAGGGCCTAAGTCATGGTCATGCCTACGTGGACAAGGAACAAAAACACATGTCGGCTGGCATTTGGGGACCGTTGATGCCTACGTGTACTGCATGCTCATTGCTAGTGTCAAAATTGTCCGACCTGCACGTACGGTGGTACGACTGCTGCATATGCGGTCCCAAATGAAAAATGAAAAGGACCATGAACCAGAGGCGCCATAGTCAACATTTCGGCGCAGGTCCAATTCATCGGTTGCCTACGTCATGCGCTACACGTAGGCGGCCACATATGTACAAAAGCAGTTGAACAAAGATGCCTTAGGATATGTCATACATACACGTATGACATGTGCATTCTGATATGTTTCGACCAAACCTTACTAATTTTTTATAGAAAAAAACTACTTTTCGAAAACAAATAGCCTCCAATCACATTCAATCATTCAAATTCAATTTGTAACATTCAAAAAAGAATCAATCAATTTGTAGAAGGCATTTTGTAGCCAAAGGTTTGGGACGGGTAGCCTTAAAATAACTCTAAATTCAAATAAATTAGAGATTTAGAGTTGGTCATGTCAAATATACTGAAGGATTGAAGGATGGATGAAGTTACCTTTGGACCAGCCACCGACACGTGGGCCAGAGAAGCCTCCGGAGGCGAAGGGCCCCACCCCACAGTGAGAGCCATGGGAGGAGGCGGGAGACGAGGAGAGGTAGCAGCAGAAGGGCGGAGGCCACTCCTCGTCGTTTTCGTCGTCCTCGTCGTCACGTTCCGCGTACGTGTACTCGTGCTGCTGCTGCGCTCGCCCCGGCAGCAGCCTGCCGATCTCCTGCTGGATTATGGCGGCGATCTCCGACGCGTCCCGGTCCGTGATGTCCAGCTCCTTCACCATCTCCTGCGCCACCTCCGCCGCCGTGTCGCTCGCCATGTCGAACGGGAAGTAGATGTTGCGCGCGTGCCCAGGTCGCCGATCTTCACCTGCCCCTGGTGCCCGTTGACGAGGATGTTGTCGCACTTGAGGTCGCGGTGGATCACCGGCGGGTCGCGCTTGTGGAGGTAGGCCAGGCCGCCGAGCAGCTGCCGCGCCCACGACCGGACGGCGCGGAGGCTCACCCGCGGGTACCGGAGCCGGTAGGAGCGCAGCGTGCCGGAGGAGAAGAGCTCGGTGATGAAGTTGAAGTTGCGGCCGGGCACGTCCACCCACGAGGCGTGGAAGCCGATGATGCCGTGGTGCCGGAGCGAGCTCAGCAGCTGCACCTCCGAGTACATGCGCTGCACGGCGTCCGGCGAACGGAGCACGTCGGCGAGGCTCGCCTGGTTCCACGCCACCTCCACGCCGCGCTCATCGTCGAAGCCCCGGTACACCGACTTCATGGCGCCTTTGCCCAGCAGCTCATCGAACTGTTCCATATGCATGCAATGGGAAGAAAGAAAGAAAGAAAAAGAACAGAAAAACTAAGCTAACGGTTGAGCATATCCAAGTTGGGAAAGTTCAAATACCAATCAAACACATACACATGCATGCAATGGGAAGAAGTCAATATGCTGCAGCTGGACAACATGAGAGAGTTGGTTGCTGATACTCTCCGGGCTATAGATGGCCCACCAACAAACGGTACCAGGTCTCTGAAGATAAACATGGACAAGATAAACAAGGACGAGAGTGCTGGTTATGACTTGTTATGGACCTGCAAGCAAGAGACTCACACGTACACCATCCTCATACGGCACATAGCAACCTGCTACTGTGATATGTCAGAGCGCCATTCTGATCGGCACGAAGGGTTCCCCCGATTAGTCGAGACAAACACTTTCCATAAAGTTGCCATGACATTGTCAAGATACTGCGGCCACCTCATGGCCTTTCTTCCGGAGTTCCTCCTGGAGCACAGCCTGACAACCAAACAAGTGTTTCAAAGGGTCTTGCAGGAAGCACAGGGTGCATTGGGAACAACACCTATGGAAGAAAAGGAGAAGCACACCAAGATGCAAGAGCTATTGCTACCGCACCAGCGTGAGCAGCAGACGACCTTTCAAAAGGGTGTTGAGCTGGGACACCAACTGGACAACCTCAACGACACCCACCTGAGGTGGAAGGTAATGGCAGAGTTCTAGGCGGAGACGATCCTGTACGTCGCATCGTCTGACAACGCCGAGGCACACATCGAGCAACTGGCCAAAGGTGGGGATTTCATCACGCATCTCTGGGCCATGCTCTCTAACGCCGGCATCCTGAAGCGGGCAACAGGGGAGTGGCATCCACCGCCTCCTTCCACTACCACAGACACAGAGTAAGCAATGTGTGGGCTACACGGCTAGCCGTAGACTGATAATACATCCAGCTTGTTACTCATTTGCACTCAAGCCTCCAACTAATGTGATGTTGGGTCCAACAAATTTTGGCTTTTGATTCACCGGCTCATTATTCTATCTAGCTTCATTCATGAGTTTTGTTTGCTTCTTATGCAGAGGACCACCAACGCAACAACTCACGGAAGCATTGTCCTCTTCTAGTATTGAGGAAGCATCAACATCTTCCATGTCTTTTCTACCAAAAGGTTAGCAATTCTACACTTGTTTTCTATGATTATATATTAAATCTGGCTTTGACTTCTAATTAGTTTCCTTCTCACCATAGACAAACTTCGGAACCTTCAACAAACGAAAAAGGAAAGCAACCTCAAATTCTGGAGGATCTCTATCAGTAAGGTAGTAATATATACTACATGCATGATCTCTTTTTGGATCAGCATATACTACATGCATGATCGCCCTAAAAAATTACCTGTATAAACGTGTTAGAATTAGCCTTGTTAAATACCATATCATTTCTATTCAACCATATTGCCCAACAAAGTAAGGTTGCTCCAAGCATAATTTGGTTTTTAAGCTTCAGATGTAATCCATGAAGCCAAGAACCAAACAAATTAGCAAAGCTGGTAGGCGGCTGAACTCCAAAGGTGATATGCACGGTATTCAAGACAAAGCTTGCAAAGTGATAGTCAAAGAACAAGTGTTGAATTGTCTCGACTGAACTACAAAGACAACACTTGACACTTCCTGCCATTTCCTCTTTGCTAAATTATCTTTTGTAAGGCCCTGTTTAGTTCCCAAAAAATTTTGCAAAATTTTTCAAATTCCCCGTCACATCGAATCTTTGGACACATGCATGAAACATTAAATATAGATAAAAAATAAACTAATTACACAGTTTAGACGAAATGGACGAGACGAATCTTTTAAGCCTAATTAGACCATGATTGGACAATATTTACCAAATAACAACGAAAACGCTACAGTGCCCATTTTGCAAAAAAAATTTGCATCTAAACCAGCCCTAAGTGTTACCCCTTTTTTCAAGTACCACAAAAAATATTAATTTTCAGTTGTATTTTTAATTTCCATATAGGGCTTTTCTCAGGTATAACGCCTTGTTGGATCAAAGACTTATACATTGGACTGTGAACACACCATTTTTAGTGAGGTTCCATTTGAACACATCATTCCCATTGGAAAGGTGAACTTGTACCACCTTTGACACTAGGTCAAACCAAGCACGTCGGTTTTCATTAACCAAACCTTGCCTAAAGGACACATTAAGTGGTACTGTCCTTAAGATATTTGCCACCGTGTCTTCTTTCCGTCTCACAATTCTATATAAATTAGGATAAACCTCTCTAAAAGGTTTGTCTCCTAACCAAACATCTTCCTAGAACCTAACATGCTCCCCACTCTTCACCTTGAAAGTACCACCAGCTAGAAAATCTTCCTTTACTTCATGAGGCCGGCCCAGAAATGAGAGTCCCCAGGCCTCTGTTGCACTTGAGTGAGGCATTGATTTGCTAGATGTTTCCTTCTTAGAAGGTTCTGTGAAACCCCTTCCTCATTGATCAACCTGAACAACCATTTACTCAAGAAGACATATGTTTTGGAGTTCTAGATTAAGTACTCCTAGCCCACCAAAATCTTTTGGTGTACAGAGAATACTCCACTTAGCTAGACAATATTTCTTCTTGTGTTCATCACATTCCAGAAAAAGAGGGAATAATAGTAATCTAATTTTTGAAGGACTCCTCTAGGGATCTCAAAAAAAGATAGCATAAACATAGCTAAACTAGTTAGCACGAAATTAATCAGGACAAGTCACCCGCCAACTGAAAGTAATTTTCCTTTCCAGCTACTAAGTTTTTTCTGGAATCTTTCCTCAATGCAAGCCCAATCCTTATTGGATAACTTATTATGATTCAAAGGAATACCTAAATATTTGAACCAGGTCTCTGAAGATTCCAAGTTGGGCATATCCAAGTTGGGCCCATCTGGAAAACTATATGCAATGGGAAGAAAGAAAGAAAAAGAAAAGAAAAACTAAGCTAACAGTTGAGCATATCCAAGTTGGGAAAGTTCAAATACCAATCAAGCACCTACTCTGACTACCGCTGCATAAAAAGTTGGCACTCTTTTCTGATTGGAAGTGGAATAATCACACAACCTGCAGGCTTTCACCATCCTAAAATTAATGATGAACCACTAGTTGACCAAGTATAGAATATGTATTATTGATATTATTTTGTTATCATCTATCTTTCTGTGTATGAACAGCAATAGTTTAGAATTGTTCATACTTGCATGCATGATGCCATATGTGAATCCATCTGAGCAACTGATTTTTTAAATTAATAAAGTAGGTATGTAGGTACAAACTCTGATCTAGTTAAACATGTGTTTTAAGGGTTTAATTTGTTATCATTAGTATGGCTGTCTTTGACTTGCTCGATCCCCTCTGTTAGATCCGTCTATACACTATACTAGATAAGTGATTGATCACGTCATCTCTTTACTTGGAATCGGCTATTTTTGTCGATGGCCCGTGCATTGCAAGTGTATTGGCTTTTATTATTATACTTGTTTTTGTCTTGATCTTTGAGCCAATACGAGGTATAGTCAATGCAAATGTTTTCATTCATATCAGCTCTCTACCATGTTTTTTTGCATGTTTTATGATCATTGGCATTAGATTTATATCATTTATATTTGATAACTGCCAATAGTGTTCATTTTCAATATCTCGTATCACGAACATGCTGCATATCGACTATATAGTCGATAGCCTTATCGAATCGGCTATTTAGCCGCACATTTGGAACTGTCTGGAGCAACATCGATATGTTCCACCTTAAATTATTGATTACCTTTCTCTCCTTGTCAATTACAGGGTCATATTGACTGGCACGCCCTAGATCACGACCATCCGGTCCGATGTCCTCCTAAGTTCGGAGAGAGCTCGGGATCTGCTCCATGCGGTTTCTCTCGGCTTGCTACGTGTGCCGACAGCGAGTTCACTTTTTGCCGTCGACAACAATATTTTAGGACCCTAAAAAGTTTAAATTTAAAAACTTTTCAACTATAAAATTCTAGATCCCGTTGAGAGCTACAGTTTTAATATAAAGTTTGTTTTCATCTAAATTCATATGAAAAAATTATGAATTATTTTTTGATGCGATCATTTATAAAAGCGAACATCTTAAGATGACCACCTTCAAAAATCATCGATTAACAGAGGCAGATATCTTAAGTTGCCCGCCTCCAAAACTCGATTTACGGAGGCGGACGTCCTCCATAAATGATTTTCGGAGACGTCATTTTCATGTAGCCGCACTAACCATTAACAGAGGCAGCACCCTATTTTGCCCGCTCCGTTAATGGCTAAGTAGTGTCTCGCAAAATCATTTGTGTAGTAGCGTAATAGCTATAAGAAGGTTATTTTCAGCTGTTGTTTGTTGATCCTCTAGGATGCATGTGAGCATAATCCGAATGAGTAGGGGGAGAATCATAAACCTTTTCGTTAGTCTTTACCTCATGGACAGTAGATGTAAAGGTAGAAGATTTGACGAATATGGAAGCTCGGAATTGGGTGACAGTGCCATGCCGATCTAACGATCTTCTTGCTGTTGTCATCCGACATGTTGCTAGTAGATATGTTCTTCCCTGGTGGAGTTGTTGACACAATTAAGGTCACACTAGAAAGGGCTATCACGCAGAGGTCGCATATGGCCGGCCTAGCAGCGGAGATAGGTCAAAATAGCTAGGCCAACCAGCAGGACACGGCCACACAAACTTACACCTGATCTTCACCCAAAAAGCTCACAAATACCTTTCGGAAAGACCCGTTGGGGGAAGCGCAGAACAAGATTGCTAGTAACAATAAAGTACACAGACTTCTGCTACGAGCCATGTTTGCAAATGTTCATTTACGGATCAGCGAAACGCGTCCAGTCATAAATATGTAAATATTGGTGCTATTTTTTTTTATAAATTTCGTATCATAAATAACTACGCTCAAAATGTATTTCTTGATGTATTTATTGCTGCTAATTTGATGTCATAATATTTATATTTTTTCTACTTAGTTAAGTTTGAAATAGTTTGACTTTAAGAAAGCTCCAGAAATTGTTGATTTAATTTGGAACGCAGGAAGTATATCGTGTGCTCGCAAGATAGGAGCTAGCTGTGTGCTTGCACCGGGCACCGGTAAGTCTTGCATAGTAGTTTTTGTGACGCTGTCAACAACTACCGTGCGAAAGTGATGAGTACGTTCACCGAGATCAGTATTTTGAAAGACCAAGTAGAGGACTTAATTTAATAGTATATCAGACCGTCAGTACGCACTTGCTACTCAGCAGCCTGTACCTAACTCCAACTGACCAGGTTTTTTTTTCGTTTGACCCGTAAAGACCCTCGGTCTTAAGTCTCCTTCAGTACTAAGGAAAGATGTTCATTTGTAAGAGATATAGATTTGTCAATAATTTATATATTTTTAATTTCAAAAGCACTGAAATATAAATACAGCTGTAAACGTAAAATTCAATTGCTACAACAAGTCACACACCCAGGTACATCTTGGACTTTGTTTGTTTTTTTTGCTATTTGTGTTCGATCATAAAATTTCAAATATAAAAAATTAATAAATGAAGTTATGACACACCATTCTTATCATATAAAATACTTGACACGCCATCCTTTTCATAAATTTATGACGACTGCAACTGGTGTTTTTGACCGGAAAAATATTGTCACAATCTAGAATTTGACTACCTTAAAGACATTTTTTTTATGTTTATTTAGTTATATCACTAAGTTGAAATGCTTCCAAAGCAAACGTCATAAACAAATCGATTTAGTGACCTTTTGATCAAATGTCATGCCATAAACGTCATAAACCAACACATTTCTTGTAGTATTCCTTTGTAAGAGATATAGATTTGTCAATAATTTGTATTTTTAAAATTTCAAAAGCACTGAAATATAAATACAGCTGTAAACGTAAAAATTCAATTGCTACACCAAGTCACATACCCAGGGACATCTTAGACTTTGTTTGTTTTTCTGCTATTTGTGTTTGATACCCTCGGTCTGGAGTCTTCTTCAGTACTAAGCAAAGATGTTCCTTTATAAGAGATATATATTTGTCAATAATTTTTTTTTAATTTCAAAAGCACTGAAATATAAAAACAGCTGCAAACGTAAAAATTCAATTGCTACAACAAGTCACATACCCAGGGACATCTTGGACTTTGTTTGTTTTTCTGCTATTTGTGTTCGATACCCTCGGTCATAAGTCTTCTTCAGTACTAAGCAAAGATGTTCCTTTATAAGAGATATAGATTTGTCAATAATTTATATTTTTTTAATTTTAAAAGCACTAAAATATAAATACAGCTACAAACGTAAAATTCAATTGCTACAACAAGTCACGTACCTAGGGACATCTTGGACTTTGTTTGGTTTTTTTGCTATTTGTGTTCGATCATAAAATTTCAAATATAAAAAATTAATAAATGAAGTTATGACACACCATCCTTATCATATAAAACACTTTTTGACACGCCATCCTTTTCATAAATTTATGAAGACTACAACTGGTGTTTTTGACCGGACAAATATTGTCACAATCTAGAATTTGACTACCTTAAAGACATTTTTTGTGACGTTTATTTAGTTATATCACTAAGTTGAAATGCTTCTAAAACAAACGTCATAAACAAATTGATTTAGTGACCTTTTGATCAAATGTCATTTCATAAACATCATAAACCAACACATTTCTTGTAGTATTCCTTTGTAAGAGATATAAATTTGTCAATAATTTGTATTTTTTAAATTTCAAAAGCACTAAAATATAAATACAGTTGCAAATGTAAAATTCAATTGCTACAATAAGTCACATACCCAGGGACATCTTGGACTTTGTTTTTTTTTTTTTTTGCTATTTGTGTTCGATCATAAAATTTCAAATATAAAAAATTAATAAATGAAGTTATGACACACGATCCTTAACATATAAAATACTTTTTGACACGCCGTCCTTTTCATAAATTTGTGATGACTGCAACTAGTGTTTTTGACCGGACAAATATTGTTACAATCTAGAATTTGACTACCTTAAAGGCATTTTTTGTGACGTTTATTTAGTTATATTACTAAGTTGAAATGCTTTCAAAGCAAATGTCATAAACAAATCGATTTAGTGACATTTTGATTAAATGTCTTGCCATAAACGTCATAAACCAACATATTTCTTGTAGCGGGAGGGAAGCCTGCCTTGTGTATGAATTCCGTTGTCCACCCCATGGCTTGTGGACGAAGCGGCCGGGCGCAGCGGCTGCGCGTGGAGCGGTTGAGGAAGAGGACGGATAGGAGGCGGATGTGATGAGGTGAAATGCTGTGTGTGTTTTCTTTTCGGCGGTAGACGTTTTTGGATGGCGGAAGACGTGTGGACGGCTAGGGCCTTTGGATTGGATGAGCACACTGATGGGATGGAATGACTGGGACCGCAAGACAGCTGGGGGTGGCACTGGTGAGAGGGTGACCGGGAGCGTGGCAGGGTGACCGGTTCAGTGGGTTTTTTTTCTAGAACGTGCATAGCACGTGTTTCATTAAGAAGAAGTTAGAAGCTTTACACATCTAACATCACATCACGGTGAGGTGCCATGAGTGATGGGTTGAACACGAACACAAGACACCGCTAGACGGTGGAACGCATGCTGTTGTAACTAAGAAACTAACTGTACAACCAAAGAGCTTGCGACGTTGAGCGAACCCATGCGGTTCGGCGGTTCTGTAGGCTGTAGCAGGGTTACTGTTGGGAGATGGTCTGGAAAACTAAAGATTTATTTTATTTATGATCCCGTCGTCCTCCATTGCATCTGCAGTAACCCAAGCAAAGCAACTCCTTCTCCTTCCTCTCTCCAATTCTTCCTTCGATTCCTTTCCTGTGTGCCTCCGACCCTCCGTCCTCCCAAATCGTCAGCTCCCCTGCTGCTTACCTGCACTCCTGCAGCCTGCAGGGTGCAGCGTCCATCCCCGTATTCACGATGCAGCGAGCCTTGAGAGAGAATGGGGCCACTGCTGTCTCCATGGCCGCCATCTCCTCCGCACTCCTGCTCCTTGGCCGTGCGGTGATGGCGATGCTGAGCCTCGAAGCCAAGCTCTTGGTGTTGTCGTTTGTATGGGCTGGCATGTTCCTGCTTCAGCGTGTCCTGGTGGGAAAGCGCCGTTGCTCGGACCACTGGTTCGTCCAGTACGGTGCAATGGCGGGCTATTATCTTCCCGCTCCTCTCGCGCTTTCCGCTGCCAGTGCTTTGTACTACTCCACCTCCCACATCAATGAATCTTTCCCTAAGCACGTGGGAGGCGTCCTCAGCATGTTTTGCTACACCATATTTGCTTCATCTATACGTGGAATGGCTTTCACCAACATGAGATCCTATTCTCTCCGCGACCGTCCAGGGGATCGCTACAGTTTTCTCAGGTGGCTTGTCTTATTTGTTTTCGTACTGTGGGAATGGGCTCGGATTTGCTGGCGTTCTGTTTCAAAAGCCACCACACCAGGATCCACCTTGGATTGCCAGACCAAAGCAGTTGCTGACTACATGATGCAGCGGAAGTCCAGCAAGTCGTCATCAACCTCACCCTTCTTTGATGATGATGCTAACGATAGCCTGCAGCTGGATTGTTGCAGATATCCCTTTGTGCAGGGGAAAGATGGCGAATGGGTGACTGTCAAAGATTTGGTGCAGCGGGATGACCTGCCGAATGAGGACAGGGACATTTGGCTCTCCTACAGCTTGTCCCGCCTTTTGGCAAGGCGCTACTATGGGTTTCATCCTGCAGAAGAAGGAGATGACAAGGTGCGCTGTTTTGTGCTGGTGGACCTGGGAAGAACAAATAATGGCTACAAGAGGGCATTCAACATTGTTGAGGTGCAGTTGGCTTTCCTTCACGATTACTTCTTCACTGCCTCCCTCCCACTCATAGAATCAGGAGTGCGTTACATTGAAGCTGCACAATTGTTACCACTCCTATTCACAACGACCATTTTTATCTTCCTTACATGTGCCACTGCCATTATTCCTGGTGTGCGAGATGACCTGCTGGTGGATAAGATTCAAAGCTTAGTATGGGGAGTGCTGGTCATGTTTATATCATGGTGTACACTATTTGGGATGCCAATGTCGTTGCTGGCTCGAAATATTTTGGCCTTCCATTGGCGTCCAATACACACTGCTTTTCGTAAACTCAATTATTATCTCCCCATTGGCCGCCCCGCCCCCCTCATCGGTTTGGAGAGATTATTCCGCGCTAGTCCTAATCCTAACACACAGTATGTTTTTGACCCGTGTCAAACTAAAGCTGGTGGTGCTTACTGGAGGAACAAAATAGGCCAATACTCAATTCTCCAAGACTACGACCGGCGTCGCTCTCTCAAGAAGGCACTTGTAGCCTGGTTCCAAGAAATTATGCTATCCCAACCGTCATATGAGTTCATCAAGCATCTCCCAGTAGTAGAAGAAGAAATCGATATGCAGAGGCTGGACAGAATGAGAGAGTTGGTTGCCAAAACTCTCTGGGCTATAGATGGCCCGCCAACCAACGGTACCACGTCTCTGAAGATAAAGAAGGACGAGATAAACAGGGCTAGGAAAAACAGAGACAGTGCTGATTATGACTAGTTAGGGACCTGCAAACAAGAAACTCACACGGACACCATCCTCATATGGCACATAGCAACCTGCTATTGTGACATGTCAGAGCGCCATTCTGATCGGCACGAAGGGTTCCCCTGATTAGTCGAGACAGACACTTTCCATAAAGTTGCCACATCATTGTCAAGATACTGCGCCTACCTAGTGGCCTTTCTTCCAGAGTTCCTCCCAGAGCACAGCGTTACCACCAAACAAGTGTTTCAGAGAGTCTTGCAGGAGGCACAGAGTGCACTAGGAGCGACACCAATGGAAGAAAAGGAGAAGTACACCAAGATGCGAGAGCTACCTCTACCGCACCAGCATGAGCAGCAGACCACCTTTCAAAAGGGTGTTGAGCTGGGACGCCAACTGGACAACCTCGATGACACCCACCTGAGGTGGAAGGTAATGGCAGAGTTCTGGGCGGAGACGATCC
The DNA here is from genome assembly GCA_020631735.1 of Saccharum officinarum. Lineage (NCBI taxonomy): Eukaryota > Viridiplantae > Streptophyta > Magnoliopsida > Poales > Poaceae > Saccharum > Saccharum officinarum. Next base: position 3,757,785 of record CM036184.1, on the reverse strand, counting down.
TGTACGTCACGCCGTCCGACAACGCCGAGGCACACATCGACACCTAGCCAAAGGTGGGGAGTTCATCACGCATCTCTGGGCCCTGCTCTGCAACGCTGGCATCCTAAAGCGGGCAGAAGGACTGAAGGAGAATGGCATCCGCCGGCTTCCACTACCAAAAAAAGGTAAGCAATTTGTAGGCTGCACGGCTAGGCGTAGGGTGCTAAAACACCCAGCTTGTTAATCGTTTGTACTCAAGCCTCCAACTGGTGTGATGTTAGGTCCCGCAATTTTGGTTTTTGATTTTGTTGGTCCGTTCTATCCAGCTTCATGGGATTTTTTTTGCTTATTATGCAGAGGGCCACCAAAGATGATAGATACCACCAAAGCAACAACTCAGGAGTGCCCCTTTTAATGATGAAGCATCAACATCGTCCATGTCTTTTCCACCAATGTTAGCAATTCTACACTTGTTTTCTATGATTCTTTGCTATATTCATGCACCAAGTATAGCTGTTTCTTTGCTTTATGCATGCACCAAGTTTAGTTGTATTTCTTTGCTGTGAGAATTCCTGATTTTTATTGTTATATGCATGCACAGTGCAGGTGTAAAGGCCCAAGGAAGAAGGAAGCTAAAATTAAGGCTATTTCACAGACCTGCAATGGCGATTAGAAGCAAAGAAACTTGATCGTTCTAGCTCTGCAGTGAGCACAATAGTTTAGTTATACCTACTTATTACCTTTTACTGAATCTGGTGAATCATGCTTGGGCTTATGTGACCATGTTCCGAACTAGTAGTGTTGAACTTCTTATGTTGTGTTTCAGGTCAGTTTGTCAACTATGTGTTGGGCCGGATGTTGGCCTTATGTATTGGCTTTATTTATTGAACATGTACTATTGAACCTAGCTGTGTTGAACACGTTCTCAATCTGTAATCAAGCTGTGTTGAACATATACCAGATGTTGGCCTCATGTATTGGCTTGATTTGTTGAAATGTGCTATTGAACCGGCAAAATATTCAGTGCAAACCACATCTTCAGTGCAATCCGTGAAAACCCCATTAAAACCATACTTAGGATTTTTTCAAAAAAATTGAAACTACGCATACCAATAGTGCATCTATAGACATGCATTTTGACAAAATTTGAGATTCAAAATCGTTTTGCAAAAATTCATATGAAAATAACAAATTTGATTTGTATCTATGGAATCAAGATGTGTTCAACACTTCAACTTGTTATAAGTTGTGTGATGGTTGATGATATATATATTATTATTAATATATATTATTATTACAATACCTTGTGATCTCATTTGTCTATGCTACAAAAATGTTCTCATATTTACTAATCATCATGGGCAGATCCAGGGGTATTCCCAGGACTACCCAACTATTTTGATAAACTCTTGTGTATATATGTATGTGTACTTGTATATATTTCTTTATAACACATTTTTCTGTTGTATTTTCACTCATGCTAGCCCAAAATAGTCAACAAAACGGCTCCAGTTGTAGCCCAACTCCCTCCATTGCAGGCTGGCCCATTAGGCCCACTGAGCCACTCGTCGTCCTGCTCCTGCCCCTCACCCCTTCGGCTCCTCACGCAACGCAGTCATGAGACGCGTGACCCAGACCCTTGGAATCCGACTCCCTAACCGTTTGGCAGGGCAACGGCGCGTGCCACACACGGCAAGCTGCTAGGTAGCGGCAACACAGCTGCTACAGCCTCCGCACCCATGCTGCAGCCTACAGGGTGAGGGGCGGCGGCGCGGCGCGAACACGCAGTGGGAGGCGGGCTTGCGGTCGGCGGATGGGCGGCAGGGGACGGCGCCCAGGCGGCCAGCCAAGCTGCCGAGGCCGGGACTGAGCGTCTGTGAGACACTGAAGACTCCAGTCTCTAGGTCGGCAAATTTACTGATTGCTATTGGCTATTGGTGGACAATTTACTGATTTACAATGCTAGTATTGCTATTGTTTTGTAAAATGAAGAACAAATCGGTTGAATTGAGAACAAATTAATTTACTCTGAACTATATTTTGACCTTCCACGTGCTACTCTGAACTATGTTTTGAGCATATAGATTGGATTTTTTTTTTACGTGGGAGGAATACCCAAGGTTAAAAATCCTGGCTCCGCCACTGCCAATCATGAATGCTTCGTTTTGCCAACTGGGACAGAGAAGATAAATCTTGCCATTGATGTGGAAACAAAATGAGAACGTGACGTTTACATATTTGTGAAACAAATGACACAGTTGGTGAAAAAAGTTTCATTGTTGTGCTAAGAATCTAAGCTGGGACAAAATCAAATTGACTGTAGGGGTAAATCCATCCTTCCACTGCTACTATACAGTCCAATTAACAACAGTATCATACATGACATAAATATTAAAGGAGATGTCAAATAAGACAAATATTAGCCTGCCACTGGTAGAGTCGTAGAGAGTAGCGAATGTCAATGTGTGGGCTGTTACTAGGCTGCTTGTTTTTGTTTTTTTTTTGTTTTTTTTTATTTTGAGAAAAGGCTGCTTGTTACTCATGTATACTCAAGCCTCCGGCTGTGATGTTGGGCCGTCAGGCCCATTTTGCTTTATAGGGCATTTTTTTCTTTTTATGTAATTCATGAATTGATTTTTATCTTCTTGTTTCTCGAATGCATTATATTTGAGGAAAAATTTCAAATGTCAGAATGCGTTATATTTCTCTCGGACGGAGTACACCACAACACTACCACACGCAGTGGCGGAGGGGAGGGGGGCCTGGCACCCCCAACATTCCAGTACTTCCCATAATTAGACATTTAATCAAATTATGTAATTAGCTAGTTAATGCTTCTATTTATACTTTGATTCTTCGTCTGCCCTCCATATAAATTTTTAATAGTATCTATATTATTAAGAATTAGGTCTTTCTATTATTTTTCCATATTTTTTTAATTATTGCTTACTACATACTCCTTTTGTTTTAAATTATAAATTTCTTTAACTTTTTTGGTACATCTATTTTGTTATGCATCTAGATATAATAATATGTCTAAATACATATGGATGAACCAAAAAGTCAAAGTGACTTATAATTTCGAACGGAGAGAGTATCTAGTTGTCTCCACAAGACAACTTCTAATTAGCTAGTTAATTATAATTAGTGCTTTGCTTGTTTTCTCTCCTTGAATTGGTCTCCAATGATATCTTTATTATTTAGAGTTAGTCTTCATGTTATCTTGTTTATTCCTGTTCTTATAATTAGATTGATGGGTGAAAGTTAATGGCCTAGAGCTTAATAATTTTGTTCTCTTTTTCTCTATAATATTCATTGCTCTAGTTTTAGTTTTTTAGTTTTCTTTTGCAATGTAACAAATATTTTTTTTTTGTTTGTTATGTATACACTTATCATATATTTATTTTATCATGCATGATTGTTACCAGTTTGAACGCTCCCCTCCCTAACCACACGTCATTGATGGAGCGAGCATTGACCGTCGAGAGGGGTCTCTATAGTTGTGACAGACAACAACGGACGAAGAAAATACAGATACAGATAGTGAGTGTAGCCTGTAGGCCAAGCGCGTCTGGAGGAACGAGGTGCCAACCACACAACGTAGCTTAGCAACGACGGAAGCCAACACGCCTTTTCTTGTAGTTAAATAAATAATGAGCATGGCTACAAGCAATAGAAACAGAAATAAACTAGTTTCAAATAGTTATATATAGGGTGTGTTCACTTCGCGAAAAGTAGGTGAAAAGTTACTGTAGCATCTTTCGTTGTTATTTGGTAAAATTTGTCCAATCATTGACTAACTAGGCTCAAAAGATTCGTCTCGACATTTACAGACAAACTATACAATTAGTTATCTTTTTTACCTACATTTAATGCTCCATGCATGCGTCGAAAGATTTGATGTGATGGGTGGAAGAGAAAATATTTTGGGTTGGGATGGGAAGTGAACAAGGCCATAGATCATAAACTGGTAGAAAAAAATTAGAAAAAATTGACACTAGCTTCATGTTTCTTTGATTTAATATGAATTTTGAGAGAACAAACCATATTTGTATTATTTTTAATAACAGAAAACCAGGTACTCCCTTCGTACAAAAATTAGAGCAATTCTAGGATGGAGGGGAGAAACTAATGCTACTATAAGAGCAATACTAGTTGTAGTTCATGATCTAGAAGTGCACTTATTGTGGAATAAATTTTAAATGCTAAAAAGAAGTATACTTTTTTGGGCACGAAGGGAGTATGAAACAAAAGCGAGAGGACCAAATTTATCTTATTTATCTAGTTTCAGCAGTTATAGTATGTCCATTGTCTGATTTGATAATTGAGGGTCCAAAATCAGACTAGCGTGTTACGTGAAGGCTGGAAAATACTCTAGCTGTCCAAAAATAAATTCTCACTTTTCATGGAGCTAAACTGTCTAAAGTTTGAGCAAAGTTATACAAAAAAGTACTACTAAATATATTCCAAATTATAGTTCGTTTGACTTTTTTACTCTAAATTTGACCACTCGTCTTATTAAAAATTTTGTGCAAAATATTACTTCTTTTGTCGTGGCTTGCTTTATTAACAAAAGTTCTTCAAAAATGACTTAAATTTGACTATGTTTACACAAATGTTTTGAATGAGACGAGTGGTCAAACTTGAGGTAAAAAAAAGTCAAACAAATTATAATTTGGAATGAGGTGATCAAATATTTTTTTAAGTATGCAGTCGTTGTATATGTATTTCATCACGCATAATTGTGCAACTGACCACAAGGCACTGACGGAGCGGGCATTGACCGTCGATCTAGAGAGAGTCCACCTATAGTTGTGACAGACAGTGGCGGAGGCAGAAATAATCCTTAGGTGTGGCGAAATTTATGAAGATCAAACAAATATAATATAACTATGAAGGGAAAAGTAGAACATTATATTATATAAATATATATATTAGTTTGTTATTGGCAAATTGTAATAGAAATCCAAAAGTAATTGTGTAATGCGTATCAACGTATACCCTATGTAAATTATTTAATATGAAAGATAACCAATTAGAGTTCTAAATTATAAAATACAATTTCATTATGCATTTACTCTTCTTCGAATCTTTGGTGCCTGCACGTGGTACGGCCACCGCATATCGCTAGAGTTCTGTCATTCTTATTGGCAAATTGTAATAGAAATCCAAAAGTAATTGTGTAATGCGTATCAACGTATACCCTATGTAAATTAATTAATATGAAAGATAACCAATTAGAGTTCTAAATTATAAAATACAATTTCATTATGCATTTACTCTTCTTCGAATCTTTGGTGCCTGCACGTGGTACGGCCACCGCGTATCGCTAGAGTTCTGTCGTTCCAGGCCCTGTTTAGTTCCAGAAAATTTTACAAAATTTTTCAGATTTCCCGTCACATCGAATCTTTGACACATGCATGAAGCATTAAATATAGATAAAAAATAAAACTAATTACACAGTTTAGACGAAATGGACGAGACGAATCTTTTAAGCCTAATTAGACCATGATTGAACAATATTTGCCAAATAACAACGAAACGCGCTACAGTGTCATTTTACCAAATTTTTCGGATCTAAACCGGCCCCTAGACTCACTACGGGAAACAAGCGCTTCGCCAAGTGCTTGCAGCACTTGGCAAAGCCTATAATACACTCAGCAGAGGTTTTATCGAGTGCCGCACTCGGTAAAACGTTGGCGAGTATTTTTTATCCGACACTCGGCGAACCTTTGCCGGCAAAGTTTAAAATGAAAAATCCCAAAAAATAGCAAAAATCCCCGCGCTTCCCCATGGACGGATTCGCCAGACCTTCCTCTGTATGTGCAAGTATCCGGCTAAGTGCCTCGCGCCGCTGCTGGACCATTCGACGGGGCCGCGTGCGCTCGTACTCAAGCACCGGCAAAGGGCGCTGCAGCGGCGCCCTCCTCCGTCGTGCGCGCTCCATCACCGGCGTCAGCCGGAGGTGGCATCCGCGCTCGCCTAGCGCGAGGGGAAGTGTCGCTCGAGGAGCTCTCCAGGCGGCGTCTGCTGAGCGAGAAAAGCGGAGGGTTGAGGAAGAAATGATTAGGTTTTCAGATGGTGCCGGTTTTGTTCAGCTGGGAAAGGACAGTGGCCGTCGGATCTCTAGATCGACGTCCAGGAGAACTCGCAGCCTAAAATGGGCTGGCGGGGGAGAGATTGCCCAAGGGCATTTTTTCGGCCTAGGCCCGGGTTGTGTCCGAGCATCAACAGTAGATCCGAGCGGTTGATGTTGGGCCTATTTATTTTAAGAAATGACTTAAGGTTTATTTAATTTTTGATTTGTTACTCCCTCCATGCATAAAAACATGCAACTATAGGTTGTGTGCCAGGAAAATAGTTCATGTTTGACCAAGTTTCTAGTAAATAGTATTTGTATTTATAGCTCCAAATTAATTTATTATAAAAATACATGTTGTAATCAATCTAAATGATATTTATTTGATATCATAACCATTGATACTTTTTTATTTATAATTGGTCAAACTTAAGATACTTAAACGTGATACTGTGCTAGAGTTGCATGTTTTTCTAGACGGACGGAGTATATACTTTACATCTGTGCACGAGTTAAATATTTTAATACAGAACAATGCACCAAAAATATTTTTTAAATCAAATAGACTACATATATGTTATTGTGTACAAGTTTTGAAATATAGTTACATTTATTTTATGGTAATTCAATGAATATTTTGGGGTAGTAAACAAACTCAAATGAAAAAAATCATCAACAACAAATTTGTACAACTCATCGTGATATACAACTATTATTTTGGTCATTTTTTCGTACGTCTTTATTAGAATAGTTCAAAATTTAAATCTTAAAATATTAAAAATTCAAACACAAATTTAGGATAGTAACTGATTTCAAATGAAAAAATGGCCACCAACAAAGTTGTAGATCTCGATACTTTAATTTTAATCATTTCTCAATCCAACTTTGCTCAGATTTATATTTGGAGGTCCCTAAATTTTAACATTATACCAAGTTTTAGATATCGAAATTATCTCAAATGGAAAGGTTGTCAACTACAAAGTTGTAGGTCTCGTCATGGTCTACAACTTCTATTTTGGTCATTTCTCCATCCAAGTTAATTTGAATAGTTAAAGAATATTTGAATTGCAGGATTACGATTTTTAATTAATGACGATCGCATTGGATTACTAATGTGGGACCATCTTTTAGCGACAGACCGCATGACGATAAAAGCAGTTTTAGCAATAGACTGCATGACGATAAATATGCCTATCTATACCAACAGATAGTGAAACAGTAAACGAGGAAATAGCGATAGATGATTTGTGAGTTATCTTTAGCGACAGATCATTCATTGATAAATATTATTTTTAGCGTCAGATGTCTAACGCTAATACGGTGTTGTGGTGTAGTACATGTTGATAAGCGCAGGCTTGAGCTCGAATCCATTCTCTCCAACATTAGTAGGTGGTACAGTATGGATGTTAGCAGTGGTTGGAGCAGAGAATTCACGAAGACTCTTGTTGGCCATAGCTTCAAACTCTGATGTCAAACTTCTTAAATGAGTGTCTTCCGAATACAGATCTGGAGTCTTCCTGAGCTTGGCTCGGGTTTTCCTGATCAAAGCTTCTGGATTTTCAACGTAATTCTTCGAAAGGTCAAATCCAATCATATATTACCCTGCATAAGATACATGCATAGACAAAACAAGGGTAAGCATGTTTGAGTAAAGATATATGGTTTCTTCGATCACATTGGTGTGGTGCAAGTGATTTCATATTCCTTTTGGATAGCCTTTCAACCATCCCGGCAACGGCACCAAAAATTCTTGTTGACATTCCTTAGCATTACTACCAAGGAATGCTTATGGTATTTATTAACGTGTCACTTAGTTGAATTACTTAGCCACCTATAATAAACCTATACCTCCTAGAATAACTAGGTTGTCATCCCTAGCATGGATGTAAGAGATATGTTTGGATTCTACCTAGAATATTACTAAGCAGTTATTACTAATGCAAGTGACTAGTGAGAGAGAATATAAAAATATGAATACAAAGTATCTGCAAGCGCACAAATAATTATACCATTGTAGCATTTTACCCAAGAGTATTCTAGGGTTATCGATTTATATTTTACCACTAGGAAGGGATGGCTTATATAGGAATATAATGATTCACTTTGCACTTGCAATGGAGAATTAACCATGTATGCTCAATTTACTCACAATAGGGACAAGTAATAAGATAAATGATAATGAATGATAAACATCAAGTCACATATAATGTAATTCACTTAGAGCACTCCCCATCTAGGCATTAGCATGGATTAGGTAGAAGTAAAGAGATATTCCTAAGTCATTCTAAACTATATTGTCAAAGTATACTAAGATTAGTGCAATTACACCTAGCAATCATGGCAAGAATACTTTATATCTACACACAAGAAAAATTACTAAGAAAGATCAGGAATAGAGCAAGACTTCCTAAGTAATCAATTCCTACTAGACCTATATTCGGGGAGTGGACTACAAAGGACTCAACGGGAGTATCACATCCATGATCTACCACATGGCCCAGAATATAGGGTGTATTCACAGGCAAACAATGTCTACGCACCACTCTTACATAGTGTAGACCACCCACCCATAATATCAAAGAGTGAGCGCTATACGATCTTATGCTTGAATATAAAGGCATTCTAAGTTTCTAACTATACTAAGTATATAATCTAAGCAGACAATGAGTAGCACAATTGAGAACATAAATAATATATAGAGCAATGTCAAATCCATTGCGTCTAGCAAAGTAAATACAGAAAGATACAAAAGAGAACTTACAGAGGACTCTTCCAAGCCGCGCACCTGACAGATCCGGAATCCAAGCGAAGCTTGACTCTCTCTAATTCTAACCTATGTAGCTATGCTCTAGAATATGGTGGAGCTCTAATGAAACTAGGGTTTCTAGCTCTGATGACTTGATCTGACTTATGGCTTATGCCTCAACCCTAGGGGTGGAGCTCTGGTTATATATCCCCCTAGGATGCACTGGAGCCCTTGGATCAAACCGACATTGAACAACGGCGTAGATGCAAACCCTAAGGCGGTGGAGAACCGACATACGAAGGAGGAGGCTGATGGGTGGCCCCTATATCGGCCGACCTAGAGGTGGGGCCGATCGGGCCTGGTCAATGCTAGGTGGGCCTCTCCTTCTGGTGGATGCCTTCTCGTGTCTTCTAAAGTCTTCTTGACTTGGAGTCAGTTTAGAATTTGATTTTTATTCCGGCATCATTCATATCTTTTCTCTTTTTCATGATAACCCCCGTAGAAACACAGATTCACCAAAACTGTGGAATTCCGTCAGTATAAACCATAATTCTATGTTGGAGGTTGATTTATGCCCTTTTTCATGTTTGATTGACGGTTCAAAATGAACAATAACTACCGTCAACAGTGGGGCCTACATTTTAGCGCAAAAAAAAATCGAATGGTGAAGGCTGAGTAGCCCGGCTTCACCACACGGATGGGTGAATGGTCCATTTTACTCTTTTTAGGAGTAGTAGAGATTTGATTGATGTGCGATGTATAGAAGACCGAGACAAGCACCAAAGTTTTTTATTGTTTTTTTTCAATTCATTATCACATACACGTCTAGATAAAATGCGAATGCGATAAGGAGTTGTCATAGACATATGTTTTGTAGACGCATGTGGTGACTCCTTATTATGGACATTTTTTTTACTATATACGCGTCTATGATAGTGATATTCCTTGTCACATATGCCTTTTGTGTACACACATCTGTGATATGGACTCATCACAAACGCGTGTTCACATGTCTGTGATTTGAGGTCATCACAAACACGTTATGGGAGACGTGTTGAACCCGCGTCTCTGACGCGAGTTAAGATGCGTCTGTGCAGTGGCGGAGGGAGAGAGGGGCTGAGGGGGGCCTGGCACCTCCCAACATGTCGATGCCTCCACAAGCTCCCTCCTTAATTAGCTAGTTAACCATTCAATGAGCAAGGTAATAATGCTAATTAGTGCTTTAATTGCTTATTTTCTTCCGTAACAATTTAGGATTTTAGTCTTTCTGTTGTCTTTTTATTCCTTTTATTTTTCCTATACTGTACAATTTAATGTCTAGTTTACAAATGTAGTTAGTGTTTTGCTTGTTCGTTCTCTCTTCATGTATCTCCAGCTACATCTATATTACTCGTATTAAGGACTAGTCTTTATGTTCTCTTTCTTATCCCCTTTGTTTTTGTTATTACTGACATATTTTTTTGAAGTTAGAGACTTGGTGCTAATTAAACTTTTTGTTCTCTTTTCTTTGTAGTATTCACCAAATTTTTAACTTTTATGTATATTGTAAAATAAACTTTTATTTAGATACTAGCTATGCCATTGCATTGTATGCTTCTTCAGAATATGTCATTATTGGTGGTGGCACAGGTTCCGAAGTAATGCTTGCACTCACTTCGGTTAGTAGGCGGAGCTGGTAGCTGAATCATGTTGATGTTTCGTTGTGTTGTAATCCTTCCCTCTCCGAATTGATCTCGAATGATATCTATATTATTTATAGTTAGTCTTTTTATTATCTGGTTTATTTTTGTTATTATAATTAGATTGATGGGGAAGTTAAAGGCCTAGAGCTAATTAACTTTGTTCTCTTTTCTCTATAGTATTTATTGCTCTAGATTTAGTTTTTTTAGTTTTCTTTTGTAATGTAACAAATATTTTTGTTTGTTTGTTATGTATACACTTATCGTATATGTATTTTATCATGCATGATTGTTACCGGTTTGAATGCTCCCCTATATCTAAATTCTGGCTTGGCCCTAGCTAACCACACGTTAGCGACGGAGCGGGTATTGACCATCTCGAGAGTCCTCTATAGTTGTGACAGACAACGACGGACGAAGAAAATACAGGTACAGATAGTGAGTGTAGGCCAACCGCGTGTGGGCGAACGTGCTGCAAACCACACAGTGCTTAGCGACGACGGAAGCCAACAGGCTGTTCTTGTGGTGAGAAATGTACGCCAAAAGACAAAAGAAGAGTAAACACGCGTGCAAGCCAGGCCAATTAAGACGACCTAGCTTATTGCCCTTTTCTTTTCCATCTGTAAAGAAAAGAATAAGAAGAAAGACCTAGCTAGGTAGCGCTGCTTGTAGTATTAATTCAGTCGTCCTCGTAGGCATACTTTAAGACAAAACCACGGGACCTTTTTAGCAACTCGAGAAAAATATATGGATAAGAAAACAGTAGAGGGGGCACATGACAGCAACGGCGCATGTATTGCTAATCTTGTGCAAACAACCTATAATATATATATACATTGGGTTTGAACTGAATCACCTCGCTCCAGCCTGCGGTGTTCTCATCAATCTCTTGGCGTCCTCGTGTGTGTTCGTGAGAGAGACGAGAAATGAGTGTCACCGGTGCTGTGCAATGGTGGGAGGAATGGCAGCTGCCTGGCCATCCAATGCCTTCTCCTCCTCTTTTCCTTTATGCGTAGGTATGCCATTCCTGGGTGGGTTAGATTCATGATGTGGCTGGCATACCTTGCTGGTGATGCTGTGGCAATATACGCCCTGGCCACGCTCTTCAACCGCCGCAAGACAGATGAACATGGAGGGAGCACGCTGGAGGTGGTCTGGGCGCCCGTCCTCCTACTTCACCTTGGGGGACATGACGGCTTCACCGCCTACAACATCGAAGACAACGAGCTCTGGAGCCGGCACTTGCTCACCGCTGTGTCTCAGGTCACCGTGGCCATCTACGTGTTCTGCAAGGCCTGGCCACCAAGCGGCGACAAGAGGCTGTTGCAGGCCGCAATCCTGTTGTTCGTCCCTGGGGTTTTCAAATGCTTCGTCAAGCCATGGGCTCTCAAGAGCGCAAGCATCAACAGCCTTGTCAGCTCACCAGCTGCTTCATTAAAACAAAATGAAGATGAGACGTATCTGCTCGAGGACTACGTGAAACAAGCAAAGCATTTTGTCCAAAAACAAAATGGTGAAGGTGAGGCGCAAGTGGCGATGGCCTCTGTGGATGGCGAAGACAACGAGGTGCCCGGTAAGCTATTTCTAGACCGCACATACTCTTCATGCATCTCTATACATATTATCCTTCGTTTATATATACAATTAGTAAGCTATTAATCAATTGGTTTCTGACCTTGGGGTCACCCTTCACTCTCACAATGACAAAGAACTCCTCAGTTCAAACAAAGGTTAGGAACTTCCAATTTCACTGCCTTTTGTGTCGACCCCCACTTGTTCATTCAGAGTTACGATGGCTTGACCTTCCTTGAGAACCCCTTCTCAACCCAGGAAATTGATGATAACATCAAGGCTCTTCCAAACAATAAATCCCCTGGATCTGAGGGTTTCAATAATGAGTTCCTAAAAGCCTCCTGGCAAACTATCAAGTATGATTTCTATAATCTTTGCGAAGCCTTTCATAGCAACTCCATATGCCTCAAGAGTATCAATAGATCTTTCATTACTCTCATCCGCAAGGTTGAGAGCCCTGTCTCCATCTCTAACCTATTTCTAGACCATACGCACCGCACATACTCTTCATCTCTGTACATATTAACGTTTATATATACGGAGTAATTAGTAAGCATCCTTAACTATTTATTTGTACGATAGGAGGCATGGCAATAGGCACACTAATAGGCGAGGTCATGAAGGACGTGAGAGGAGCATGGGTGGAACTAGTAGGCAGAGTAAAAGGCAAGCTCGTGGGAGAGATACTAAGACAGATGAGAAGAGAAATGTCAAGAGAACGATCAAGGAATTACCAAGTAAACGAAAGAGTAAGAGAAATGGTTCAAGGGCGCAGTGAGGCGTCTAAGCTATTTGTAGACATTTCATCTTCGTATCCTCGTCGGCTTAGTATCCTTGAGGATTTCTGGGGGCTTAGGGAAGACAGAGCATATGGTTGCGTGCGACAAGGGCTCGCTACTGCGTTCCTTGTTCTTTACACCAAACTGAAGACCGCAGTCAATTTCTACACTGCTACTGACTTGACAGATTATGAAGGACCATTGAAATCTCTTTTACGGGTGTACATACAGTTGTTACGTACGTTCCTACCGTGGGCATCCATCGGTCTCTTCCACCAGAGTAATAGACAAGCTTATAATGATATTGATGTCAAAAATACGTACGCCATGTTCTGTTGTACTGCCGTGCTGGAGCTTTATTCCAGTCTTTGTCTTGTCCTCACGGGGGAGACTGGTGAAGAGTGGCCGGAGATGGTCGCTCAATACAGCTTCATAGGATACTTTGCCCGCAACAGAAAACACAGCAACAAGATGTGGGTTGTAAGCTTGCTTGGATGCAAGGACTTCCTTGACCAACACTGGTGCATGAAGTCATGCTTCTCGTCTGCTAGAATTTCGGAGCTGGTCCTCCGCTATCTGAAAGACGGGTGGAGGAAGAAAATAGAGGACGCTGCTAGCTACCGCAGGTTCAACGACCACCGCAGCAATAAAGGTCTGAGCCTGAGCACAAATAGAAATAGGGCCGCGTTCACTTCTCCCTCTCAACCCAAAATATTTCCTCTTACACACATCACATCAAATCTTTCGACGCATGCATGGAGCATTAAACGTAGGTAAAAAAGATAACTAATTGCATAGTTTGTCTGTAAAGTTCGAAACGAATCTTTTGAGTCTAATTAATCCATAGTTGGACAAATTTTACCAAATAACAACGAAAAGTGCTACAGTAACTTTTCAGCTACTTTTCGCGAAGTGAACACACCCTAGGCCGTTATTATTCGATGAGAGCGTCCTCCTCTGGCACATCGCCACGGAATTTTGCTTCTTCTCAAGCTCACTTTCGGAGCATAGATGTGCCTTTGCTAAGGTCCCGACGTGGACGAAACGGTTACCAGATCCCTCCCTTTTCGTGCAAGGAAATCGACGGTTACCAGCTCCTGACTCCCATTCCCTCCAAGGAAAACTACAGTTAATAATTGGTGGAATAATTGAAAGGATCATTGAAATGGTACCGATACCGACTAGTTTACCTGTCAAGAACGGTCAGACCACATCTCAATGCGGCCAAGAGTTTACCAGCTGTAAAGCCGTCCTATGCACACAGATGTGCAACTACATGGCGTACCTCTTGTTGGTCAATCCTGAGATGCTGTTGCCTGGCTCCAGGCGCAATCTTTTCACAGCAGCTCACCAAGAGCTCGAGGCCATATTCAAGGATGACAACCAACCACTGACACTGGATAATAAGACAGAGCTTACACAGAAGATTATCAGCAAGCTAAATTCATCATCAGAACAAGCCGCCACCTCAGGAACTTTCATCCACGAGGCTTGGATGCTTGCTCAAAAGTTGCAGAGCTCAGGCGATGAGAAGAAGATGTGGGAAGACATCCAGGATGTTTGGGTGGAGATGCTCTGCTTCTCCGCCAGTAGATGCAGAGGATACCTACATGCCAAGGCTTTGGGCAATGGCGGCGAGTTCCTCTCCTATGTCTGGCTCCTGTTGTTTCACATGGGGATGGAGACCTTCACCGACAAACTGCAGAGGGAGGAGAAGGAGGATGACGCTGCGAACCACGCTGCCACCGCTCCACCATCGACTTCCGAGCAGGTCTCCTCTGCCACCACCGGCGCTGGCACCGCTCCATCGACTTCTTCCGACGTCCACAGCGCTAGCGCCGCTCCATCGACTTCCGAGATTCGAATGGCTGAAGATGATGACATGGTTTGACACCTCGCTAATCCGATTTCCGTCCCTTTTCGCGATTACTAGTGTTTGCTGTGTTGTGGATGTGCTACTCTCCACTGTTCTTGCTCCTCATCCGTGTCACTGTTGTGTAATAAAAAAAAAGCTACTACAATATGTTGTTTGTTTGAATTGTTTCCGTTTTATAACGCCTTTTGCTCTGTGTAATGTGTTTTTTCTTTCCTGATCCAAGCTGCATTGTAATAGGAGTATGTTTAAAATTTGAATGGGGCATCATCACCTATTTGCTAGTTTCCAACTTTCCACTAGTGCAGTGTTTTGCTTGATTTGATATCTAACTGCAACGTCCAGATGACATCTGTGAACACGTAAGTTGCAGTTGCAACGTATCCATCAGGGCATCAGGCTGCATTTGTTTGACTCAAAACAGGAGGGGTGGAAGCCCCTACTGTGCTTTATTGCAAAAAAAAAGGTTCAGAATACAAAATCATGAGACAAAAAAGGTTACAAAAAAGATAAGAAAAATTATGCATAAGCATGCAGCCATGAATCAATAGCAGGTTGAAAATTGCTTTTTGCTCTCAGGATAACCAAGGCAAATTCAGACTTGAAGATTGCTCTGCATCTTTGAACAGATGCGGGTATGCCTTTGAAGATGACATCATTTCTAATCGCCCAGATCGACCAACACATAGTGACGATAATCTCCATGAAAAAAGGCAAACCAAGCTAAGCTCTGAAGCTGACCACTGTGTTGAGTGCATCGTCTGGGTCTGACACATTCAGAAGAAGAGTATTCCAACAGGCCAAGGCAAAAGGACAGTCAAAAAGAAGGTGAGGAAGAGTTTCCAAAGTAGCATCTGAACAATGGACACAACTGTAATCGGGCAAAAACATGTTCCTTCGCTGCAAGAGGTCTCTAGTGCTTAGCCTATCCTTTAGTAGTAACCAAAAGAAAATTTTCCTTTTGTTCTGACAGGAAGATTTCCAAAGCCACCTATAAACTGGATGCACTGCTTGATGCCCAATCAGGGCTTTGTAGGCTTTACTTGAGGAGAAGATGGAGGAGCCCCATGAATAGGACCATTGATCAGGCTGATCCTGAAGATGTGTGTTCTGGACAATAACTTCAACTTCCTGAAACTGCCCAAAAGCTTCAGTTGAGAGAGGCAAATGAAACAGAGATGGAAGCAAAATCAAATTCAGAGCTGAATGAACTGAGATGTGGTTGTTC
Organism: Saccharum officinarum; assembly: GCA_020631735.1. Classification (NCBI taxonomy): domain Eukaryota; kingdom Viridiplantae; phylum Streptophyta; class Magnoliopsida; order Poales; family Poaceae; genus Saccharum; species Saccharum officinarum. The sequence continues at coordinate 3,741,850 of CM036184.1, read as the reverse complement.
TTAGAGAAGGAATGCAGCTCGGGGTAGGCTTGAACAAGAACCAAGTCATTGCAGTGATCTAACCAGAAGAAACAAGACTTTCCATCTCTAACCTGAACCTGGGCCATGCTCTTGAAAGATTCCAAAAGTTTCATGATATCCCGCCACTAAAATGAGCCTTTGGGATTATTGGTGTGGCGAGGAAGGTGGCCTCCAGAATAATATCGATCCCAAACTAGCTGGACCCAGTGGATATTTAGACGGTTATAAAACTTGTGTAGATGTTTGAGCATCAGGCATTCATTATGAGTTCGAAGGTCAAGAACGCCCAAACCACCTTGAGGTTTTGGGGCACAAACCAATGGCCAGGCTGCTTTTGGGGCTTTCTATTGTTGATATCTGAACCTCGCCATAAGCAATGCTTTCTGAACTTGTCCATTTGTTTGATCACTGTTTTTGGTAAGAGGAAGGTGCTCATAGCAAAAGTGGGTAAAGCAGAAAAACTGCATTAGTGATCTCCAACCGGCCAGCTTCATTTAGGAATGATGAAACACTGACTAATCTTCTTTCACATTTTGACACCAGAGGCCAAAAGTCAGCCATTGTTGGTCTCGTAATACTTAGTGGAAGACCCAAATATGTGAAAGGGAGAGACCCCTTGGAGCACCCAAAAGCATTGGCCAGAATATTGAAATTGTCATCAGTGACATTAATAGGTACCATAAAGGACTTCTCAAAATTTACCTTGAGGCCAGTAGATTCACCAAATTGTTGAAGAAGATTTTTAAGAAAAGTTAGCTGAGCCACATCACCTTGCATGAATATTAAAGTGTCATCTGCATATTGCAAATTTGGGAAGTCTGGATCATTTGGCAGAGGAACAGGAGGGCTGAGATCTCCAGAAGCTTGAGCAGCATTTAGGAGAGTTTGCAAGAGGTCTGCAGCCAACACAAATAACAGTGGAGATAAAGAATCTCCCTGTCTAACACCCATTTTACAGAAAAAAGCTTTTCCTGGCACTCCATTGAGAATCACAGCTGAGGTTCCAGATTCAAAAATAAGCCTCATCCAGTCTAACCATTTGGAAGGAAAACCCTTTTTCTCCATGATTTGCAACATTAGCTGGTGCTCCACTTTATCAAAAGCTTTTTCAAAGTCAAACTTTAAAATAACCAACTCTCTCTTAGACCGGTGACAAAGATGTAAATATTCCAAAGACCATGCCAAACAGTCTTGGATACACCTAAACTTGATAAAATCATATTGATTTTTGTGAATGAGAGATGACAGAACCAATTGAAGCCTATTTGCTAGAATCTTGGTGATGATCTTAATTGATGTGTTCAAGAGAGAGATAGTCCTAAAGTCAGATACCTTCTCTGCATCCTCTTTTTTTGGGATCAAGGTGATGTAAGAGGCATTGATGCTTTGAAGACAGATCTGACCATTGTAAAATGCAGCACACAGATCATAGAAATCCTCACAAACAATAGGCCAGCATCTCTTATTGAAGTCAGAATTAAAGCCATCAGGCTCTGGAGCTTTATCTGAAGGTAGCAGCTTCACCACTTGATCAATTTCAGATTTCCTTATGGGTGCTACTAACTGTGACAGATCTGGATGGACAGTGAAAAAGAGATTTAAATCAAAAAGCAAACCAGTGAAGTCACTTTTACCAAGCCTATCTTTGAAAGACTGCCAAATCAGCATAGCTTTGGCTTCATGGCTAGTAACAACGTTACCAGAGTCATCGGAGAGTTGAGTGATCAAGTTTCTTCTGTAGTTGATAGTGGCATGAGCATGGAAAAATTTGGTGCTGGCATCTCCAAGCGTTACCCATTTTATTTTTCCATGTTGTTTCCAATAGCAATGTTGCTGGTCCAAAAGAGAGATCAGATGATTTTCCAAAATTGTTCTGAAGTTCCATTCCACAACAGACAGGTCACGAAACTCTTCCACAAAATTCAGAAAACTTAGAATCAACTTGACCCTGTCAATAGATACCTTTAAGCTAGACAAAGACCGACTCCAGCTCTTTAACACATTTCTTAAATTTTTAAACTTTGCTATGAGAGACTTCGCTGCATCTTGATGATGGAAAGGAGTATACCAGCCCCCTTGAACCTGTGCTAAGAAATCAGCACGCTCCAGCCAAAAATTTTCAAATCGAAAAATGTAACCTTTTGGGATGGTTGTGTTGATGGAGATCAGGCAAGGGACGTGATCTGAGGTCTCCATGGAAAGCTGAGTAACACTACAATTAGGATAGTAAATTGTCCACTCATGTGAAGTAAAAAACCAATCCAATCTCTCCCAAAGCGGCGATAGCTGTTTGTTGGTCCAGGTATACCTCTTTCCTTTCATAGGTATCTCAATCAAACCCAGAGAACTTATGACTTCATTAAAGAGAAGCATTTCTGCAACATCAGCACCTGGTTTGTTCCTGTCTTCAGGGTTCCTATACAGGTTAAAGTCACCGACAATTATCCAATCAATTGAGTCGGGCATTTGGATATTTTGAAACCAGGATAAAAATTCTCTTTTGCCGGTTGGAGTGCAGGGAGCATAAATGTTCATTAGAATCCAGGTGGCACCACTATGACGAGAGGTGAACTCGACAGATGTTGCATAATTGTTTTGAAACACCATGTTGCCCTGAAAAAAATTGCTCTTCCATAGAATAATCGACCCCCTGAGGCTCCAACCGAGGGGAGAAACTCAAAACGATCAAAAGAAGGGGGACAGAAAAAACGAACGAAACTAAGATCAAACATGACACGCTTAGTTTCCTGCAGACAAACGATGTCACAACCACTTTCAACAATGCGGTCTCTAATTGAGTTCCATTTCTTATCTGAGTTTATGCCATGGACATTCCAATTGAGAATCTTCCAAGATCTAGTATTCATGGAAACAGGATTGAAAAAAACACGAGCTACTTAGATAACTAAGAGCAGAAGCTGATAGATGGAGCTTCATTCTTGAGGCCCCTTGCTGCTTCCTTTGCCCCCATCCTCCTTGTCTTTCGAGGTCCTGTCCTTCTTAGGACAGCCCACAGGTTTCTTGGAGGCGGGTTTGGCATGTACTTTTGAAAGGTCTTGATGGCTAGAGGGGGGTGAATAGCCTTTTAAAAAATCTACAAAGACAAGCTAAACAAGTTTATCAATTTAACAAGTAGCGAGATGCGAGTTTTGCTTAGCCTACGGGGTGTTTGCAAGCCACCTATCCAATTCACAATTCTAGTATTTGCACTCAACCGCACAAGTCAAACCGAGAAGGTAACTACAACTACAACTAGCAAGCTACACAAAAGAGCTACTCTAGCAAAGCTAACTAGCTAGCAAAGATAACTAAGAAGGTAATATGAAGTTGAGTTAGGAGAGTTTCACCGAGGGGCGAAGTATTGAGCCAACCAATATGATCAACAATGAATACCAAGATAACCGAACACCGGGATCAATCAATCACAATATGAAAGTGATGACACGAAGATTTATCCCGAGGTTCACGTGCTTGCCGGCACGCTAGTCCCCGTTGTGTCCCTCTTCACTACGTGGTTCGGTGGCTAATCGGTCTCACACCGAGCCTCTCAAAAGGCGCCACAAGAACCTACCAAATGGCAAAAGGTTGCAATGACACGAACAATTTACTAACGTTGCCTTTGGCGCTTCGCCGAGGTAGGCACAAACCCCTCACAATTACCGGAGGTGGCCAAGAACAATCACCAACTCTTGCCAACGCCTCCAAGCTGCTCCAAGCCGTCTAGGTGGCGGCAACCACCAAGAGAAACAAGAATTCCGCAGCAAATCAACCACCAAGTGCCAACTAGATGCAATCTCATAATGCAAATGCACTTGGATCACTCAATCTCACTTCGAATATGCAAAGAAGCAAGAGAGATGAGTGGGAGGAGAGTTGCTTAGCTCAAAGTGCTCACAAGTAGGTCAAATGTTCGAGAGAGAGAGCCTTGAGCCGGCCAACGAGTATTTATAGACGTATCCCTTCAAATAGAGCCGTTAGAAACTTAAACAGCTGAAATCGCGCTGACCGGACGCGCTGGTCCAACTGACCGGACGCGCCGGTCGCACAACGGCTAAGTCGCGAAGCACTGACCGGACGCGCTGGTCCAACTGACCGGACGCGCCGGTCGCACAACGGCTAACTGCGAAACAACAATCGGATGAGCTTGACGCGCAGACCGGACGCGCTGGTCCCGTGACTGACCGGATGCGCTGGTCAAGCCTGAGCAGCGCATAACTAAACAGTGACCAGACGCGCTGAAGAACTGACCGGACGCGACAGTGCCAGCGTCCGGTTAGAGTCCAGTAAGCTCCCTGAATGACCGGACGCGTCCGGTCGATAGTAACCGGACGCGCTGCGCGTTCGATCATCAACCTGAAATACGCGCAGACGCTGAAAGCTGACCGGACGCGTCCGGTCAAACAGAGACTGCGTCCGGTCACCTCTGTGACCTCCGTTCGCCTCCGTTTCTTTTCCGACTTCCGGCGTAGTGGAAAATAGTCGTTTCAACTCCTCAAAAACGCCTGAATCCCGCCTCGCAAGCTCGGCGGGAGGGAAAGAGGACCCCAAACCCTCTCTACCGCTCAAACTCCACCGCCTTCGCAAACGTGCTAACACCACCAAGTGATCTCGTCATGTATGAGTGTGTTAGCATTTTCACAATCATTTTTCGAGGCGATATTAGTTCTATCCAAATGCATATGATTATGAAATGCACACCTAGAGGCACTTAGGAGTTCAATAGTCGCGTCATTCCCCTCTTTATAGTATGACTATCTATCCTATAATGTAACCACACCCACTAGGTGTCTTGGTTATTAAAACACAACCCTTAAGCATATACCTTTGCCTTGATCACGTAGGGTTGCGTCTAAATCCAAGTGTGGCCATCATGAGATCCATGTCCATCTTGCCACCAATCTTGGAATGTACTAATCCTCATATGCTACATACAACTTAGGCATAGGATTAGTACTTAGGCATTGTCACTAATTACCAACACCAAACATAGGACTTTCAACTTTCTCATCAGAAAGTTCATCCTCCTTGTCCTTCGAGGTCCTGTTCTTCTTAGGACGGCCCACATGCTTCTTGGAGGCGGGTTTGGCATGGAGTTTCTCATCAGAAAGTTCTAAGGGATCCACGTTGCAGAAAGTGGTGCCAAGTTCACGCACTACAGAAGAAGAAATGAGAGGGGGTTTAGTGGCACACCCCAAACAGTTCCGATCTTTGCAAGTGGAAGGTTTAAAACCTTTATTAAGAGCAAGAAGACGATTACTACACCTGACTTCAGAGTCTGAAAGAGCAGTGGCCTTACCACGCTTAACTCCTTTCTTCGGGGTAGCAGGAATGGTGGTAGAAGCAGGTGTTTTCATTAGAAGGGCCTCTTGGTGGGCAGAAGGAGCAGCACCATCTATCTCCTCTTGAACAACAGATGAAATCAGAACAGCATTAGCCACCTCCTCTTGGACAACCTCGGGGGGCACCGGCTCTGAGCTGTCCACACAACAGATGTCTGTTAGGACAACCGAGGGGCTGGAGTTTGGAAGAGAAAAGGAGAAAGAGTTAGCGGAGTACTGCTGGTTGATGAGGGCCCAAGCTGGGGATTGAAGAAATTGAGCAGCCCATTCAAAAGAAGCCTGTTGGAGCAAGAGTAGAGTGAAAAAGTCCATCCACGCTGCTGGAATGGCAACAGTTGGCAACCCAGGATCAACCTGAGAGAAGAACATGGCCCAGTATCTGAGGGAAGTGGGGCTAGGGGTGTTTGTGGGAGAGTGCTGCCCATTGAAAGCCAAATCATCTGAAGAGAACAAATCTGGGTTTGCAATGTTTGCAACAGAATGAAGCCCAATGAAACCTAAATCATTCATAGAGATCAGATTTGGGCTAGTAGAATTTGTAGCAGAGTAGAGTCCACTATACACAGGATTTGGATTTATTGAGGTGGCAATAGAATGCAGCCCACTGAACACAGAATCAACCAAGGGGAACAAGGTGTGCACCATTCCTAACTAAATGTTATTCATACCATTGTTATTCATGCCATTCAGGCCATTGTTGATCTTTGGAGGATTCTGATCAGCATTAACAAAGCCCAACAGGTCTTCTTCTTGAATTTCCACCCCCATCTGGAACTGTGGAATATTTTGCAAGTTAGGAAAGACACGAAAATCAGCCAAATCATCAATCAGAGGAGGGGGGAGCTCATCATCTTCTGAAGCACCAGTGTGGTCATCCATTGCAAGGGCATGTCCAGCTTCACCAGCAGGATCTTCTACTGTCTTTGCATTGGCCTGAATAATTTCCTCCATAATTTCCTGATTATCATCATTTCCTAGACCATCTTGTGGGATAGGAATAAGTGTAGGGGCCTGATCATTTTGTGGTGCTTGTGCCTGCTCACCCTATTCTGGTTGTTCAGGTGGAGGTGGTGGTGGCCCTTGTCCCATCTGTCCATAACCATGGTATAGGAAGTTGTTGGGGTCAAAACCATCATCCCCTGGAGGGAAATCTTCAACCTGAGCTCTAGCACCAAGCATTGTTGTCTGTAGGATTTCGCATTGGATGGACCAACTATCAGATCCATAGTTAACACCATCTGTAAAGACGAAGAACCAAGGAACCTCCTCCAAACTCGTGACTCGGACCTTGACGATAGCTCTGTCCATATGGAAGTGATCCTCTTCCCATATTAGAAGCCGACCAAAAGAAGACACTGCCTTCTCAACTAAAGGTTGCGTCCAGAGATCTAGATTTAGGCCTATCATCATGAGCCATACCTCATGAGTCATCATAGCAGTTCTGTGATTCGACCCTCGATTGTGCGGAATGAAGGAGATGGTGTCGTTGCCATATTGATGCGGGCTAGTTTGAATCAGCAGATCACGTTCATGCATGTAATTGAATTTGACATATGCTTGACCAAAAGGACATGGCTGCATTGATCTAAAGCCAACCTGAGCTTGATTTCGAAGAAAATCCTCTATCACGTTGCGGATGTCCAAGAAGTTCACATGCTCAACCGATATAGGGTGCAAGGTTGCAATGGCCAAATCATTATTTCGCTGAGCAACATGGCCAATGATGACACGATGCATAACCGAGCGGCCATGAACTACCACCCTCTGGTGGCCCGGGGGCAAAAAAGGCGTCGGATCAACAAGTCGAAAAGCCAAAGGATTCTACGGATTAGAAAGAGGAGTTACTGTAGAGGGGGACAGAATCGGGGTTTTCTCTACCCACGAAATATGTTTGATCAAAGCCGAGGAACGTATACCAAGGACTGAGGAGGCAAACTCACCAAAACTAGAGAAAACAGGAGGCAATGAGGAAGCTCTGGCCCGACGAGGAGGAGGCAGCAACACTTCGACCTCGTCATCTTCGTTAGGGAACTCCGGAGCCACCAAACTCCAGGTACGACTCCAAGGAATAGTGAGTGGCTTTGGGGTCATTTTCCAGTATATAACAGAAAGAAATCCCCAAATGAGGAAAACTGGCGCGGAGAATGAGGCGGGAGAGGGCAATTACCAAAGGAGTGACCAAATTGCCTACAGGCTTTGCATCTCAGCTGATTGGGGCAGGCCACACTGGCATGGTCATGGTTCATACACCGAGAACAAGGCCCAAGAGATTCAAAAGGGCTCCTGCCCAGAATACCGTTTTGGTTTAAACTTTGAGGCAGAGCCCTCCCTTTACTACCCGCTAAATTTACGCCATAATCAAGGCGAGAAAAAGCTGATTGACGTTGATGCAAATTTGAATTTGAATTCGAACTAGGTATCCTTCGATCAACACTATGGCGAATAGGAATGGCATTAGCACCCGTCAAGGGGCTAGAGCGTATCGTCGAAGAAGAAGGATGAGGTTTCTTTGCAACAGTTGTCCATTGAGCCTCTTCTTCAGCTGTCCAGCGTCGAAACTCAGAAACATGGTTGGGGCCTCCCCATGCCAGAGGTTGAAGAAGACTTTGAAATTAGCACATTCGAAGGATCTAAGCTTATAGATATGGAAACCAACATCTTGAGAAAGAACTGTAAATCTGAAGACTCTTTCCCCAAGGGCAATAACTTTGAAAAGCTCAGCAGATCCACCAATGACAGATTGGAGGATTAGCGCGGCAGATTGAGAAGACAATCTATATTTGCAGCGACCAAAAGAGAGAACCAAGAAGAAACCTTTGGAGGGAGAGGTGATAGGAACACACACCGGGGTACCGAATTTGCAAAGAATTTTAGCTTCTAGAACTTTCCTCGGGCGAAAGGCCAACCTAGGGAGATCCATGGCGGGGAGGGGGCGTCACCGAGATCGCCATAGGGAGATGACGCCATCCTCGAGGGCTCGACCTGGGTGGGCATTATGTCAAACATCTGTCGGTCGAACCTTCTAGAGTAGAGCTGAAACTGGCGGCGCTCCTGCAGGCGCCGAGTCCACGGCGGCCCCGTCGTCCTCCGCGGCCGCGCGCTACGGGGCTCGTGGCAGAGCGGCGCGGCGTCCGGCCAGACCTGGCGGGACTCCTGGATCGGTGGATTCGGAGACCTCACGCACCGGAGGCGTTGACGAGTGCGCACGATTGCCACCCCGGAGTCGGCGAGGGAAGCTGGATGGCTAGAGCACGGACAAGCGCCGCCTAGTATTCTACTGTTATGTCCTAGGCTGCATTTGTCCTACGTGGGATTTTTTAAGGAAGCGTAGGTTGTTGTTAGTGGTGTTTAGTTCCTCTCAAAAAAAAATTCACCCCGTCATATCGGATGTTTCAACACATGTATGAAGTATTAAATGTAGACGAAAAAAACAACTAATTACATAGATTGCGATAAATTTACGAGACTAATTTTAAGCCTAATTAATCCATGATTTGACAATATTGTGCTACAGTAAACATGGCTAACGATGGATTAATTAGGCTTACTAAATTCGTTATGTAATTAGTTTTTTTTATAGTATCCGAACACCTCTGACATCGCATAAAACATCCAATGTGTCACCCAAAATTTTTCACCCAGAAACTAAACACGCCTTAGTTTGTTACAGCCCCATCGGCAATAATTGGTAGTCCGATCTTGGACCATTCAAGTCTGACCGGAAGGAGGTGCCCAACCCAGAGTGTGTTCTGGTCCGACTGAAGGTGTAGATGGATCCTGGAAGCCTCGTAACCAGACGGCCTGGCCCAATATCCAGGAGTCCAGTACACACAAATATGGACATGGGAACAAGAGCCCACGAAGTAGCCATCCCGACTTCTCCCCACCTGCCGCTGCACTCAGGGCCTCTTTGGCACGGCTCCTCCTCGTCGGTCACTGTAGTGACACTGTGTAGCACTGTAGCGAGGAACCGTTTTGGATTTCGAGGCAGAAAATGAACTGAGAAGAGGAGCCGGAGAAGCCTCATTTTACAGCTCCTCCGGCTCCGTAGTACAGTACATGAACAGTACCAGAGCCGGAGCTCCTCGGAGCCCTGCCAAACGAGCTCTTACTCCACCACCGGCGATGGCGCCACCCGCTTTAATCCCACGCATGTCTCCTCTCATCCAGCACAAGGGCCGCCCGCCGCTGCCTGCCTCTGTTGGTCACCGGAGATGGATGGGGAGGAGGAGACCGTCGGGCCGTTCTGCCGGACCAGCGCCCGTACACGCCGCATGGCCACACGAATGGCGTCCGCGCTCGCCAGCTCTGACAACCGAGCCTAGGTAACGACGGGATTCGACTGACTGCTCCTGCTTCCCCTTCTTGCTTCTATTCTAAGTAGCTGTTTCCCTCTCGTTCATGAAATTATTCCCCTTTTATGTTTTGCTGCCCAGTTATGAATACCTCCATATCTGTACTGCCAGGCTGCTTTAGCTCGCCTTGAGGCTCTTGAGAGTGATAATGCCGGTGTTGAGGTGGTAGATCTTAATGATGATGAGTATGGATCCACGGATGAGGAAGACCCTGTCCAGTTTCTTTCTCATTTATCTTCATATTAGTAATGCCATGACGTGAGAAAGGATAAGGTAGATACAGTATTAGAAACTCAATTACATAATGTTACTCTTTGCAAACGACAAGTACTAAAACGCAGATTTCTTGTGTATGACATATTTTGATATCTCTTAGAGCAACCACAATGTAGCCATAAGGGTAGTATCAATTTTGCAAAGGGAAAAAACAACATTCTTTATTTCTTATCCTTGCAAAGGATTCTTTTTTTAGAAAGGCGGCAAGAGCTTTGCCGTATTTTTATTAGACGAGTAAAGAACGAAAAACAACAACGGTTACTACTGGTTCCGACCACTCTACTTTGACCACAACTATGAAAAGTACTAAAGCTACTAACGCTACTAACACAACCATGGCACGCAGGCCAGCATACTGAACCAAGAAACAGAGAAGACTCCACACTCCCAGGAAAAAAATTACAATCTCAACTGAACCGGAACCGCTACTGATCGCTTCTTGTTGGAGATGTGGCCATATGGTATTGTAGGATATCATCCTTGCAAAGTTGCGCTACTTGGTTTGGAGAAAGCGACTTATGTTGGAATGTCCTCCGATTGCGTTCCTTCCAGATATTCCACCAAAAATATAACATGATTCCATCTGCTCTACTCCTTTATGTTTTGTCGAATTTGGCCTGACATCTACGCCAGTAACCATGGATCGAACCCGACGTGCTCACATAGTCGATCACCGCAAGGTTTAACCATCGTTTTAGGCAGGACCATACCTGCTGTGAGAATGGGCAATCTTTGCATAAATGGTTTGGAGTTTCCGGCTCAATGGTACAGAGTTTGCAGGTCGGATCGCTGGGCTAGTTACGCTTGGCCAAATTGTTGGCGGTAAGGATCTTCTTGTGGAGTAACGTCCAAGCAAAGAAGCGGCATTTAGGTTCAGCCCTCGCTCTCCAAATTGGCGTCAACTTTAACCTAGTAAAACTCCCCTCAAACTGAATAAGATAAGCACTCTTGGTTGTGTATTCTCCACTTGATGCCCATCGTCATTCGTCATTGGATTGTATCTTCTCTATTTTCCTCTAAATGCACCTGTTTTACAGCTTCCCAAAGTGCAACGTATTCATGTATCTCCTGGGTTGTTTACAACGGCAAGACGTTTGCAATCCATCTATTCCTTTGTATTGCGTCGTGCACTGTTAGTTTCTTCCTCTTGATTTCTTAAAAAGACTTGGGCCATGGATTTAGGTGTTTTCCCATCGATCCAGGAGGATGACCAGAAGCTGGCGGTCTTCCCATCGCCTATTGTTACTATCGTTGATGCACAAAAAGTTCGCGGTCGCGTCCATCACATGGAAGATCAAGTTCGCACCATGCCCTTTCCTTGTGTTTCCACTGGAACCATAACCATCTTAGTCTCAACGCCCTCGCAAAACGCTCCGAGTCTAACACTCCTAGACCTCCTTTTATTTTTGGGCGACAGGCTGTTGGCTAGTTTACAAGTGAATGGCCACTGTAGACCTTGTCGGTGTTTCCCCTCTCCATAGGAAGCTCCTTCTTAAACGGTTAATTTTATGTATCAATCATTTATGTTCTGGAAGGTTGTCATGTGGTAAATGGGCTATGATGAAAGGACAGTCTTTACTAACGTCTCTCTTCCTGCCGTAGAGAGAAATTTGCCTTTCCATCCCGGCAAACGAGCTCCTATTCTGTCAATTAATGGTTGCACCTCAATTCTTCTCAGCTTCCGAATGTGAAGAGGGAGCCCTAAATATTTCCCAGGGAATTTGCAAATCTTGCCCGGGAAGTTATGTAGAAGCTATGAAACCGCCGTGGTGTCTAGCTGAATTGGAAAATTTTCCGTCTTCGAGATATTTATTTTGAGTCCCGATCACTCTCCGAAGAACGTCAATATCTTTAGTAGTCGATCTAGTTCGGTCGACGACGGCTCCGCAAAAATGGCTGCATCATCCGCATATAGTGAGCACCTAAGTCTGGCCGCCTTTGGTAAAATGGGTTTAAGAACACCTTTCTGTGCCGCCATTTTGATAATACGCTGAAGAGGGCCTTGCAAAGGATTCAATAAATAAGAATTAAAACTATCCTTTAAAGGAAATATTTGAAACTTGCTTTTGCTTCAACACATCTGGCATAGTGACATGAACTGCATCTGTTGTGACCACAAGCAAAGCAAGTCCTCTCCTATTCTTCCTTCCTGTCCTGTGTGCCCCCGTCTCCGTGCGATCCTCCCAAATCTTTAGCTCACGGCTGGTGTGCTGCAAACAGCACCCCTGCAGCCTGTGCTGTTCATGATGCCGCCAGCCTTGAGAGAGAATGGGGCCGCTGCTGTCTCCATGGCCGCGATCTCCGAACTAGTCGTTGTGGTAACGGCGACGCAGAGCCTTGAAACCAAACTCATGGCCTTGTCATTGGCATTGGGTGGCCTCTACCTGCTTCAGCGTGTCCTGGTGGGAAAGCGGCGTTGCTCGGGGCACTGGCTCGTGCAGTACGGTGCAATGGCGGCCTACTATCTTCCCGTTCCTCTTGCGTTTTACGCTGCCAAAGCTGTGTGTTCCACCTCCCGCATCGATGGATATACGGCTTCCCTCGTGAACGGCGTCCTCAACATGTTCCTCTTGATTGTTCCACTAGTTGAAGGTGTGTCCACTGCTTGTCACCAACATGAGAGCCTATTCTCTCCACGACCGTCCACGAGATGGTTACAATTATCTCATGTGGCTAGTCTTCCTTGTTTGGGTAGATTTTGAATGGGCTAGGATTCCAGGTCGCAATTGGACTCCTTCTGGTGGCGACTTCTGCCGATGGGTGCTTTTCTCCAGCCATTGTTCACTCTACTTGCTCCTGCATATTCAGACTCCACCTTGGATTGCCAGACCAAAGCAGTTGCTGACTACATGAAGCGGGAGTCTAGCAAGTCTTCGTCGACCTCCCCCTTCTTTGAGGATGATGATGCTAACATCAATAACAGCAGTCTGCAGCTGCTGGATTGTTGCAGATATCCCTTTGTGCAGGGGAAAAATGGGGAATGGGTCACTATCAAAGATTTTGTGCAGCGAGATGACCTGCCGAATGAGGACAAGGACATTTGGCTCTTCTACAGCTTGTGCCGGCTTTTGGCAAGGCGCTACTACGGGTTCCACTGCACAGAAGAAGGAGATGACAAGGTGCGCCGTCTTGTGCTGGCGGACCTGAGAACAACAGATGGCTACAAGAGGGCATTCACCATTGCTGAGGTGCAGTTAGCTTTCCTTCACGATTACTTCTTCACCGCCTCCCTCCCAATCATAGAATCAGGATTCAAGTACATTCATGCTGCACAACAATTTTTGTCGATATTCGCAACGATCATTGCAATCTTCTTTAGGAGCATTCCAGTCTCGATTGCACATTTTATGTTTTATTGTTCACTATTTGACACCCCAATGTTGTTGCTGGTTAAAAATCTTTTGGCCGTCTATTGGCGTCCAATACACACTGCTTTTCGTAAACTCAATGATCTCCCCAACGGCCCCTCATCATCATCCGCTTTAGGCGTAATCCTAATAATGCGCATGATGTTTTTGACCCGTTTCAAGCTCAAACTGGTGGTGCTTACTGGAGGAACAAAATAGGCCAGTACTCAATTCTCCAAGACTACGATCGTCGTCGCTCTCCAAGAAGGCACTTGTAGCCTGGTTCCACAGAACTATGCTATCCCAACCGTCATATGAGTTCATCAAGCATCTTCCAGTAGTAGAAGAAGAAGTCGATATGCTGGAGCTGGACAACATGAGAGAGTTGGTTGCCGATACTCTCCGGGCTATAGGGACGAGACAAGCAGCGGAAGTGCTGGTTATGACTGGTTATCGACCTGCAAGCAAGAGACTCACACGGACACCATCCTCATATGGCACATAGCAATCTGCTACTGTGACATGTCAGAGCACCATTCTGATTGGCACGAAGGTTCCCCGATTAGTCGAGACAGACACTTTCCATAAAGTTGCCACGACATTGTCAAGGTACTGCGCCTACCTCGTGGCCTTTCTTTCGGAGTTCCTCCTGGAGCACAGCTTGACCACCAAACAAGTGTTTCAAAGAGTCTTGCAGGAAGCAAAGGGTGCACTAGGAACGACACCTATGGAAGAAAAGGAGAAGTACACCAAGATGCGAGAGCTACCTCTACCGCACCCAGCATGAGCAGCAGACCACCTTTCAAAAGGGTGTTGTGCTGGGACGCCAACTAGACAACCTCGATGACGCCAGCAGAGTTCTGGGCGGAGACAATCCTGTACGTCGAGCAGCTGGCCAAAGTGTGGAGTTCATCACGCACCTCTGAGCTATGCTCTCCAACGCCGGCATCCTGAAGTGAGCTGAAGGAGAATGGCATCCGCCGGCTTCCACTACCAAAAAAAGGTAAGCAATTTGTGGGCTGCACGGCTAGACGTAGGGTGCTAAACATCCATCTTGTTAATCGTTTGTACTCAAGCCTCCAACTGCTGGTGTGATGTTGGGTCCCACAAATTTTGGTTTTTGATTTTGTTGGTCTGTTCTATCTAGCTTCATGGAATGTTTTTTTTGCTTATTATGCAGATGACCACCAAAGAAGATAGAAACCACCAAAGCAAGAACTCAGGAGTGCCCCTTTTAATGATGAAGCATCAACATCCTCCATGTCTTTTCCACCAATGTTACCAATTCTACACTTGTTTTCTATGATTCTTTGCTATATGCATGCACCAAGTATAGCTGTTTCTTTGCTTTATGTATGCACCAAGTTTAGTTGTATTTCTTTGCTATGAGAATTCCAGTTTTTTATTGTTATATGCATGCACAGTGCAGGTGTAAAGGCCCAAGGAAGAAGCAAGCTAAAATTTAAGGCTATTTCACAGACCTGCAATGACCATTAGAAGCAAAGAAACTTGATCGTTCTATCTCTGCAGTGAGCACAATAGTGATCAGCATGTGCTTTGTGCTTAGTTATACGTACTTCTTATGTTGTTTTCAGATCACTTTGTCAACTATGTGTTGGGTCGGATGTTGGCCTTATGTATTGGCTTTATTGAACATGTACTATTGAACCTCGTTGTGTTGAACATGTTCTCTGTAATCAAGCTATGTTGAACATATGCCAGATGTTGGCCTCATGTATTGGCTTGATTTGTTGAAATGTGCTACTGAACCGCCGGCAAAATATTCAGTGCAAATCACATCTTCAGTGCAATCCGTGAAAATCCCATTAAAACCATTCTTAGGAGTTTTCAAAAAAAAATTGAAACAACGCATACCAATAGTGCATCTATAGACATGCATTGTGACAAAATCTGAGATTCAAACTCGTTTTGCAAAAAGTTCATATGAAAATAACAAATTTTTGATTTGCATCTATGGAAGCTATGTTCAACACTTCAACTTGTTATAGTTGTGTGATGGTTGATGATATATATTATTATTAATATATTATTATTACAATATCTTGTGATCTCATTTGTCTATGCTACAAAAATGTTATCATATTTACCAATCACGTATGCTTGCCAACTGGGACTACAGAGAAGATAAATCTTGCCATTGATGTGGAAACAAAATGAGAACATGACGTTTACATATTGTGAAGCAAATGACACAGCTGGTGAAAGAAGTTTCGTTGTTGTGCTAAGAATCCAAGCTGGGACAAAATCAAATTGACTGTAGGGGTAAATCCACCCTTCCACTGCTACTATACAGTCCAATCAACAGCTTTGCACGTAGCTATGCACCAATCAACAGTGTCATACATGACATAAATATTAAAGTAGATGGTCAAATAAGACATAAATATTAACCTGCTACTGGTAGAGTCGTAGAGAGTAGCGAATGTCAATGTGTGGGCTGTTATTAGGCTGTTTTTTTTTTTTTTTGAGAAAAGGCTGCGTGTTACTCATGTATACTCAAGCCTCCGGCTGTGATGTTGGGCCGTCAGGCCCGTTTTGCTTTATAGGGCATTTTTTATGTAATTCA